>SJOL01008686.1:73742-89572 GCA_004794785.1 Opisthorchis felineus
AGAGAGAATCCAGCGTACGAGCAAGAACCACCTGTTGACCTGCTTGCTTCAGTGTGCGAACATTAAAGGTGGCTAAGTAGACAGGCTTTCGGGGTATGAAAACAGACTTCGAAGTGTTTAGGGTTGTGACTGAACTTGGGCGTACAGAAGCTGCAGCTGAGTGTGATGCAGGGCGAGCAAAACGGTCAGTCCTAGAGCTGGGACCTGCGGAGAAAGTAATCAAACTTGGATGGGGGAGGGCGGAATACGAAAAACGTGAAATTATAAGAAGGGAGGCGTCAGCAGTAGCATGTTTTCGCTTACCCGCCCTGCTGTATGCAGCAAGTAAAGCGACCCGGCTGATGGAACCACGTGAAGGCATGAGAGTGGCATGAGAGCATTGTTATCTGTAAATGTTATGGTTGTATGAGGGCTGGGATACTGTCAGGGCGCCCACACCTGGACAGGAGGACCATTAGGGTCCTCAACCAAAGCCTTTGGCTCAAAAGCTTAACCGCAAGGCAGCGGTGTTGGGCTGGAAATGCAAGTTTATTACCATTTTCACGGAACACGTCGCCACACATGTTCTAACCCCCAACCTGGATGGCCAGGAGACTGTGTTCGTCCGACCTCTACCCATTGACCAACTTAGTATGAGAGACTCTGTGAGTGTCGCGCGGACAACCCCCAGTATAGCTCAATGGGTCGCCGAGGTACACAAACCGCCACACCACGGTAAGGTCCAGTCTCTGCGTGACGGCGACGAACAATGGTGGTCTTTCTTGACTTGAAAGCTGCGTTTAAATCTGTGGACCGTCAGGCACTATGACAGTGTCTGTAGAGCAAAGGTGTCTCCCATAAATTTTTGACCCTCCGTAAGGCGCTGTACGCCAACTCCTGCGGACGTGTGAAGGTCTACTAGCTCTTGTCCGAGTTAACCACATCAAGTGGTATCACGCAAGGCTGTATTCTTTCACCTTTCCTCTTCAACATCGTCACTGATACGATTGTGGAAGACAGTGCCAACATTTAATGCCTGTGGACTCGAGATAGCTCAGTAGTTAAGGCGCCAACGTACGGACAGGAAGGTCCGTGGTTTGAACCCAACCTCAGCATCCAGACTGCTTCTGTCTAGGCTTTGGAAACCTGGAGTATCCTAGCCCACGTGCCTCCTTCCGTTGGCATGGCAGCTAGGCACCGAAAGGGTGCTACAGCCGGGAGATTATTATTATTTTATTATTGGTGTGGGGTCAAAGTGCTCCCGGGGCATTCATTCACAGATAACGAGCACGTAGACGACATAGGTCTTCTTGGATCTGATACCGTCGTAATGCAAACAATATTAAATAATATAAATAATTCTGCTTCACGGTTTGGCATGCGCTTCACACCTGAAAAGTGTAAAGTGTTGCTGCGGAAGAGACGACTGATGTAGTAAACAAATTTGTCTGCCTGGGCAACTGTAGCAGTCCCGGTGGTCTCCAGAAAGAATATATGTTCATCCGGATTGTGAAGGCCAGAGCAGCTTTCATGAAACTGCATCACCTGTGGCGTAAGCGTGACACCAGCTTATCCGTCAACAGTAGAGTTTGCAATGCTGCGGTGCGTTCCATGTTACTATACGGGTCAGAAACCTTGCCGCTCCGCGCAGAGGACGTCAAAACACTTTCAGTGTTTGACTATCGATGCCTTCGGAGCATTGCCGAGTATGATGGGAACACCGGATTAGTAATGCTGAATAAAAATCCACTGACAACCCTGTAGAATAAAATGAAACCGTTCAGCTGTAGCAACCTTTCGGTGCCTAACTGCCATGCCACCCGAAGGAACTACCTCCCCAAAATCATCGGTGAACGAAGCCGTGGCAGCTATAACCACCGTACGACAAGTACGCGGTTGATACGGCTGATGACGTTTTGAGGTTCCTATCAGAGAAAAAGTCGCAGACCCCAGGACCGAATTTTTTGGCGAATTCCACGTTTTTCTGGAAAGCCATTAATTAACCTCTCTTAACATGTCTTCACTCGGTATACGGCTGAACGAAATGCACTTCCGGAGATTTGGCCTGTTGACACTCAATGCTCGTGATTAAGACAACGCAATCTGTAGAATAGCACCAGCTAATCCATGACATTGCTTACCAACAAACATGAGCGATGCTTTGGAAGGATCAGTTATCACATAACGAAGGCGCTTGACGAATCCATCTAGTGGCCAGATTTCTGACTTGTATGACAGTATGAAGCGCACTTAGGCTTGACACGTTGTTGGATGAATGGAAACAACAGGTATCGTAAAGTGACGAGCTGTGAATTGTCAATCATCTCATCTCTGCCAACACAGGGATTGGAAACGGTCCGATCCAGCTTAGTCGTAGCATCCTTCATACTGCAGGTATGAAATGCATGTCAACTGAGTTATTTGAATTACTTAGCACCACAAGAACCTGTGCAGAACTCAGTTCCAGTAGAGCTAGGGTGTTTACCCTCTGGAAGAGTTTCGACCACGCAGACACTGAAAACAGGTGACAAATTAAAAAAGAAACGGTAGAGAGGACACATGCCACTAGATGTGCAAAACTTATGAGAAAGCCTTCTGTGGACCCTCGATCGGCTTTCATTCGGGTGAAGAATTTAAATGGGTCTTTGCTCGGCAAACAAGTCCACAGTGTGCGACGAACGACGTCGGATGTAGCTTGAAACTGAAGAAAGGACACTGTCCGTCACAGAACGCGGTGGGAATCTTCCAGTACGTGCCGGCGGTTGCAGTAGTTTTACGTACAAACGCCCCTGGGTGAAACCCAGGTGGATTCTCACGGATCTGTTCCTCATGATGTGCAAGCAATCAGTGTAGGTTCGAATGGGGAGGCACTCTGAAAGCTGCAGCTATAGAGTCAATGCATCGCCCGACCTAAAGCGGTTACCTTGTCGTGGTGGTCGGACTTCTGTGCTGCAATGAGCCTGCAGGCTATACTGGCTGGAACTCAGTTCCCTAAGGTTCAAGCATGCCAGGAAGGCCAATGAGGAGCAGCCCGAAGGAGAACAGCGAGTAATCGTATTACGAGGCGGTCTGGGGGTAAAGTTGTACTGTCCTCTGCGATAGAAGTGTGAAGTGTAGCGGTTGCCCGATCTGATTAGTGAATCCGCGTCCACTGTCTCCCTCGTGCTTTATTTTGTTCCACATCCCCCAACGTGCACCACGAGACAACATCGTGATAATGAATACGAGCTTGGTGAACAACATGTCAACAACAGGTCAACTCCAGTTCCGTGAAGTTTTAAAGGACGCCATGTGATTTCACATTGTTGTTTTCACGTTCCACCCATTGCAACGACATATATAAGGACAGATCACGGCCAACGACACACACTCACATCACGCGTGCGTCAGAACACAGGCAGGCTGAACACACCAGCACAACGCGCCATTCACGGGTAACCAGGAAATACGTGTAGCTGCTACAACGGCTAAGAAAACACGAAACCTGCATCCGGACCAGCAACAGGATTTATCAACTTGTACCTACAATACGATAAGTTCCTCTTTCCATATATACATATTGTAATCATTTCACTTAACAAAACGGTCTTTGTTAGTGCCCATATAACTAATTTTTGGGGTTATAGTAGAGCATTAACAAATCGGTGAGCCCGACGTGATCAGATTGGGCAACCGCTACAGAAGGCAGTAAGGCGTTTCCCCAACCCTTGCAGCTCTCCGGTCACCGGCCTTCTCCCACATTCCCTCCCCACCCATCGAACAGTGCAGTACGATCAGCCCATCTTCTAATCCCCTAGCCACTATTCCGTGTCTAAACCTTCGCCAAGAAAAATAAAGCAAAATAATAACTTACTAACCTCGAAAAGATCTGATCCATATTACAGCCTTTAAAGTACGTACTCTATGTCAAATTGGGCAACAGGCATCCCTTGCTGAAACCTTGCTTTCCCTCTCTATCGATGTATGTTGTGTCTCCGAAACACATATACAAGAGCCCACTTCGGTCGTGTACCTCAAGGACGAGCTCAGATGTTTCACATTTCACTTTTGGGGTATCCGGTGATCCTAAAGCAATGGCTCATGGTATCTACGATGTGGGAGTTGCACTCAGCCTCAGGGCTGTAAGTGCCTTACTCGAGTGGATATCAGTAAACAGTCATGTTTGCGCTCTGCGGTTGTCTGGCTCAATTACGATCAATTCAGGTCGATGCGGTAAACGGTGTTTATTTGTCGTATCAGTATACGCCCCAACAGATAGCAGTTCTGAGACTGGGAAGGACCAGTTTTATCAAGATCTGTCACGACTGCTTCGGTCGGCAAGAAGGATGGATATAGTAATCCTGGCGGGTGATATGAATGCCCAAGTTGGACGACTAAGTACGAAAGAAGCACAGTTAGGTGGTAGATTTAGAGTCGATGCTGAGCGTACGGATAATGGGGAGCGGCTTCTTCAGTTGTGTGCAGACCATCATCTGTTCCTGGCCAGTACGAACTTCCAACACAAACGCTCACACCGAGTTACTTGGAGGTCACCTACCACATGACAGTCGTGGACTCACTTGGACCACATGGCAATCAGTTACCGATGGAAAGCCTCAGTTAAGGATTGTCGTTCCTTCTGGAGTACGCAACTTGACTCTGATCACGCCATCGTGCGGACCTGCCTAGCACTCCGCTTTCCGCCAGCGCTACGCGTGTCGAAAGAGAGCAGGTCTGTTCATCAACTTCGACAAGTTTCAGTAGCTGAAGAGTATCGAGCTAATCTGGCTAGAAAGTTACTGGAAGCGCACAGCCATGTGGACGACGAAGACTGCTTGGAGGTTGAGTGTAGGCGAGTTATAGAAGCAATGCTCTCAGCTTTCAGAACTGTTTGTCCAGCCCATCTGACTCGACTCAATGAACACTGGATAACTTCGAGGTCGGCATATCTTATTGCTGCCCGAATGACCGTACCAGCAACTAGCGACTGTGATGGCGCACGCAGATCGCTCAAACACCGGATAATCAGGAGCCTGGAGAATGACAGAGAACGCTGGTGGATTTCGAAGGCCCAGGAGATGGAGAAGGCTTTCGCTGCAGGCAACAGCCGCGCCCTGTGTCAACTGATTCGATCACAAGGGTCAAAGGAAGGCAGGCGTCAGTGAGACAATATGCGAAAAAGACGGAACAGCAGTCCACTCCCTCAATCGCCGTCTTGAGCGGTGGGCTGAGCACTTCAAAGAACAGTTCGACTGGTCTCCTTCAACACAGCCGCTGGAAGAACCAAGAAGACCCGAAAGGAACATTGACACCAACCCACCATCAGCAACCGAAATCCAGCGTGAGATTTCAATCCTGAAGCGCGACAAGGCACCTGGCCTGGATGGTCTACATCCTGCGCTCTTCAAAGAAGGTGGCGAGGTCCTGGTAAACAGTCTGACAACCATGCTGCAGAAGATTTAGAACGAAAACAGAATACCAGTCGAATACAGCTCCTCGACCGTCATCCCAGTTTTCAAAAATGGCACAAGAACGTCATGTGAGAACTATCGTGGCATCAGCCTGGTATCCGTCGCATCTAAGTTCCTCTCTGGAGTTATTTTGCGTAGGTTAACCGATTACCAGGAGAGACAAATTCGTGAGAACCAAGCTGGGTTTCGCCCTGGCCGAGGATGCATCGACCATATCTTTACCTTAAGACAAATTCTTGAACAGAGGCACTCCTTCAGACCTCCTATGTTGATCTTTTTTTATCTGAAATCTGCTTTTGATTCTGTCGATCGTCAGAAACTTTGGCAGTGTCTGGCGATGAAAAGTGTCCCTTCCAAATTTATATCCCTTATGGGGGCACTGTATGCAGACTCCTGTGGGCGCGTACGAGTAGACGGCAAGGTTTCAGCTGAGCTCACCACGTGCAGTGGTGTAAGACAAGGCAGCCCTCTCTCACCTTTCCTCTTCAACTTTGTCATTGATGTGCTGCCTGCCTCTGAAACCTCTGGAACCGAAATGCACCCGGGACGTTCGCTCATGGATATTGAGTATACGGACGATACTGCTCTCTTTGGTTCAGACCCATCAGAAATGCAAACCATTTAAAATAACCTAAATAACTCAGCCGCACGGTTTCGCACGCGCTTCACATCCGCAAAGTGTAAAGTGCTGCTACAAAACTGGGTTGGATCAAACCCGAACCTAATGCTTGCAGGCGAGCCAGTTGACGTGGTGGACTGGCTGGAGATGAGACTACTTCTCGAATCGGGAAGGCCAGGGCAGCCTTTGCCAACCTCTGACACCTATGGTGCCGACGTGATTGTCAGATTGTCTGCCAAGGGCAGAGTTTACACTGCAGCGGTGCGATCCATACTGCTTTGTGAATCAGAGAGGTGGCCTTTACGCGCAGAGGACATGCGAAAGATGTCAGTGTTTGACCGATCTGATTACTCAGGGAACCTATTGTTCACTGAGAGCGTCCGAAATGCCACTAAGACTGGTTCAAACCAAGCCCAAATTAAACAGAGTTAAGCTTTTGCGAAGTCCATTAACAGTAGTTATCTCCGAAGCATTGGTCGGGTCTGGTGGAAACATCAGATTAATAATGTTGAGGTAGGCCAGATGGTCTTAGGAAGAAGGAACTCTCCAGCGATAGGACATGTACTCCACATGCCAGAAGACCATTTGCCTCGCAGATCTCTTTTCGCCCAGCCCTGCGTTGAGTGAAAGCGACCGAGAGGTGGACAGTGTTTGACCTGGCAACTAAGTATGAAAACACTAACCAGTAAACTTAGTCGGGTCGGCAACTGCCGCCTCCCTGGATGGGGACCCCGGGACTCAAATCACCAATGGCTGACATTGGCAGAAATGGCCCAATCGCGCAGTCAATGGCGCTCGTGCATCAAAGCTATCGCCTTCAATGCGTAGCTACCCAATTCCTGAACTAACTGAATATGGAATCGTATCCAAGGCTTGGCCGTATCTCCCGCACTTTCCAAATTGCTGGTGATCGAAACTGTAGCAGCTGGAACCAATGTGCCTATGATACACGGTTTCTAGCTGACAAATTGATTGGTTGACTCAACGCATCGGTTCCCCCCGTTGAAAATTGGTATGCTAGAATCAGTCCACCTTGCGAGTACTCGGTACAGGGTATGCCCGAGGAGTTTGTGCACATAATCCGGTTCCTATATTCACATGCTTCTGGGCGTGTACGGCTGCATGGTGAGCTCTCTGAAAGCTTCCTTACAAAAAAAGGTGTCCGACAAGGGTTTCCACCCTCTCCGTTCTTGTTCAATTTCGTCATTGATGAAATACTGAGAACGCTGGAAGGTCTTCAAAACCCCGGTGCTCAAATCGTTGCTATTAAGAACCCTATCGATCTGGGGTACTCGTCCTCATCTTTGAAGATGAAGGCGAAGCACAACCCCTGTTGAATAAACTGATCATCATCATACCCTCCTTCGGCATGCGTCTTACATTTTCAAAGTGCAAAGTCATGCTTCATAACATGCAGTCTCTGAACATATCTCTAACAATTCAAGGACAAGCACCGGAGATTGCGAAAAGTTTTACATACCTCGGTAGTTGTATTAGCTCTGACGGAAGTGTCTGATGAAGTCAGTGTACGAATCTCAAAGGTTTGAATTCCGCTTGCTACTTTGTGTCACTTGTGGCGTCAAAACGACATATCACTGGATCTCAAGGGTCACGTGTACCAGGCTGTATTGTTGTATGGCTGCGACACATGGTCTCTGTGGACAGACGATGTGCGGCCTGTTCAGGTTTTTGATAATCTATGCATCCCAAGCGTTGGTGGTGTCGAATGGCGTTGACAGTAATTAGAAAACGGGTATTTGGTTGTGCAACAAGTACTTCAATTGCGGAGAACATCCAGCAACGTCAACTTTGGTGGCTCGGTCATGTGCGGCGAATGCCGAAACACCGTCTACCGAGACGAGTGCTGTTCTCCGTGCCTCCTTCAGAATGGCGCAAACCGCGAGGTGGACAATGGATGGCTTGGGAGATGGATGTGAAAGAGATGACGAAGAGTTCGAATGTTGTTGGTGCGGGGTGATCCCTTCCGCGCTTGCCTGGAGATATTGTAAGAGATGGTCGCTGATCGATGGCCTTTATGCTGTTAGTTTCGTTCCACATTGTCTGACTGAGCGCTTGGACGTGTAGGCACCGAATAAAAGTTCAGAATGCATAAGAGCTCCTCCCTCACCCACCCTTTTTCTCTTATTTTCACTCTAAGGCCTCAAATATGATTAGATAAGCCTCGTGGCAGTACGGCAGTGAAGCATCAGTGTCGAGACTTCATGATGCACTCATTCTTGGTTTAATAAAGTCTGACACGGTCCCGCCAAAATTAATGAAGAAAAGCCACCGCCTCGCATGGGAAATGCCACATGAAAAGTTGAGGGGTCAGGTTCTTGTTATATTATCAACTCCAAACAGCAATTGCACTGTTGACAATGATACTACGCTGCCAAGAAAACTTTGCCCTACAGATAAGGAAAAATAAAGTAGCGGATGGAAAACGAGTCTAACACAAACCTATCACAATAATTCCGAGGCGATTACGCTGCCAACTGCATCCTTAAACAAACTGGACGTAAACTGTCAGCGCGAACGCCATTGAAAGCGACTAGCCGTCATATCTCATAAAGTGTTCGGACAAGAGCGTATTTGAGGGATCTGTCACCATTGTCCAGTATAGCTTTTCTGGCATTAACAAATTCAGCCGACCTCGACAAAATTTACTGTTCATCTATCGGAAGGTACGTGCAGACAGCGCTAGAAGCTGAGTTCGTGGCTTATTTCGCATAGTTCCACTCGCCCTCCAGCCGAACGGCATGCCCGCGCGTCTCCAGTAGCCAGCCAGATAAGACCGGGGTTACTGAACTACAGAAACCCATTGGAGTTGGACTGGACGGCCACGCATCGGCCTGGATGTTCCTGGTATGGTTTCGCAACTCCTGTTCTGGTCCTTGGCTTGCTGTTCCGGTTAGACGTATGAAAAGGTTCAATAGCACGGACTGCCTTTTGTGCAGTGAAATGAGTACTTCTACATCCGTATTTCTAGAACGATCATTGATTTATGAACGAAGTCCCGCTAGAATTGTAGTATGTACGATATGAAAGCACTAAGGGACAGTGATTCTCCGAAGGCAGGTGTTCACGACAATTTCTGTGGATGGAAAACACAAAGAAAGCTCATGAGCCGAAGCCCAGTAATCAAGTTTGTACATCACCAATACTTACAGATAAATCAGTCAAACTGACAGACAGTATACAACAGAGTCCCTGTGGTTTGGCAGGAAGCGACGGGCTAAAGTACCCGATTCTTATTGGCCCATATTCTGATCAATCATGCCTCTGCACGGCTTCACGGATTGATACACAGGAACGAGGCTTTCGCCCAAGCTTTCCGGGTTGGCTTTGATCTTATCCCTAGGTGTCTTCCATTGACCCGAAAGCGACAAGCAAAAAAATAGTGTAGCACCAGGACCGATTCTCTTCTTCCCGGCGTGGTCCACCGTTGCCCCTTGAATCTTCCGGAAGATGACCGATTTCTCATGGAAACACTTGAGCAACTCTCCTCCACTTCACACACCTCTTGCTTGTAGATGATTTCAACGCCACCAAGGCCTCCTGGATGGAGCTCCAACGCGCCGGGTCTAGTGGACATTTTACAGCGGCGCTGATCAAAGTCGTTCAACAGATCGCTTGGACTCAACATGTCGTCGCACCCACCAGATATCGCGCAGGTCAACCACCATCCCTCCTGGATTTGGTCATCACCAACGAAAGACACTTCGTCAATCAGGTGTTAATAAACGCTCCACTGGGACATAGTGGCCACTGTGTGCTGATCGTTGATTTCGTCTGTTACTGGGCCAGAAATCAGGAACCACAAACGTGGATTCGAAACTTCTGCCGTGCGAACTTTTCAGGAATCCGCATCCTTCTTGCTAAACTTAAACCGAGACCAGCTTCAGTGGAACAGTTATACGGAACCATTGTCCAGAGAGTTCACGAGGTTGACGCGATGTTCGTCCCCAAAATACCATCACGCAGTCGGATGAACCGCAAGCTAGCTTGAAGGATTCGGCGACTTCGGGGACCTCGTCATACACAATATTTTCAAAGCGCAACTACGAACGGCCACTAACTAACTTGCTCTTCACGGAAGAGTACATTCATAAACTCTTGCACAAGACAGACCCATTCTGCGCGTTGCGGCTGACGAGATCCATCAAAAAGTCCCGAATAAAATGTCGTTCATGCTGGCAAAGCGGTCCTACCTGGTGTTTCCCCAGTCGCTTCTCGAAGGTCACCTTCTCTCTGCTTGGAAGGAAGCAATACATGGATTCACGGATTGATACACAGGATCGAGGCTTTCGCTCAAGTTTCCCGGGTCGGTTTTGTTCTTGTCGTTCAGCGGCTGTCGTACACCTGAAAGGCACAAGCGAAAAAAGGGTGTAGCACTGCTCTCTAAGTTCTCAACGCTGGGCAGTATGATTCCCAGCACGAGGACTCGCATAAGAAAGTGTCTAATAGTGGTTTGAACTGGATTCTTGAGGGAGCGTGGACAACCGTCGGAGGAAGGTTATTCCACGCAGCTACTAAACGAAATGAAAAAAAGTTTGCCTAATCAAAGTGTGCGCTCTGAGATTGAAAGTCTTCTTACCATGTCCCGGCCGTGTGTTTGCTGGCTCAACGGTGAAAAACCTGTTGGCCAAACCTTGTTCAAACAGGGCATAGATGAGAATTGGGCCTCCTCGGAGGCCACGGTATGCCAGGGGAAAGAGGTCACGCACCGCAAGACGCGTTTCGTAGTCCACGGATTTAAGGCCAGGAACCATTTTCGTAGGAGCTCGCTGAACACGCTCAGTGAGGGTTACGTCCGTTGTGCGCTCTGAGTAGACAACTTGATTGGCGTATTCAAGAAGTGGTCTGACGTGGGCCCCATAGAGTATTTGGAAGTCCATGCGAGTAATACGGGAGAAGGTGCGCCTAATCATCCGTAGAACGGCGAATGCCTTTTGGGCCGATTTCTCATGGTGCAGTGAGTAGGACATGTTTGAAGGTAGCCAGATACCCAAATCCTTTTTGGTATCTATCTTTGTGATGTCTTCTGGTCCATTCTCACCATGCACGACATAGGCTTTCTCTGAGTCTCCTCCAAATGACATATGGACGCAATTTTCGTCATTCAGGGAAAGGTGCCAGTTCATCGCCAGTCTACAGACCTGGTGACCAACTATCGCCAGACAGGTACATGCTTATTAGCCTCACTAGCGTACCTTGCAAGATGGTGCAACGCATTCTAAAGCGGGTCATCCTTGATCACTTTACTACCAATAACTTAATTTCCCCAGTTCAACACGGATTTCTCCCAAACCATTCTTGCGTGACGAACACGCTCGTATTTATGGACAACTCAACCCAAGCTAAGGACGAGGAACTCGTATCGAGTGCCATATTTTTCGACTTCTCAAAAGCATTCGATCCAGTCCCACACGTCGCGCTGCTCCACGAACTCATGTTTTACGGGATTCAAGGGGGAATTCTACCCTGGTTTTGGGCGCTCCTGGCAGACAGAACATTCCGAGTGAAAGTAGGCTCGATCTACTCTTCTCCGGCGACGGTCTCCATTGGAGTTCCTCAAGGCTCCGTTCTGGGACCACTGCTGTTTCTGATATACGCCAACGACCTTCCAGGTATTCTCGCAAGTCCACTTCTGCTATTTGCAGACGACTTGAAATCCTGGAGTTCTAATGCCAGTGCCTTACAAATGAATGTAGACGCTGCAAAGCAGCGATCGGTGGATTGGTACTTTTCTCTGAATGACGAAAAGTGCGTCCATATGTCATTTGGAGGAGACTCAGAGAAAGCCTATGTCGTGCATGGTGAGAATGGACCAGATGACATCACGAGGATAGACGCCAAAGAGGATTTGGTATCTGGCTCCCTTCAAACGTACCCTTTTCACAGCACCATGAGAAATCGGCTCAAAAGGCATTCGCCGTTCTACGGATGATTAGGCGCACCTTCTCCCGTATTACTCGCATGAACTTCCAAATGCTCTATGAGGCCCACGTCAGACCGCTTCTTGAATATGCCAATCAAGCTGTCTACTCAGCAATCAAGAATGACCTAATCCTCATCGCTCGTGTCAAACGACCTGCTCCGAACTTGGTTCCTGGCCTCAAATCCGTGGAACATAATACGCAACCTGTGTTGCTTGACCTCTTTCTCCTGGAGTATTGGCGACTCCGAGGAGACCTAATACTTACTTTTGCCCTGTTTGAAAAACAGATTTTTCACCGTTGATCCAGCCGACACACGGCGAGGACATGGTAAGAAGATTTTCAAGCTCAGAGCGAACAATTTAATTAGGCAAAATTTCTTCTCATTTCGGGGAGTTGCTTAGTGGAATAACCTTCCTCCGACGGTTGTCCACGCTATATCCACTACCCAGTTCAAGGCACTATTAGACGCTTTTTTATGCGAGTCATCGCGCTTGCTCGCCTACTGCCCCGCACTGAGAATTTGAGGAGCAGCGCTGCACCCTTTTTTCGATTGTGCTTTCCAGTTGAACGGGAATTGCTAAACGACAAGAAGATACTCGTCCCGCAAGCTTGGGCGAAAGCCTCGATCCTGTGTGTCAGCCCTCGAATCCGTGGATCACTGTGATCCAACTTTTATCCGTAATGCCCTACTTGACGCAATAGACGTGAAACATTTGTGGGACAGTGGTATCTCATTTAGAACTTGAGGAGCTAACCAATATGGCGTCCCAAATGAGTTCTTGGCCTTTTCCAATGTTAAGCTATCCATGAACACGAACATGCTAGTCACACGTGAGCATTTCGTGAAGAGTCCGTATTGCTCCGGGAGTGTTATTTTGTTTGCAGTTTGGACCGACCCGCATTGGAATGCGTTTCATCACTTTGCTGGGTATGCCAATAGGTCTAATAGGCCTGGTGACAAGCGATCACCAGTTTTGGATGGTGTCGCGACGACGGCCTCCTTTCAAACCAAAAGAAGGTTGCTCTGGTTAGGCAACAGACGGAACAGCTGATAGTAATTTTTATCCAGGCTGAGCAATGTCTCTCTGGATCCGTGGAGGTACAACCTCTTGGCCCCAGCGTGCTTAATTGATTTATATTGTACGAAGTTTGTCCCCATACAAACGTTTCCATTAAAAAACCGGGTATTTATAAGATGCTCGTAGTTCCGACTTGCCAAAACTGGATATGACCGAGCCGCTAGAGCAGAACACGAAAATGCGTTATTGTTTTGGTGGGCTTCAAATACCACCACTGGGTTGCTCATAGGCTCCTTATTTCCCAGCAAGAAAAAATCTGCTGGCTTGTTTTGTCCGAGGGGTCTCATGTACATAATTACTACTTTCTTCATGTATCGGGAAGGCTCAACTTCATAGCTTGCTTCTTGGTGCAGCTGGTGGATCTTTGATTCACGGTGATTCGGCATTTTAACGGGTGCCAGCTAATCCGCTAACTCCTCCGCAGATGACTTGTTAAAGAATAGCTTGGACCCCGTTTCCAGAGGCTACTCAATCCTCCGGACAGATTGGTTCGTTTAACTGCACGCTGGTTACTTTGCAATTGACACTGCATCAGTTTCGTAAATGTTATGAACATTGGTTCTGCAGGTCTCCTCTACTTAAACTGGTCCCATTTCAAGATGAGCCAAGGATGCTAGCACCCCTTAGGAGTCCGAAAGGTAGAAGTTTTGAATGAGCTTTCGAAGATCAGGGTTTCTGGCACAGCGATCGATGAAGCTAAAAATTGTTCCACAGTGGTCAGTATGTTACTTGTAAGTCTTAGTTATTATTTGGTGGAGAAAGTGCTCCTCATTGGCAATGACCGAATCCCGTATGGCGGGTGCTTGGCTTGCGCAACAGCTGATAGGCGAATAAACGAGCTGAGTCCAGGCGCTCCACTTCACGATCTCGTTCGGCGCCTATTTAAAATGTTCGGTGGACAAGACATGCTGAAAGTTTACCCCTCAGGCCTCGAAAGTGTTAAAGTCCCTTGCCGCAGTACACGCGTTAAGTGGTGGTTGAGGGCACATCGACCATATGTTGTATGTGGGTAGTGGAAACAAGTGGCATTTCGGAGAACTTTTAGGACACCGGTAAATGAGAAGAACAGAGTTGTTTCTGCGTAGTGGAAGTTGAATCAACGGTTCATCACAATACAGTGCTTGAGTAGTGTCAATCGACAGTTTGCATGGGCTGGGCGGTGCGTAAATGCAGAGCAACGCCATCTGCCTTCCAGCCTTTGAGGCAACCCCAGAAACCAACCAAACAAACAAGGTTTTGGCATAAGAGACATCCGCGGTATTCGCGGAGTCTCAAGGTGCGTGTACGGACTCTTTACAACACAGGCAGATTGCTGAATGCAAAAACGTTTGTTAGAAAGATTGGGGCAAAGCATACACAAACATTAGGGCACCGTTTCCTCTGCACTCCAAGGTGGGGGTACCGGCTAGTATGAGCCACCAGAGAGGTTATCGGTTATTAGCTCTGCGACGACCTTGCTCGGAGTCTGAAGGAGGAATGTGTAGAGTACGCGACTGTTTCCTGCGGCATGATTCCACCGTTTTATTTCCTTTTGTGACGTGCCATTCTCCGAATAGGAATGCGGTCCCAGTGGCGACGTAACATCACGAAAGCTTATAATGTTACAATCAGAAAAGGGCAAGACCGACGTCAGCTGTGGGCACCAGGCAATGCGTGCAGTCACAAAAATAATGGGCATTGTCCGATGTTGTGCAGACACTAAGGGGATCTGAATAGAGTAAACACGGGATGAAAAAAACAATTGAAGGAAAGATATCAAACTGAAGCGAGATCAGATGTACAAATCGAAGGTAGCTGATAAAAACACAAGAGAAGGAAGGCAAATCTAAGAAGACCAGCCTGGCATGTGATAGGAAAACTGCCAAGTACAGAGCCTAAGGGACTGGAAAAGCGAATCCGAGGAAGCATCAGTTTTCCAGTGATATGGTCATCCAACGTGAACACGAACAGAAAACCATAGCTTAGGCTCCGTGGCATTGGACAGTCGAGGTTACGGCCAGGGTCACGAAAAGCGTAAGTCGAGCTGATGAATTGGAGGAATTAGCAACAGTGATAAACGGAGATTAGCATCCCGGTATCACGGTTACATTAAGACTGGCTAGACTGATTGGTGTCACTGTTGGGGCGGGGTTGGCGTAAATGTTCCTTGGGAGGGTGAAGTAGTGCTAATGGTATAATGGAGCGTGGGCTGTAAGGAAAATAAGTTAATTTGTGGGGACGACAAATCAAAAGTGCACCGAGATGTTTAAACCCGAGGGAAGGGTTGAGTGGATTAGAATGAACTCAAACCAGATGCGGTTGGGGCCAGGTAAGTCGTTTGTTTGTATTTGCAGCTAGGTTTTCGAGAAGGCGCGAAGGGACAGTCTAGAGTATGGAGAGAATAGTTGCGGTTGTGCAGCCGGACCGGTTGTGGCAGTGCCGTGAAACCATTGCACTGACAAATTTCGGTTTCTGGGTAGCCCCGTCCCGATCGTCCTGGGTGAGGTTGTCGGATAGGGAATGTTCAATTCCCAGAACAGCTTAAACGTTCTATTGCATGATGCTTCAATGCCCAAGGTTATGCAGCCTTAAGGGCAGAACATTAATGATGTTTATTCCCAACTGGTGGATAGCATACCTTCAGGCATGATCATAAATTTACAGTCAGAATAAGAGCATGACTGGTGGGGTTTGTGGGTACTGGGAATTCCGTGGAATAGGGACGGCAACATAAAGAGTGGGCATTAATCGAAGTAGACTTGGACACGCCTGAGGCGGCATG
>SJOL01008686.1:106540-126200 GCA_004794785.1 Opisthorchis felineus
CATTTCTGCCCCAACAATATTAGTGCCTCTATCACTGTACACCTCCTTTGGGGTTCCTCGTCGATTGATGAATCGAGAAAATGCCATGGGAAATGAGCCGATGGATAGCAAATAAGCCACTTTTATATGTATCGCACGGGTCTGCAAACATGTAAATATACAGCCATATCGCTTCCTCGTAATACGGCCTTCGCGAGTTTGAAACGGTCCGAAGTGGTCGAGACCTGTCGCTGCAAAGGGGTATTCTGGCTTTACTGTGGCAACTGGGAGGTCCGCCATTAATTGTTCGGATGGGAGAGCTGACCTTACTTTGTATCCCATGCATCCCCTGATGATTCGCTTGACAGCTGTGGCAGCACCTAAGATCCAATACCGTTGTCGCATAGCTGCTAGAGTATGCGAAGTGCCCATATGACCTTCAAATTCATGATAGTGAATAATGATGCCTCGCGTTGCTGGGTGATCTCCTGGGAGGATTATAGGGTGCTTTGTGAATTCTGGCAGAGTGCTGTTGCTCAGTTGACCACCCACACATAGCAGACCACTGAGAACAATCGGGTGTAACTTGTAAATAGGCGATTTCCTACATATCCCTTTACATGGCTTCAGGTCGAGCTTATAAGTTGTGCTAAGCTCCGAGGGAAATGTTTTTAGCTGAACACGCCGCAATATCGATCGTTCTGCCTCGTTCAGTTCGTCAAGCTGCAGAGTATCCTTAAGATCAATACCCTTACCAACTCCTTTACTGCGGAGGTAAGATTTGAACCTGATAAACCCAGCTACCGCTCGCCTTAGCCTCACCCACGATGAATAGTATGAGAGCAGCACATCTGTTGGGAAGTCGGTTGTCGCGGTAACTAAAACTGTGGCGGTCCTCTTCAACTCTAGGTCTGTGGCCTTATGATGAAGTTGTTCGATGTCAGTCTTAGGCCACTGCTGCTCACCGAGCTTCAGGTGCTCGGGACCTTGAATCCAGAGCTTCAATAGCTGAGAATGTTTTATACGGATGCCACGTGAGGCACAGTCGGCAGGGTTCATGTTGGTGCTAACATGTCTCCATTGGGAAGTGTTGGTGCTTTCGTGTATGAAGCTAATTCTGTTGGTCATATAGGTTTTAAACCTCAAAGTTGTGCTAAAAATATAATGCAGCAAAATCATTGAGTCCGTCCAAAAGTAAATGTCGTCGAACCGGGCTTCCAGCTGCTTCACTAGGTGGCGCATTAGTCTAACTGCTAATACAGCAGCCTGAAGTTCGAGGCGCGGGATAGTAATTGACTTGAGAGGTGCTACTCTTGATTTTCCCATCAAAGAGCTGCAATGAACATGTTGTAGCGACTCACATCTCAGGTAACCTACGGCTCCACAACCAACTTCGGATGCGTCAGAGAAAATGTGCAACGACTGATGTTCGATAACAAACTGTTTAGGTTTGACACATCTAGGGATGAATAATGACACGACTATTTGGATGTCATTTCTCCATTTCTTCCAAGCATCTTGAATAGCTTGATTAACTTCTTCATCCCAGCCACAGTTTGATCGACAAAGCTCTTGTAGCGACTGTTTCCGTTGTAACAGCAGGGGCGCGACATATCCCAACGGATCAGATAAGGAAGCCGCACAAGAGAGAACACCTCACTTGGTCACTGGACGCCCCGGCATGGCTAATTTAAACTTAAAGCTGTCCGTCCTGACACACCAATAGGGTCCTAACCTCTTGTTATGTCAGGATGTAATGAGTTCAAGGACACCAGGTCAGTCACACGCTCGTGTACCGGTATCTGAGAGGAAACCTCATCGCTGTTGCTTATCCATTTGTGCAGATGGAAGCCACCCTTTTTCAACAGCCTAGACAGCTGGTCGGCTAGCCTAAGGGCTTGATGGGCAGAATCGACCGATACCAAGCAGTCATCAACGTAAAAGTTCTTCTCCACGACTCTAATAGTGTCTTCGTCGAACGATCCACAGTTGTCATAAGCAGTTTGTCTCAAAACAAACGTTGCGCAAAATGGCGAGGACGTCGCTCCAAACGGGTGAACATTGAGTTCGTAGAACTCCGGGGTCTGCCCTAAGTTAACGTCGGCATACCATAGAAAGCTTAGTGGCGCCCTATCTTCTGGCTTCAAACAAACTTGCAAGAACATTCCTTCGATGTCTGCAGACGACGCAATATCGTTCAAACGAAATCGTAGCAAAACTCCGGTGATGTCATTCGTCAAATCTGGTCCAGAATATAAACAGTCATTCAGCGACAGGTTTCCAGACTTCGCCGCAAAATCGAATACTATCCTCACCTTCCCCGGTTTGTGCGGATTAAAAACAGGATGGTGAGGTCGAATCGACGTCCATCAGGCTAGTCGGTCGGGGCCCTGCTGAAGTAGCCATTGGCTTCGTGTTCCGATATAACGTTTGTATACATCCGCCATAGATTCGGGTCCTTTAGTAGGCGGAGTCGAGGGTACTTTAGTTGCTTCTCGGCTACGTGTTTGTTTTCCGGTAAGTCATGCTAATCACGTTTCCATGGGAGCCGGACCTGATAGTGACCGTTCAAGAGACTGATTGATTTCTTCGCTAGACTTAGCACTTGTTTGTCCTCGATCGACATAGATATATCCCTTTTTGGTCTTTGATCATTAAACTCGAGTTCAAAGAAACGTAGCACGTCACTTTCTATGGTCTCGTGCGCACTTAGGCAGCTTATTTTGGTGGTTTTGCTACCGCCGATACTCCGTGGACCAAAGACGACCCAGCCGAATACTGTTAATGATGCATACGGTTGCTTACTGGTCCCGATACGCTGCTCTATCACCCAGTGTGCACCTGGTACATTCGTACCTATTAGAATAGACACCTTTTGGGATGCTATCCGAGGGAGCGTAATGTCTCTCAGATGAGGCCAGCGACGAAGGAACTCTCAAGACGTTACGGTTGGTCTCATCAGGGGTAGCTGGTCCTTTGAATACACGGTTTCTACATGCGTCCGATAATCACTGTTCAAGGGCTCAATGGCCAAACTAGAAGCTGTTGTGCTCGTTTTCCACGTTCCGTTGATCGAATTAAACTCCAGTTCCGTTGGGATACCCTTCACGTAGCTGTCCATGTGCAGTAACCGATGATGGCGTTTGCCACATCTTGGCACGTCGCAGTGATTGGAGGCTCGGCATTTGTCTGCTCGGTGGTTGGGTTTCAGACAATTAAAGCACAGCTTACGTTCCCTCAACGCCTGGAGTTTCTCTTCTGGAGACTTGGCCTGGAATGCGGTACAATCGCATAAGAAGTGATGGGCCGTACACACCGGACAACTCAGAGCCTTAGATGCAACGGCGTTAACGTGTGGACCAGGGAACTTGGTGCGTCGATTATTATGATCCACACCTATACTGGACACTCGGTTAGCGCCACTAGCTATCTGTCCATACACGCTTGTTGCTGCGGACAGATTTCTTTCAAGAAACTGAGCCAGTTGGTGAAAGGACGGCTCCTATTGTTCGTATAGAATATTGTCAGCTAGCTTCACCCATTCTCGTTGGAGATGCCTGGGAAGCCGCATCACAATCCATTTCAGGTTTGTCGTGCAATTCAAGTCGGAAGTGTAACCCATCTGGGTGAGGGCGATCTCACAACTGTGCATTTCACGTACTAGCTTCTTTAGTGCGTCGGTTTCCTCAGCAGTAATGGGGCCTCCGACCAGTATACTATCAATGAAGCTTCGCGCTATGTCATGGGGCCGTCCAAACTCCTTATGAGGGATATCCATTGCTTTTACGAGGCCGTCGCCTTCTGGCAGCAACACGCAGTCTTCTATTGCTGCCTTGGCTTCGCCGGTGAAATAGTGGACAAGATACATTAGTCGCTGTGTGTCGTCAAAAAGTCTGCTAGCGACGTTCACTTGGAATCTTTTCATAAACTTCCAAAACTTACGCGGAGTTCCGTCGAATTTATCTGTTTCTATCTTCGGTAGCGCCATAGTTGATGTAAGAGATTGCAGGGAAACTTTATCGCGACTAAATGCATCCTTTAAAGTTCAAGCCTGTTTCGTGGCGGGGCCATCCTACTGTAGCTCATCCTCCGATGAGTAGCTCTGGTGAGTTTCCAGACGTAGACTGGCCAGTGCTTTACGTTTCGATTCAACCCTCTCCTTACTAACTTCCAGTTGTCGCAAACTATTTGCTAATTCTCCCTCTAAAACGTCTCTCTCAAGCTTAGCGTCTAACTGTCGTGCAGAAAACCTGCTAGACCTAACGCTACTTGTCTTACTGGACTTTGGTGGGCAATGACACGGGAAAACAAAACATGGGCTGGCAACACGGTTCACCTGGGATGTGGAGGACTTGTGATGAGCGTCAAAAATTTCTCCAAGAGGCGGTCGGGTTTTGGCTCTTTCGCGCGATTTGCTTCCAAGATTATACATCTTCTTTAGAGATGGTGCTCCAGGGGTCCAATAGGAAATGGTCCAATTTGAGTATTGTAGAATACTTTGACGTATTCGGGAAAGCCCAATTGAGTGACGCGCAAAATCACAAGCCAGAAATCGTGGATTCTCGAGATTTATCAATGAAATGCGGTACTACATGCATAAAATACGTAACGAAAAGGGGTACAAACTTCAAATTATGAGGGTTTCCGTCTATATTGTTGCACGAAGTAGTGCAAGTCCAAAGAAAGCCAGGAGAAGACGGCAAATCGATCTTAATTAGCGACACACGCTTGCGCACAACACGCGGTAACGCAAAATGTCAAAAAGCGCGCGTAAAAGATGGTCAACTAAATTGGTTCGACGTGTCAAGGGGTAAAAGGTTCTTGAGGGGTTACAATGCATATCCAGTCTGAGGTAGATGCAGTAAACAGTAGGCTCACACAAGAGAAGGGTTTGACCGGGGGAAAAGAAGTACAGTCTTCTTAGTCGTGGAATGCATTGCACCCTTAAATAGAGGCAGCCGGCCCAGACTAACTGGTTAGGAGAGTTAGCCAGTTGGCTTACCTGGTCGTCCTGTGGGCCTTTGCATTTATAGTGCCACCAGGCCTTGTAGGAGTGGCATTGCATACCACGTCTTGCATTCGACGGACATCCATTTCGTCCACATCCGTTTTGATCCATCGATGGCTGCGGACAGCAGCTTGTGTTGATTTGGGTCATCATTGAGAATGGGTACAAAATAGGAACTGAGTGCGGAATAACAGAGATTATCACGTAACTGTTATGCTAGAGTGAAAAACATTCAGCAAATGACACGTGTGGACGCTGTAAATAGATTGAACAGTGGAAGAATTTTCTCACAAATTTGCCCGAGGGAAAACGTAACCGATTTCGAACGTACCGCGCAGGAATGAGTGATATGGCTAATCGGCCATAACAAAAGTTGTATACGCGTTTCCCAAAAAACCACAAGTGAGAAAAAACCGTAACTAGTCTCACCTAGGGTCAACATCTTGTGGTTTTTTGGGACGGAAGGTGGCGCGGTTAAGTAAGACCGATCCGAGTTTGGAAGAACTCTGCGAACGGTATCAACCAGTTCGATCACAATCGCGGGGGCCAACAAAATTGGAATGTTCTACAATTTTTCACACTGAAAAGCGCGTATGGTGAGTACTTGTGAGACTCTGGTGCCTCTCATTTTCTACCAGCAAGCAGAAAGAAACATATGGTGCCTCCGGTGGGCTTATGGGGGTTTTCTGGTGTTTATGGTAAGAGCTTTGTCCTGTCAGGGAAGGTTTGGAGCAACTGGCCTTCTGTCAATTGCGACGAACATACCACCATAACTTTGGGCCATCATTCAAGTTTAGACTGACGGAAATTTTGAAAATTGCGCAGAATTTGGATCTTTACAGTTTACACCAACGACAGATGTCTACCTGTCACATCCCTGGCACCAACTAAGTTACTTTCGTCGCGAAAGTGTCTGACCGGCTAGGTCCTCAGCCGCTCTTTTAAGCAGAAATGAACGCGGTCTCCGGCGTTCCTACAGTGATACTCAGCCCTGGCGAGATGGAAGCCAGGCAACTGGTTCTCTAGTCAAAAGATATACAGAGACAACAAGGCCCGGGTGAAGGTAAGTAAGTGCTGCCAAGGTTTACCCCGTGAACTTCACCTGTCTAGTTATTATCTGACGGTTCTGTGCCGGGAAGCAAGCCTCACCACTATTTAGTCCGGGGTTCTTGCTTCACTGTTAAAGGCTCAAAATCTCTCCTATCGTTCTTCCACACATTTTGGCTTGTATCCTTGTGGCTCGAAACTGACAAGAGCTCGTTGGGAACCTGTGAGTTGCCCGAGGAAATAAGCGCTCTTTTATGCGTGTTGATAACCACATTTTCTGCAAGGAAAAATTCTACTGGGCTAGATTTATAGTCAGTTTCTTATTCCAAATGGCGATAGTACCAACACTACAATGTCTTGTATTTGTACTTTGCCAAACATAATCGAAGTCACGTGCCCCCAAACGTTTTGCGCCGTAGCATTCTTTAGAAGCACCTTTTTATTCCTACCCTTAGGGTGTAGGACATCAAGATATCACCCCGTTGTATTTTTTATCATGAGGTTTCTGTTCTCTGAGGGTGCGTGCGCCTGGACCCAGCACAGGACACATTGCCACGCGAAAAGTTGGTTTGCCTCCATAATGCGACAATCAATGCCTGACCAGCGTAATACCAGATTCAGTCCTCCCGCAAGGGAAGAACGCCTGATGGTGACAAATTTCCGGAACACTAAGCTAACTCAAAGGCCAGCCTAATGGTTGGATTTACCACCTGCGCCAATACCTCGTAGAAGTTTCACTAATGGTAAAGAGCCGGCCATATCTACGCTGTTCTAACGCAAGCAAAAGCCACGTTCAAACAGTCTCAGCATTTTGCGCATCAGGTTATGCTTGCTCTGCATCATATTTCGCACAAGCATGGGAGATAACTTCAGGGTAGCTCATCGATGTTCTTTGGGCGGTGAGTTCACACTAGAACTGAGTTCTACCCGGCGTGTTCGAGCAATGCGACAGGATCCGAAGAATGGCCGGAAAACACTATCGCTGGGACTAGAAAGTTTAATCAACGAAAACCGCCAGAGCTACAATAACGGTAGCCAGCCTAAAAACCGTTGATTATGGAACGCGTCTCGCGGTGCTTCGCCTCCTTTCCATAGAATGTCGTTGTCTTCGACTCGAAATAATAATCACTTATGTCCCGTATGAACAAGGTTTGGCTAACAATTTCTTCTCTGTTGACCCAAATAATACACGGCGAGGGCACGGTGGGACGTTTTTCAAGCCCGGAGCACATACTGTTATCACGCAACAAATTTTCTCATTTCGGGTTGTTGCTGCGTCGAATAACCTTCCTCCAACGGTTGTTCACGCTACAGCTAGTACTCAGTTCAAGGCATTTTGCACGCTTTTTATATGACTCCCGTTGCTGACCAGCCTACTACCCTCCGCTGAGGACTCAAGGAGCAGTGCCACGCTCTCTTCTCGCTTGTGCCGTTCAGATGAGCGAAAGCCGCTGAACGACAAGAAAAAGCCCAACCCGGGAAGCTTTTGTAAACCCTCGATCTTGTGTATCTTTCCCTGAATCCGTGAATTCTTGCCTTGTATGTCCATTTATCGGTTTACCGACATACGACTTCACCTAAAAGCTACTTACTGGTTTTGCCTGTTTGGCAAAAACGTGGAAAATATTGCCACTGTGCGGCAAGGATACCTCTTGAAAAGAATTGACAGCGGTTGAATAGTCGGGCTCCTAGATTCTTTGAATTTGCTTACGCAACGCTATTATCTGATCATGGGCCCAATATTTCTTGTTACAGCATATATGCTCAAACATCTGTGGACTAAGTGCGTACCGGTAATCGATTAACTCACCGCTTTACGCCTTGCTGAGAAGTGAGGAAAAGCTTTCAATAGCGCTCATAATATCACGCAAGACCGTGCTCTTCTGAAACTGCTTGGTAGCTGCTGCATAAGCGATGTGGATTGCGACGCTCCCCACAAATATGTGGCCACGGCGTTCAGGCGCATTACCAATAAATCCATTTCAGGGATAATTGATACCGGATATGTGTATGTGCTTCTGAACTTAGCTTCAATCACATTCCCAACACATTTAGTTTTGCTTTTCCACAACTCTTCGAATGGGTGAACGTGTTGTTCCCTTCATGCCTGGTTGCGCCGTCTTGAGTGTATGCTAACTAACCCGAACAAAGTATGCCGGCACCAAATAGCTGGCATGTAAACATGTGAAAATGCATACAACCGAAGGGGCGTTAACCCAACTTTCGTCGTGACTACCCTTCCCTCCGAAGTGCGCTGTGTGAGGCTGTTGCTGTGGCAAAATCCTTGATTTTAGGTAATGGGTAGTGTTCTGCGGGTGTGCTGGCATTGACCGTGGTTTAATATTAACCGCGGATTCTAACTGTGCCTTCCGGTTTCAGCATTGGCACAATTTGTGTGGCCCACTCCGAGAACTCCGTACCTTGAATTATTCCCTCACGTTGCAAACGGTTAAGTAATTCTTTGACCTTTGGACGCATCAAATAAGGCAGTGACCGAGATCTCAGGAAAGCAGCAGTGTTCCTGGTGGAACGCATATACTTATCTTCCCCAGGAAATCTTGCAGATGAGACTGAACCTCAGGGAGTGTTAAGGCCTTATTTAACGTTAGCATGGGTAATTGTTGTAGCCAGTCACGTCCCGGACCATTTCATTCAGCAATTTATATGGTTTCTTTCACCGTCACACCTTCATACGAAACATTCACATTTTTCGTCGCCAACAACTTCACCTCTTCTCCCGTATATGTTCGAAGCAGGACTGAGTCTTGCTGAAGTTTACCTTTCCCGGTTGGTCCCAACTTGTCTTGCCATGATTTCCCACTACATATTGTGACGGCACTATCCGTAGACAGCTAAAAAATCGTTGACGCATTGTTCACCTGTAAATCTACGTGATACGGCGGGTAAACGCGTTTGGTGGGGGCAGTTGCATGAAGTGCGTATTCCGGGATTTCTGACCTTGTAACTCGAGTTGTGACAGCAGGTTTATAAAGCAGAGTTAGTTTCGAGCGCTGGTGCTGAGCGACACACTTTCGCGAGGTGGCCAGTTTTCTCACACACGGTTGCATACAGTTTGCGTGGGCCTGCAATCCTTCGAGTGGGTGTGGCGGCCTTTACAGCGATACCACTTAAAGTTTGGTCTGTTTGGTGGTTGGTGTAACCGACGCACCTCAGACGATGAATCCAACGCCTCTGATGTCACGATAGGTTGCACAGATTGTAACGAGGTTGCGTTATTTTCTGCTATTTCCAGTGCCACCCCAGTGTCGTAGGCCGTTTCCAAAGTTAAGTTACTATCAGCAAGAAAACACTGTTGTATGCGAGCGTCTCTCAGAACAACTACTAAACTATGCCTGAGTATATCATTCCGAAAAGTCCCGTAGTCGTAGTGCTGTGTAATGCTTCGTAATTCCGTTACAGAATCCGCAATGGATTTTCCTTTCTTTTGTACTCTTGCACTGAACTTGAATTGCGGGGCGGCAATGAGAGGTTTAGCATTGTAGTGATTGGAAACAATAGACACAAGACTGTCAAAAGTTTTCGTATTTGTAAATCCGGAGCGACCAAGCTCCGTATAAGCCGGTATATTGTTGAGCCACAAACCGTAAGAAGTATATTCGTCCGTGATCTCGTTTGCAGGAAAGTAAAAATTCACCTGTTCCACGTATTGGTTCCAAGAACCTTCAGTAACAGTAAAGTCCCCAAGCTTTCCAAAAGACATTTGGTAAAATGGGTTAATGATAATGATAATGACAATGTTTATTCTCAACTTGTGGGTGGCATGGCGTCAGGCATGGTCATAAGGTTACAGTCAGAATAAAAGCACGACTGGCGGGGATTGTGGGTACAGGGGGGTTTTGGGATAAAAGAAGCGTCCTAGGCGATGGGCAATATCCCATGTAGGTGTGGTCACCACTAAGCCGGCACGGGCAGGGAAGCACAGTTACTATGCGTTTTTAGAGAGAATATCGAGCAAGATCGGATCGTTAGGATTTGGAGGTGGCGGGCAAAAACAAAACGAGGAAGTGAAAAACAAGAGGTTTCCTGCCTGACACGTGACAAGAAAAGTGTAAACGGTTGAAAATGAGGAACCAGAACATCAGATCTGGTGGAGCAGCAGAGTTGGCGTCATCAAGCCGGTCAAAGTGAACCAAAACCTAAGACCACCGCTGAGGCCTCGTGGTCTTGGACTGTTGGGCTTATGGCTAGGGTCAAAAAAGCGTAAGTGGGGGTGTTGAAGTGAAGGGATTAGCAAAGCGGATAAGTGGTAACAGGAATCTCAGAAACATGGTGTACAGTGAAACTGTAGAGACTCACTGGTGTTGCTCTTGTGGAGTCGGGCATAATAGTTCCCCGGAAGAGTGAGCTGGTGGCAACACACGAGCCGGAACACGAACTGTGTAGAAAGTCATTGAATTTTACGGGAAGCACGGACACATAAAAATGGTTAACTTCGCAAAAGGATTCTGTGGATTGGAATGAACATGCCATGGAGGCAGCTTGGGCCAAGTGGGAGCTTGTTCGTATTTGCAGTTAGTGGAACGCGTGGCGAGAGGGTACGGTCGAGAGTAGGAAGGGGACAGTTTCGGGCGTGATATCAAACTGGGTATGGCAGTGCCGTGCCATCATTGGCCTGACATACTTCGGTGTTTGGACAGCCCCGTAACGGACGTCACATTTAAGGTCATTGGGCTGGGATGTGCGATTCTTTGAGCGGCGGGATTCTTTTCAGGCTGCCCAAGGAAGCAAAGGTAAACGAAGCCGATATAAGATCGCAGGTTTTTTGGTCCGTTTGGGGATCCGGAGGATGCAGATCATAGGCCAGGTGAAGTGGTTCAAAGCATGCACCAATTCACACGGCAGAGAACCGTATGGGTTCATCCGACCCGCGCCAATATTGTAAGTTCAAATTAAATTAAATTAAATAAGAAAACACGTAAGCAAGGACACGGGTGCGCTGCGTACAGGTGGCCAAACAGGTTTGCCTTGTAACGGTCAGGCAAACATCTGAGTCACATATCCAGTCATTTCACAAACAGTTATCTGATGTATTGAAGGATAGACGCGCACGCGTGCAAATCATCGGATGCGCATCCAATCAGCCACTACAGCCACACGCCAGATCGGTGGTGGACTGACGAAGGGACACGCACTCGTTCAAACTCTGACACATCCAAGCAGCTACTACAAGAATCACTTATGACGACTTTGCGGAGGTATGGCCCGCACTCTATCAGTTAGCCCTGTTTCCGGCCCTGCTCCTGTAAAATCCAGATTTATGGACCCATTCACTTTGTTTCCAACTACTTCTGTAGCAGCAATTTTTACTCAATATCATTTTACCGATTGATTAATCCGTCAGTTAGATAACTTAGGGCTCGACAAGCGGCGGCTAAACTGAGGACATTTAAGTGCTGTGCAGTGAGCCCTCAGTCTACTTATATATTATTTGCCACCGCCTATTACCATGCCGCAACCACATTGAACGGTAATCAAGAGTACGCATTGTTCTTCTCTTGTAGGGACCTATGGTATTGTCGAAACTTACCGGCACAGGAACATGAACTTTCTCATACTGTCAGTTGATCGTCAAATGCCGGCTTGGACGCCAAAGCCTACAGAAGACTCTGTTCAGGGTAATTGTGCGATCTTTGCATAAGACAAACCCTGTCGGCACACCGGAGCCACATGAAATATGTCAGCAGCTCCTGAAGGAAGCTTAGCCGAGCTTGGCCAAAGATTTCCACCTGATTTTTCGTCAGCTTTTCGGCAAAGGTGACCTTCCTTCTGCGTGGAAGACGGCAGTTGTCGCATCAGTCAGTAAACGTGTGCCGCTTCCTAGCTGGCAGGTGTGTGTCTATTAAAACCGCTGGCATGCCGCCTAAGGTGATTGAAAGCACTCTGAAATTGGCCGCTCCAAATCATCTCATTACCAGTGGCCTAATATCATTGATATGAAAATGATTCCACCCAAACCGTTCTTGAGAGACAAACGCGCTCGTGTTCCTGGGCAGCTTGACACAAGCTAAAGACAAAAGGCCTAAATAAGAAGCCACATTTTCAGTTTTGCGGAAACATTTGACCAAGTTCTATACTCCGCAAAACATTACAAACTCAAGGACTCTGGGATTGGATGAGAAATTTTACGCTCTGTTGATGGTGTAACGTACAAGTAGAAGGTTCTGGACAAACGTTGGCTCCTCTTCCGCACCAGTCTTCATTTTAGGGCCGTCTTCGGACCAATCCTGATTCTGACCTACGTCTGCGAACTTCCTGGCGCAACCTTAAGTACGTGCATACTCTATGCGGACGACCTGAAGTTTTCGAGTTCCGACGCCAGCACATATCAAATAAAGGTTCACACAATAAACAGCGGTCGCTCCTGAAACCTCGGCGTTCCGGCGCCACTGCCCTTCGAATGCATGTCGATGGCGTTAAGCAGGGCTCAATGAAGTAGCACCTTCCTCTGAATGATGAAAGTGCCTGCGTATGCCGTTTGAAGGAGATTCAGCGAACATCTTTGTCGTGTTCCGTGTTAATGGATCAGAAGATATTGTGAAGGTAGATGCTAAAAGAAATTTTCGTATCTGGACATCCAGCACATATATCCCACACTACCATCAAAATTCTGCTCAAAAGTATTTGTCGGGCTACAAATAATTCGGCGCTCCACTCCACGCATTACATGCAGGGACTTTTAGATACCTTGTGGAGCCTACGTCAAACGGCTTGACTACGCCAATCAAGTCGTCTACTCAGGAGCAGAGAGCAGCAGAGCCCGGTCTAATTCACATTTTAGTGCCTTCATTTGTGAGTCCCATAGTATAGAGTGCCCGACACTTTGAATGTTTTGTGTGCAAGTGTTGGTATCATGGATTCATGGATTCATGCATTGATACACAAGATCGAGGCTTCCACCAAAGCATTTCGGGTTGGGTTTGTTCTTGTCTTTCAGCGACTGCCGTTCAACTGAAACGCACAAGCGAAAAAAGGGTGTGGCACTGCTCCTTGAGTTCCCAGCAGAAGGCAGTAGGCCTGTCAGCAAAGGAACTCACAATAATAAGCGTGCAAAAATGCTTGCTAGCGCGAGGACTTGCACAAAAAAGTGTCTAATAGTGCTTTGAAATGGGTACTAGATGGAGCGTGGACAACAGTCGGAGAGAGGCTATCCCACATACCGACTACCCGAAATGAGAAACAATTTTGTCTAACAAGAGTGTGTGCTCTGAGCTTGAAAAACTTCTTACCGTCTCCTCGTCGTGTACCATTTAGGTCAACGGTGAAAAAACTGTCGGCCAAGCCTTGCTCAAACGGGGCACAAGTAAATATTATTTCGCGTTGGAGACAACGATACCCCGAGGAGAAGAGGCAAAGCACCGCGAGACGCTTTTCATAATCAGCGGAAATGACGCCAACAACAATTTTCGTAGCAGCTCGTTGACACACTCAGTGAGGGCTACATCCTTCTTGCGTTCTGAGTAGACAACTTGGTCGGCATATTTAGGAAGTGGTCTGACTTGGGCATCATAGAGTATCTGGAAGTCCATGCGAGTAATACGGCGGAAGTTGCGCCGAATCAGCTGTAGAACGGCTAATGCCTTTTGGGCCGATTTCTCATGGTGCAGTGAGAAGGACATATTTGAAGAAAGCCAGGTTCCTGAATCCTTTTTGGTATCTGTCCTTGCAGTCCTCTAGTCGATTCTCATCATGCGCGACAAAGGCGTTCGCTGAGTCTCCTTCAGACGTCATATTCAGGCACTTTTCGTCGTTCAGACGAAGGTATCAGTCTAGTGACCACCGCTTTGCAGCGCCTACATGCATTTGGATGACGCTGGCGTTGGAACTACAACATTTCGTGGCATCCACAAAGAGTAGGTATGAACTTGGTTACCCATCTGGCAGATCGCTGACGCAGATCAGGAATAGAATTTTTTCCAAGACGGGGTCTTAAAAATAATGTTTAGTCCCATCTGATGGGTGGTATATTTTTAGGCGTGATCATAATGATGCAGCCAGAAATGGAGAATGAATGATGGGATTTAAGGGTACTCAGGATTGCGCGGAAACGCGTCAGTCACCCAGGGAGTAAGCATCATCAGACGCAGATGCCATCACGCATAAACGGGTGGGTCAAAATGCGGTGGGTATCGGGGGAAGAGAAACACAGGTATTAGGGTTTTTCTTATCTTTTGGAGACCGGTGCCTACTCTCGCTTAGAATGTTCTCTCTGATAGGAATGCCTCAATCCAGATTCACATTTCCCCTTCAATCCCATATGACTTGGGCTTGTGGAGCAGCGGGTTGTGTGGGACTCGGTCGAATGCATTTGAGAAGCCAAAAGTTATGGCATCCGTTAAGATCCCTTCATCCGTAGCTTAGGTTAAGCTGTCCATAAATACGAGCGTTTTCGTCACACAAGAATGTCTTGGGAGGAATTCATGTTCCGTTGGGGACATCAGGTTGTTGGAGCTGAGGTGAATATAGATGGCTCACTTTCGAATGCGTTCCATCGCCTTTCACGGTAAGCTAGTGAGGCCAATAAGCCTGCAGTTCCCTGGCGATGGGCGGTCACCAGTTTTGTAGATTGGCGTGAAAATCGCTCCCTTCCACGCAGAGGGAAGTTTGCTTTCGTCAAACGTCTGATGAAATATCAGGTACAATTGTTCTGTTACCGCGACCCGGTTCTTTCAGGATCATTGGAAGGAGCTCATCTGGCCCGACATGCTGGAAGTATTATCTTGCGTAAGAACGTCCTTCTCCATGAAAACCAAGTTGGTTAGAGGCAGCTCGTAAGCACGCCTTGCCAAGATTTCATGTGAAGATTTCGCTGCAGCATCTAAAATCATATGGAGCTCCTACCTCTCCGGTTCGAGGTCAGGATACAGGCAGCTCTCAGTCCTGACACTGGGTTATAACCAACTTCTGTGCCTCATCCAAGATTCCTACAGCAGAGTTGTTGTACCGATATTTTATCAGCTTAGTTTTCGGTCTGAACGATTCAAGCTAGCGTTCTCGTCGTAAGAACCAGCAAATGTGGCCAACGTCTAGTAATGCCCAAAACAAGGTCAAAACCACTCGTAAGGTGTACGAGGCGACAATGTTCTCTAAAGAAGGACGCCTTCTTGATGCGGCATTGATACAGGAGCATGATTGGCTGTTGGGTCCATATTTTCGGTTAATCAGGACTCGCCTTGACGCTGGATCGGCAAGTGCCAATCTACAAAACTGGTGACCGACTGTCGCCCGGCATCTACAAGCCTAAAAGCCTTACTAACGTACCGCGCAAGATTGATGGAACGCATTCTAAAGCGGCCCATCCTAGATCACCTTACTACCAAAAACTTGATATCTCCAGTTCAACACGGATTTCCCCCGAACCGTTCTTGCTTGATGAACATGCTCGCATTTATGGAGAGCGTAACCAAAGCTAAGGACAAGGGACTCATATGGGATGCTATTTTTCTGTTTTTCTAAAGCATTCCATCGAGTCCTATACTTCAAACTGCTTTACGAACTCAAGTCTTACGGGATTCAAAGGGAAATTTTACGCTGGACTAAAGCGTTCTTATCAGACAGAACATTCCGATCGAAAGTAGGCTCCACCTACGTTTCTCCGGCTCTGGTCTCCATTGGAGTTCCTCAAGGCTCCGTTTTGGGGCCGCTGCTGTTTCTGATCTACGTCAACGACCTTCCAACCATGACCTTTGCAGCTAACCATACTCTCATGCCACATTTGCAGACGTTCTTTCAAGTTCATGTCTACTTTTTCGGACGACTGGAAATCTTGGAATTCAGATGCCAATACCCTCTGAATGGATATAGACGCTGCAACGCAGTGGTCGTTGGACTGGCATCTCCTCTGAATGACGAAAGGTGCGCCCATATGTCATTTGGAGGAGACTCAGCGAACGCCTTTGTCGCGCATGGTGAGAGGACAGAGGACAGGTCAGAGGACATCACGAGGATGGATACCAAAAGGGATTTGGGTATCCGGCTCTCTTCAAACATGTCCTACTCACTGCATCATGAGAAATCGGCTCAAAAGACATTCTCCATTTTATGGGTGGTTCGGTGCACCTTCTCCAGTATTACTCGCCTGGACTTTTAAGTACTCTATGGGGCCCACGTCAGACCGCTTCTTGGGTATGCCAATCAAGTTGTCTACTCAGGACGCAAGAAGGATATAGCCGTCATTGAGCGTGTCCAACGAGCTGCTACGAAAGTGGTTGCCGGCCTTGAATCCGTGGGATATGAAACGTCTGGCTCAGCGATTGACGTCTTTCCTCTGGAGTATCGTCACCTCCGAGGGGACCTCACACTTTCTTATGCCGTTTGAACAGGGTTTGGCCAACAGTTTCTTCACCGTTGATCCAGCTAACACACGGCGAAGACTGGGTAGGATGTTTTTCAAGCTCAGAGCACACACTCTTATTAGACAAAATTGTTTCTCATTTCGGGTAGTCGGTATGTGGGATAGCCTCCCTCCGACTGTTGTCCACGCTCCATCTAGTACCCATTTCAAAGCACTATTAGACACTTTTTGTGCGAATCCTCGCGCTGGCAAGTTTACTGCCCCGCGCTGAGAAATTCAAGAGCAGTGCTACACCCTTTTTACGCTTGTGCCTTTCAGGTGAACGGCAGCCGCTGAACGACAATAACAAAACCGACCGGAGAAACCTGGGTGAAAGTTTCGATCCTGTGTATCAATCCGTGAATCCTGGCCAATCGTGTGCCTCGTAGGCTTCTTGGGCGTAGCAGCGAGCGCTGTCGGTGCGGAATTCCGCCTAACAGGAGGCCATATACCGGGTTCTTGAGGGGATTGTTCCATGTCACGTGGACTCCGTCCTGGAAGGCAATTCACAGTGACAGTATTAAGGTTTTTCGTAACCCTTTCATACTCATCTGCCAGGTCAATTTTTGACCACCTCTCTGCTTGCGCCACTTTTAATTGGGCACGGAGAACAGCACTCTTGTAGACAACCGGTGATTCGGCATGCACAATTCATGACCCAACAATCGAAACGTTTGGTGCTGAACTTATCCTTCGAGACCCAGGTAGAGCTCGGTCGAATAATTCCACATGGGATCAATCTAGCCACTGCATATTTCGCCCGTGACACTTGGTGTGGTGGAACACTACGTTGTTGCATTAATTCTAACGGTAGTGTGACAGATGAAGTGAGGCCACCAATCTCGAAGACTCTAATTGCGTCTGTCTATTAGTGCCACTTGCGGCGCCTAAAAGGTATCTCACTGTATCGGACTACAGTGCGAGCTGTATCGTTGTGTGGCTGCGAAACGTGGACACTTTGGGCGGATGGTCTATATTATCTTCAGATCTTTGACCACTGATGTCTCAGCTGTAGGTGGAATCGGTTGGGACCATCGAAACGATCAGGAAACGGGTTTTTGGAGAAGCATGGGGTAATTCACTCAAAGAGTGCATCCAAAGCTGCAGGTTAAGGCGGCTGAGCCATGTTTCACGAATGCCAAAACGAGCGGTTTTATGTGCCCAATTCAAAGTGACGGACAGAAGTTGGCATGGCAAGAGGGAGTGAAGGATGTTACGAAAATTTTGGGTACATTTGGTGCTGTGCACCTTCGAGGATGGGGTCCACGTTACCCTTCTTGTGATTAGCTGGAGGCAATGAACGACCTGGTGACCAACCGATGTCCGTTGCCCTCATGTCAGTTCCTATCCGGATTGTAACTATATTGCATGTATATATACCTCGGGTGTTTGTGGTAGGCTAGTCCTAGTTCCCCTCCGTGTTCGATTTCTTCGATTATAAGGCCTTGTTGAAATAAATTGACATATTTGCACGGTGGTAAAACACCGGTGTTCTCATCTGGTGTTGTTGTCAGTGATGGTGATAAGATATCTTATCACTAATGTGCAAAATATTTTGCACATTAGTCAGCCGTTGAGGAATGACCATATTAAAGACTGAGGTCATGGTAAAAGAGCGTTAGGTCATTTTAGACAGAAGTCTGGTTTTTTGGGATTATGTTGGATGAGATGTCAGAAGTTAATTTGTCAGAGGAATGAGGCAAACGCCTTTTTGGTAACTTCCTACGTCAGCTTGCAGATTTGTGGGCAAAGACAATCGGAGGGCTGTAGGAATGGTCGGGGTTCAATTATCCTCTACACAAGCTGGTCGATGGCTCGCTTCTATTTTTATGGGAGGGTGTTTTGCTTGAAAGAATTACTGAATAGGATTTGGTGCTGTAGGATGAAGGCTTAGACAAGTCCATCAGTTTCAGTTAGTCGTATGGAGCAGAGGGAATTTCCCTTGTTAGCTTCCTGTTTCTCCATTCTTTGCAAGAATGATTCGTGTTGCGAAACTGTATCCCACAGATGATCCTTCCTCTGTGCCTGATCCGGACGAATTGCCATGAAAAAAACCGGGGGCGCATGTTTCACGGCCCTTATGTGCCATCTGTTTCAAGCCAGTGGATCAGGGAAGCTGTCGGCATTAAAACCGTTGCACAAGAAATGCTGTCAAAGTGACCTCAACTATCGACCGATGGGCCTCACTTATACCCTGCTGGTGGTGAAGAAATACTTCCGGGAGGCGCCAGAACACTTTGAGGACGATAAACTGCGGTATGAAGAACAAAACTAGTTTCGGAAAGGAATACCCTCAACGAATCTGCCGTTATTCAGAATGCAGTGGATACAATTGGTCGACGGTATACGGCATGTTCATGTCGTTTCTGTCGATTAAAGTAAATCTTTAGGGATCTCACTAGCTGATGTTATCAAGCTTGCTCAATCATTGTGGAGTTCAGGGAAGTCTTTGAATGGACTACGGATTTTATGGTTGGCAGAACAGTGAACGTCACCATCATCATCCGTGAACTATGTAGGCGGTGTACAGACTAAGTTGAACCGAGCGGGCAAGAGGATTTGTGTCACTCCTGTTGTTTACTGTCTGGTCTGTGAATAGCCGACCATCATGTCAATTAAACGGATGTTTCGTGAGCGGATTACGGAGCGTACGAAGGTATGCCCTGACTGGTCGGAGTGTCAGCCAGTCAGGATCGACCGACCTCAGCGCTTCTCGCCTCCTCACGAAATTTCTGGCGTGGTATTGTGGAACATTCTATGATAACTCTATAAATACAGTTGTAATACCTTTCTTTTGTCTCTTTAAAAGGCTGTATCAAGTTGCCGTGTTTTTTCGTGCACATGATGATGATGATTTTCGTACACAATAGCGGGTGGAGGAGAAAACCAGAGACCGACATAGGAGTTGCGATCCCGTTTGCAACAACAGCCACACTAGGAGCTACTACGAAAGTAATCCAAATGGTCGCTGTGCGTCATCATTAAATACAGGGGCCTTCGCATTTCCGATGGCAGTTCCTGAACCCGAATTTGGGTCTGACATCAACATCATCATCGACAGCATGACAGCAGTGTTTAACACCTGCTTCGCTGCCGTACAACCATCATCATCATCAAAGACAGCAACATCAGTGTTGACACTGATGCTTCACTGCCGCACTACCATAAGGTTCGTCTAATTATATTTAAAGCCCTAGAGTGAAAAGAAGAGTAAAAGATTTGGTGAGGGAGGGGACCTAGTGCTGGCCTATGTCAAGCGTTCTGAGGTGCCTACA
>SJOL01008686.1:129738-179053 GCA_004794785.1 Opisthorchis felineus
CAAGGCAGCGGTGTTTGGTGGGAAGTGCAAGTGCGTTCCCGTTTTTACGGAACAAGTCGCCACACATGTTCTAACCCCCAAGCTGGGGGACCAAGTGACTGTGTTCATCAGACCTCTAACCATTGACCAAGCTGGTACGAGAGACTGCGAGTGTCGCCGAGGTACACAAACCGTCACACCACGGTAAGGTCCAGTCTCTTCGTGACGGGACATAGACGTCACCTGTGGATAATTCATTTGACTCAGGAGCAATCGAGCTTCTAGACAGTAAGCACAAAAATTCTAGTCGAGATACCGTTTTCAGTGCTCACCTCACTGCCTGGCTGAACCCTAAGGAACCTGCTACCCCTACAACTTGCCAAACGCAGCCGGGGGTAGGCGTTGACTGCGCCGACTGATTGAACAAATTGAATTAAATCCCAGACTTCGCCGCTACGTGTGTGGACACGTCGACCGTAGCCCCACATGCGTTCGAATATACCGATACACCCCACCAAATGGAATCAACTAGCCAGTCGCATGTTTCGGCCGCTAGGTTCTACGTAAGACCATTTATATCTCTCCCGGGCCAGTGCGTTCTCTTTGCTCTCATGGAGCTGTTTATGGTGTTTGGCTGAAGCGGCGGTACAACTCACCATTATTTTTCGGTGGTATGGTGGATGTATCCCATCCTCTGATACCTATAACGCGGTGCGTCTGAACTGAGTCACACCATGTACTCACATATAAAAATGAACACTGTCCCTGATTTAGAGTACCATGGGCTTTACATTCGTGGAAGCTGAAGTTATTGGTCCAATATTACTCCATAACATTCACCCTTGACTTTTGCAAACTTTTAGGTTTTAGGACAATTCACACAAAGTACTGTTATGAAATTTCCTGTCACTTCGACGGTAATTGTTATGTACGGCCACAAGAGGCTGATCATTCCAGACAGAACTAGCACTTCTCGATGGGGATGTCCACATACACATATTAAAGATTGAATTTTCTGACCATCTGATTATTTCATTATCAGAAAATGGGAAACTGGGAGATCTCGTAAGTTTTCCGATTTGTTCACTGGTATTTTTAACTTCTAGGTACTTTCAATCAAACAACACGACCCTGCTTCGCTAACAGGTAATCCGATGATTGTTAGAAGTGTGGATACCCGTACTATTCTTGGGGTGGAAAAGGTACGCTTATTTCGAGCCATCTATTTTGTTTGCGGCATAAACTTTTCTATTCATGATCAAAACACTTTATTTTCATCTTACGCTGGTCCTCTGCTGCAGCCCCTTCTAATAGCTTTCGTTCCCCAATAACAATGGTTTGTGTAGAACTTTGCAAGTTTAGTCGAACAGTGTCGAACTGCCACCCTCCTAAATCCAATACTAATTCATTAACTAGAGACGTAATGTACTCTCTTGTTTCTACTGCATACCTTCCAGGTTGTCAGGTATGCCAGCTGACTTTATTACTTTTGCTGAATGGCGCCGCGTACGAAAACAAGGACGGTGTAGACAAGCGAAAACTGCATTCCAAAAACAGACTGTGGTTGGAGAATGGTGTATCACTTCTCATTTAACCCTATATTGGCTGAACTTATCGCCTGATATCACGGGCTCCATGTTTATATCAAGGTTACGCGAGATATAAATGGAAATGTCGTTAGCTTACTCCACGAAAGTCTTGCTCGGTCATCTAATCGTAACCCTGGTTGCGCGTATGTGATAAATCTAACTCTCGACAGGGTCTCCGGCTGTGCTTGACTAATGTGATTTTCATTTCCTTGACCGTGACTCTTACTCATAAGGTCTCTGAAAACTCTTTGACCGCCCACGACCGTTTTCGCCTTTCTTGAGGTTCATCAGATAGATACAGCCCTCGAATTTTCGTCAACCTTATATTCTGCTTGAACTTTAACGTGTACAAAATTGGCGAAATACACGCAATTGCAAATGAAGTTGGTGTTCAAGGGAGACATGCTAGTTGCGTCTACCTGATGAGCCTCAAGAAGGGCGAAGCCGGTCGTGAGCCGTCGGAGATTTTTCAGCTACCTTACGAGTGGTGTGTTCCGTCAAGAAAATGCACCGTGATATCTCGAATATATTACCAACCGTAGCATAAGGTAGCGTATCCAGTTGGAGTACGCTGTCAGCATAAAATTCGTCTACGATTCGGTTGAGTCTTCCGTTAACACCAACTTAACTTGCATTAGTTTCGCTAATTAAGTCTCATTCTGTTTCACATCTAGGCATGTTAACGCAAACCAACAGGACTTACTTAATACATTTGCAGAACGCGGAAAGAAACTGAATATCAGTGTGTTTTATCACAAACCGTTTCAATACCAAAACACCACGCATGCTTCAAAGTAAAGTCAACAGACCAACTGTCGGCGAAGGAGAAACTGGGAGCACGCTTACATCCAGCGCCCTCTATTGGGCGGTTGAATCACTGGTTATTAGAATACATAGGATGAGTATGTCAGTTTCAACTCAGCCCTAGTGTGAAACTCAGTCGACCGATGCGATAGTCTGAAGGTGCCACTGCACAACAAAACGGAGACTTTGATTTAAATCTAACTAAAGTGGCGGCACAAATCCTATCGCTCTTCGAGGTAGAGATCTTTTGTTGCTATCGCATCTGGTTACAGTTGAGCAACAAACTCCTCATATTTATGTGAACTGTCAGTACAACCTAACGATACAGTGGCTTCTGTATTCCCTCGTAGAACGACCAATTCAACTATTACCTTGAGGTTGTTTGTAACTGTGCAATTCACCAACCAAAAGCAACTGCTGACGTCCCTTTTGAACAGTGTGTCTTCTGATGTTGGCTCTTGTTAAGGGGGGGTACTATGCACATCCTTGTAACATGCTGGGCGCTCATCTTGTGGGATGGCGCAACCAACTAGATTTAACTAGAAATAACCACTGGATCTCGAGCAGCTCTCTAAAATTGCTTGAAGCTCGGACACGTATTCCTGTTGGTCGAGAGTACAATACAACTCGACGAACTGTCAGACTTCAGGTAAAAAAGAGCACCTGCGCGAATCAAGTAGTTTGGTAGACCCAGAAAGCTGATGGGCTTTAGGAAGCGAGAACTCCGGGAATGTACGTAAACTATTCCAGCTGATAGGCTCAGCATGGAGAAAGTGGCCGCTGATGAGTGAGTCACTGGTAAAAACGGCTTGCTTCTCTCTGAAAAAGACACCTGAATCGTTTGGTCGAGCACTTTCAAGAGCAATTCAGTTGGCCACCTGCAGTTGCTCAACCGCATCCCTGACTCGCAACGCAGCCCCAGACAGTGAACTTGGAACCCCGACGGCTTTGGAAATAACCGAATACCTTTTGTCCCTCAAGCGTCACCGAGCTAATGGTCCTGACGAACTTTCACCCGCTCTGTTCAAAGATGGTGAAATCCTCATTTGGTGCTTGTCTAACACATTTGCCTCTATCTGGTAGGAGGAGACAGTCTTAACTCATTGGAATGTGTCGATAATGGTGCCCATTTTCAGATAGGTTGCTCGCAGTGAGTGTGGCAATCACAGAGGAATCAGCTTGACCCCTGTTGTAACCAGACTCTCTGTATCGCTTATTTTACGTCGTCTGATGAAGGCGCGTGAAGACAAGACCTGGATGTCGACCTGAATGTGTAGGCTACACTCTCATTTTTGGGAAAGTGCAGGAAGCGCAAGTATTGCTAAAAAAGCTGACCAAGGTCATCCCATCTTTCGGTATGTGCTTCGTACACAAAGTGCAAAGTTATGCTACAGGACGTAGTCTTTGAACATGCCTTTGAGAATCCGAAGAAGTTGTGGAATACTGTACGTATCTCAGAAGTCGTGTTGGCTCCGACGGTAGTGTGGAAAACGAATTCAACACACGAACTTTGAAAGCCAGAATTGCGTTTGGCAATTGACATTAATTATGGCATCAAAAAGGCATGTCTGTGGGTCTCAAAAGACGCGTGTGTCAGACTATGGTGTGGACTTTGTTGTTGTATGGCCGCGAAAATTGACCAGTCGTATCCCAGAATTGTAGTTGAAATCGTCTGGAGCCATCGATTTCTCAATGCGGTTATCAGGAAATGGGTCTTTGGAGAAGTAGACAGAATGCATCCAGCACTGCAAGCTAAGGTAGCCGGGCCATGTGTCACGCATGCCGAGTTACTGCTTGTCGAGACAAGTGCTGTTTTCCGTGCCTATCTCGGAGTCGTGGACAGAATTTGACACGGAAACGGGGAATGAAGGATATGACGAAACGTTTGCGTGCCGTTGATGCTGTTCGCCTTCAAGGATGGGGTCCACGTGACCCTTCCCGTGGTCGGCTGGAGAGCGAACAATCTGGCGGCTAACTGATATCAGTCGGGTTCATGGTGTGAGTTTCTATCTGGATTGTGACTGAGTGTTGGATGTGTAGACACCTTGGACGTAGATACCCTTCCCTTCCACATCCTTTCTTCTTCGCATTGCAGGGCTTTTTCCAGCCAAACTGACATAGTTGTATGGCGGTGAATCACCAATTTTCCTCTGGTTTTTCTATCACTCATGTTGTAGATGATACATGGATATCACCCTAGTGGAGTTTTTCTTATAGGAAAAATTGAGAGTGCCACTCTGGTTTTCCGCGGTTTTTTAGTTTCACATCGCTGGACCGACTAGCTAGTTATAGGCGTGCAGCCGTGGTGTGCAGCGGTACGTCGTCAGGGTATTTTCCCCCATGAATTATGCTTACGCGTGTTTATTTCAGCCCTATTCAGAGCTCTTTGCTTTTTGCATTACTTTCTAGGGCTTTCATTGGAGCTCTGGTTTTTATTGGTTTCTCGAGAGTGAAGCACTCCGTGTTGATTCCTCACCATGGTGATTGTGCTGCGGGTGCTACCTCGAATTTTACCGGGAGCGGGTCAAATCAAACTGCTAGGGTTTGTGATCATCAGTGCAACTATTCAGGCGGAAAAATAAGCGTATCATGAAGATAATCTCAGTAGTGCATGGTTCAGGTTCTCCAACTTTAATAACCTGATGACACGGATGATATACTCGATGTGGATCTCCGCACTCACGGTACACCATTGTTATGACTTACACTGGTCATTCCAGACGATCGCGGTCTAATGAACTCAGTCAGAGGAAGCACACTAATGTAGAGTTGAACAAACTCTACTGTCAGGCCGATGAAGCACCTAGCTATTGATAGACTCGAGATTGTTCATCAGTGCCTATCCACCTTCCATGGATGTTTGCAGGTAACTTTTTCGGTTGGTATTCGGGTGACCTCACAGTACGCGCACCTTGACGAAGGTGATTCAAAAGACTTTTGGTGCATAGGACAAAGTAGCTTGTTCTGATTGGGTCGAATAGCTCCTGAACGAAATCTGTTTATAATAATAGTCCTCCCACTTTAAATTGGCGTTCTTATATGTGGACGAGAACATCCCCGTTACTCGTTGTTACTGGATATGAAGGGCAGCTTTGTGCCCTAAGTGTCGCCTATGAATGACACAAGCCACCATTTCACAATACACTTTACCTTTCCGGTTGCCCTCACGAGTTTTCATGGAATGTAGGTGTGTGCATAGTTGTGGTTTCAAGACCGCTCGTTTCTCTCTACCCTCCTGTCCTGATCCGGTGGGCTTCAAGTGAACCATCGTTCAGATGGTCATTTACCCAGCAGAGCAGTCCAGGAGCTGGTTCCAAATCATATAATGAACGACACGAACTACAAAGTAAGGCCAAGCGAACATCATGCTTGAAGAACAGTTTGATGGCTAATCTGTTATCCTGGGAGATGGTTCATAACCGTTTGTCCATTATTTAACTATCAAAACTCACTGCAACGGACAATTGTGTGGTGGTAGCCTTCTCAATCGAAGTGGTCCAACTTTTAGCGCCCTTGGTTAGTTCGACGAATACTGGAATGGATTTATGCACTCGGTTACAACTCAAATTGTCTCCAATCATCAATCAATTTTTATCAGTTGTAAAAACCGCGTACTTGCCGTACACTGTTGATAGCTGCCACACTTTCCTTCGCCGATGATTTAGGGAGGCGGGGTTGATGGCTACGCATCGGAGGCAGTGGCTGATGTAATTGATGTGTAAGTACACGGATGTCAGTGGATTTTTCATTGAGAAGATCGGAAGGGGAAGTTGTGCATTGAACGCAACAGCTTGGATACATGAGCACAATTGGGGGCGCAACTGGTTCATGTCTGGCAATGTCTAACTACTTGTGTCCCTTCTCGGAGTCCCCATCCGTGGAGACAGCAATGACCAGCGCAGCTGAGTTTCCTGGTAATGGCTTTCATACTTCGCTGCCAAGTCATTGTTTTACCTCCCCTGGCTCGTTTCCACTCTTCTTGCGGTTGTGCAAAAAGAGCTGTTCGAGAAAGTCGGTCAACTGGCATACAGAGCTCGTGACCAGGCCAACGCAACCATCTACTGTGGGCGAGTTATTTCTTTCGAAAGCCACTCGACGTACTTCAGTACTACTAATGTCACCAGACTCCTGCAGTCCTCCGATGATATTGATGGTCAAACACTGAAAGTTTTTTGACGTCCTCAGCACGCACCGGCAAGGTTTCTGATCCACATTACAATATGGAGCGCACCGGATCATTGTAAACTCGACCCTTGACGTGTAAGCTGATGTCGGCTGAATCTATCCTTTGTACTAATATTCAACCGTATTGCATCTACATATTCATGTTGGATGTTAGTGTTGGGTACTCTGCGACAGCAGAGTTGGCTCGACCGACAATTTCACTGTGCGAATCTCAAGGTTAAGAATTGCGGTCGTAAGTTGACACCTCAGCTTTTATAACCGGGTCTCAAGGGTGGTCCTTAAGAAGCCAGCGACAGGTAATCTGAGGCAGCAATACAAATGTTGACAATTATGCTCCACTGTCGTAATCTGAGGCGTTTTCACTTAATTGACCACTAACGTCTCGTATATTTATCTGATGTAGACTGACATGTGGAAACTGAAAATGGGGTTTTGGGCGATGTAGCAGCTGTTTCACTAGGGAACTCTATCCAGTGGCACAAACTGTGGTGGATCGGTCATGCGCTACGAATGCTGAGTTAATGCTCGCCGAGAAGAGGAAAATTTTCCATGCTGAATTTACAGTATATTATTCAAGGGCTGGGCAATGTGTAAGCTGACAGAAGATTGGGAAAGGGAGCCCGGCATACCATCATTGTAATCTATATCCCAGACTGTATTCCCCTGGTCATTGTGCTTGGTTCGGAAAGCTTCATGGCATGATAGCTAGCTACCACTCCGGCTGTCAGGTGATCTTGACTAGTTTGGGGGCATTCTGTAATGCTTATAACCATTTTTTGCACTTGTGTAGCTGACAACTGTGAGGTTGAACTGTCCATCGTCTTGCCGTATTCACAATCCCTTCTGTCTATTTCTTTCGTATTTAGATGAACTCACATTTGCTTACACGGCAGATCGAGCAGGCTCTGAACACGGAGAAGACTATTCTAGTCAGCACCAACTTGCGCAAAGACGTGTCGTTCAAGGATGCCCAACTAATTTGTGAACGCCTAACAGAAATGTGACCTGTACAGCTTTGAGGTTCAGTGCGATACTCTATTTTGTGGACATTTTTCTGTGTATTTTGAAGGAGGATGGGGTGACAGCTGTTCACAGTGCTCTCCGCGTGACTTGGGTTCAACAAGACTGGAAGGACAATAGAAGGACGGAGTGCATCAGTTGATGCAGAGGACTGTACAAATTTCTGAATCTGATCTCACTCGTGAGACTGAATGGAATGGGGCACCTGCTGATGCTTCAAACAAATCACAAAACGTACTTTGCATTTTTTTCAGGGCGCTTGCACTTCCTGTCTGATGATGGTGTCTTACGGCGTTCCTCTGTCATTTTACTCATCTTGTGATATCACGTACACCAAGATGCATTTTGCGGAAGGTTGCATCAGACGGTTGACGTCCTCGTGGAATTTTATTCCTGAGCCTAACTTCTATAGTCTGTGTGATTGCGCGACTTCATTGAATCCAGGCCAACATAGACGGCCGTGCGAACAACGGGTGACTGCCGGGAAATGGTCATTTCGCATCATCTGTTAGATTTGTAAGTTGCTTTTATGCTGATGGGGGCTGAGCTCGAGGTAGCTAGAAACTATTGACCGGAAGGCCCATGGTTTGTTCATACAACGTTTACTTGGACTTCACACGTCAACCCTCTGTTATTTCGGCAGGTTGTTGTTTTTATGAACCCGGTGGTTGGGACCCCTGGCCTTTCTGTGGACAACGAGTACAGTGATAACCAGAAGCGCGCACGTCCTCGAGACCAGCCAAAATCACGCACCTTTTACGAGGCGCGAATTCGGACCATATCTCAAGAGAACACTTACAATGTGGTTAGAATTCATCGGTTCTTGTCTTTGAAGAATCAGAGAACACGTGAAGAAAGCATGGAGGAGGAAGGCAGAAATCAAGACTTTCGAACATCCTACGATTCACCCGTCCACAGTGTTCTCTCTTGGCGTTTCTTAGTGTACGGTTTAAACGAGGCTAATTATGGATCTCAAAATCCACAATGGTCTTGTTCAGTTAGTTTTTTCCGGACGAACATATTGAATCCTCCACATGGGCATGCTAATCTGGCGATCAAAAATTAGGCTCACGCACGTCACATTCTTTGGATAGTTCAAAGGTTCGGGAATACATATACCGTAACGGTAAATCTGTGGCCTTTAATCTGTAGTTGCTACCGAGTAGCGGTGGTCCGTACAAACAACTTTCGTTCGTACAAGGAAACAAGCTGCCAACAGACTGAAGGCAAACTGAGAGGAAGGACGTAGTGCTTTCGCTTTCACGTACATAACAATATGCTTAGCAGGAAACGGAGTAACTGTCCCCTTACTGTCATCGTAAGACTAACATGACCGCAAAACGTAACACCAATAGCACTTACGAATACCGTCACACAGAAATTGGCGAGTAGGATAGTACGCACAGGTAGCACGCTACTTGTTTTTTCCACTTACAGGGGAAGATTATGATCATCAGTTAAAATATCAGTACACTGAATTTAACGTCGACCATGGATGGCCGTTCGAATTCCAGAGTCTCTGGCCTCAGTGAGAAGTCATGTGAGTATCAGAGGAATGTGCCCTTTAGTGGGTAGGACGACTTAACTCTTTGGTGCTTGCAAACCAATGGACACTTATTGTCAAAGAGGGACGCTTTTTTCCCGCTATATCTGACAGGAGACAGCTTTCATTTGATGTAATACAAAATAGTGAAGAAACATATCAGTCATTCTGGCGCGTAGTACTGTTCAGCCCTTCTGTTCGTAAAAGAAGCCTGGAGGAGTAGTTTCAAAAAACGCTCTGTTTTAACAGCCTGACTTTCTGTAAGGGTTCACTCGGAAGGCGTAAAGCGTGATAAGCCGACTGGTACTTAAATGGGGAGAGAGATCGTCTTAATTCTGCACAGCTGTATACCCCCTTTTGATATTCAAATAAGTTATATCCCACAACTTCAACTCCCAAAACCTCGTACGGTCTTCAGGCGTCACTGCTGGGTTTCTACAAAGCCCAACTACACCTGATCGCTACGGTATGAATGTTATGATTTTGGTGCTGATATTGAAAGTGTTTTGGGGGAAACTACCCACAAGGTTTCTGAGAACTCTTCGACAACCCACTACCGGTTTCGCCCTTCTTGGGGCTCATCAGGTAGGCGCAGTCCCCGAGTTTCCGTCAACTTCATGTCCTACTTGAACCCAAATTGGTCAAATCTCGACAAATACACTCGTTTGCATATCAATTTGGTTCTCACGAGAGACTCAACTGAATCTCTCGTTTATGATATTCTTCAACTGAATGTGCTGCACAAAGGCCGCCTCATGTTTCAGTTGGCACGGTATTCGAGTCTCGTGAAAACCAAATTGATACTCAAATGAGTGTATTTGTCGACATTTTCTTGCCCGTTTTGGAACAGCAGAAAGGCAGTAGAGAGCCTGCAGGACTGTTCATCCTTCATGTGATGACTTCAGCTTGAAGCAAACTCACTTGAGAACTACTTCCGTTGTCCACTCCTAAGTGGCGTTTATTCCGAAGACAATGTGTCCATAGTTAGGTTCACCTGAGGCGCTTCCAACTATGTAGGCTATGATCCCTGCCAATGAAGAAACGTTCCATTCTTCAGGAAGTGGTGTTTACGATAGAACACGTCAAGAACTGCGATATTTTACTGATATTCAGTCGTCCAATGCGTTGCTCATGGTGGCTATCCTCTACGTGCGCTTCCTTCATATACGGACCCTTACTACAATTACGCTTTTGTCACCATGTGACGGCAACACAAAGCCTTGAGCCGTCTCCGTACGTTATTTTGTCGATCAAAATCGAAGACTCATTACCACAACGAGACAAGCCAAAATGCACTTTGAAAGAGTGCCTGTCCGTGTGTAGTAGTTGTTGAGAGGCTGTATAAAACTGCTTTATCGTTCAATGCACTGTCAAAAAATGTGCTAACAACGCGGAACGAATGGCCAATGGTCAGACTTGACCTCACCCGCCTCCGAGGGGTGCTCGCCTGATGAGAGGGATACAGTTGTGCCTCTTCCGACGTAATCTCATGGGAATACCAGCGTGGTATTTGTAGTACAGCGTGGGTAAGAATCAAACAGCACGATTGAACTTGAAGTAATTTCCGGACATAGTCACCGTCTTTAGTAACATTTGTTCTGTTGAGTTGATTTCACTCTTGTTAGACAAAACAATGCGGAATATCCAACGCTTACCATGTACGCTATCAGGTGAATGTTGCAAGCAAGATTCCAGGCTAAATTTACATCAATGAAGTCGTCCATCGCCCTACACAAGCTGTACCGAGTCAGAAGATTTAGCTAAGGCGTGACACAGTCTGATTAGAAAGAACAAATGGTGTTGGCGAACACTGCTTCATCAATATCCAGAAAGCGATTTAATTTCGTATATTGTGATGGGCTTGATGTTCCTCGGTTTCCTAAAGCCCCTACGCGCAAACGCATCATTGTTTTGAGTTTCGCGGGTGGCCATTGCTCCGGAAATCCGGCTTTCGTCGTTCCGAACGAATCTATGCCCTGGAAATTCCAGAGTGTTAAGCTTTCGACGGTGCTAGAATTGACTTTCTATGATCATCGTTGTACAGACGAAGCTTAACGATGGCCAGCGCTAGACAGTCATATATATGTGCCCGCAGGTTGCGTCTCCTGATTGGCTCGGCTATCAGATGACCCTTACATGCACTGCGGTGCACGACTGTTCAGTTGTGCTTACTTGAATTGGCAGTTGTGGGCCATCAGATTGGCATGCTGATGGCCTTGGCACCACCGCCAGGTTCGTCTTTTTGTCATATTCCCTCATTTTTAGACCGGGGACGGGGAGTTCATGTGGCTGTGCATGCGGCTCAGAGCAAACCGCTTGTAGTGTTTATTACCTACTGTTCCTGGAGACATCGGCTTCATTCGATGTAACAGGCCAAGCCGAAAACGAATGCCAGCCCACCATGTGATATTCGTACGAAGCAACTTTCTTCACCCCTTACCTTGGCCTCTTGTTTTTGCCCACTCATCACTCAGTCGATCAATAATTTAAGCAGCCTATGTGCACAAACAATGGTCGCATGACTATCTTGCTGCCATGATCTTGGATTCTAGTCTCAAATAGGATCATATGTGCAAAAAAGAATCTGTGAAATACAACACTATGTTGGAGCAGGAAGCCCTACATATCACGGAAGGGTAGAGGCATCTTTTCGACTGACCCTGTCGATACTCCGGCATCGATTCTCCCTTCAAGAAAAAAGAGCACATATATGTGGATAATTCTTTGATATATTTCTTGATTGTCTCAGCCGCGACAACGTTCAATTATCAAATCAGTGATAAGTAAAATAGGTGGAAAATGCAATTTGGCGCAGATTCTTTTGCTGTGTCATGTGTACATGTAGGATTGTCGATGCATGATGTTCGGATCAAATCCAAGCTGTTCCTTCCCGTGAAGCTCTATGGAACTCACTGAGGTCGACTGGAGTTCCTCTTCGGGGAATCCCGCGGCAGCTGCCGAAGCCACGGCGGCTGTCACTGGTGCACGGAACTTGAAGATGTTCCGGAAAATCCTACGTGATTTTCTTGGTGCACCTCGGGGCCTGACAGAGTCAGCATGCGGCAAAAATAGGCTCCAAACGAAACCAAGTATAGCCAGACTGGAAAAGATGAGAACGGCACCCAAAGCCGATACGCGGTGAAGAAATACTTGACCCAAGTATGGCGCGGTTAGAACACCGATACGGTAGAATGTAGACATGACACCGTAGGCCAAACTTCGGATTTGTGGGCTGTACAATCCGGTCAGGTAGATGGTGGTGGAGTTATAGCCTGCTGAAGCCACGGCACGTGTGATAAGGAAGAGAATTCGCATGGCGCTGGGGGGGAGGCAGAATGCCTGGAAATGAAATAGGAATCAAAGTGAATCAATAGGATAGGATAACTGGAACACTACTTCTACAAACGAAGGGGCAATCATCCCTCTATGAAACAGGTCTCCAGAACCTGGGAAGAAACACTATATGGCTGGTCTGCTCCCAGAAAGGGAACATCCTAACAGTGGGTTCAGGAGCGCTCTAGATAGCAAATTCTTCATATGGCTTGGCAGACAGTCCAGCCTTAGATACGTCCGTCACAACTGCAGCACGGATCGAAAGCAATGAAGATCGAGCATTGCGTGAAACAACGCATGATAACTCAGTGCTCATCTCGTCCCGAATAATCGCAGTAGTTTTCGTTGCTTTGTCAGAATACACCGTTGGGATCATGTGGCTATTCATCTGGTCACCACCTGATCAAAAACTAATAAACACAACCGAACTACCAATACTTCAACATATTACCATAATACACCGTGTAAAACTATCTCATTTTGTTGTTCTTGCTTGATTTAAGCTAGGTGACATAAAAGTAGCCTTCCGTGATGTCCTGGACAGAAAGCGCGGACTGCTGGCCGGTATATGCTTCACTACTATACTGGTTCCAAACCTGGGGATTTCAAGTGTCTCACAAGGTTACTGAGGCTTCTTTTGTTTGAAGTGATTTTTTTTATGAAAAAAACACCCACAGTACAAAAACCATTTGTACAGGTAGAGCACCTGCTAAGTTTGGTTGAACAGCGGATTGTCAGTTAAAAGTGACCAAAGTTGCTCCTTGCTTTTACCAGTCAGCATTTTCCTTCTCATCTACATGTCGTACTTCAGACTGACATGGAAGTTCTGCAGTACATTAAATCTGGATTCTTCAGTGCCAGTTTATTTTATGGAGTCTGTATAGGTAGGAATGTTGATGGTGCAGTTCTACTCCGAGCCGGTTACCTGGGAAACGGTGGGATTAGTAACCAACTGACCTGAAGGTGCTCTAGAAAGATGCGCTTCTACTGTATATTAAACGTAATTTGAAGGAGAAGAATGATGCCGTTATGCTGTCTTAAGTGCTAGTGCGATCTTCACAAAATGAACCTAGAACTCTAGTCGTACATCTTTTCTTGACCAGATCGATAATAAGGAGGCATTATACAATCCCAATGCGATCTTCAGCGATTTGTACTGGAATGGTGAATAGTAGGTACACAAGATATGATAAGTAATGTGAGTAAACTAAAAATGTGAATGGAACGACAACCTAAAAGCGATTTGGAATGTGTCAAAAAAAGAGGTTGGTTGTAAATCTAATCGAGAGGTAGGACGAACAGGGGCATGAGTTGCTTCACCATCCTCATAGCGCTACACCAGCAGTACTTACTGGCGCTCAGCTGTCATGAAGGGAATAGTAATAAGGGTAGATGAGAACGAGGTAAGCGGTATTAATGAAGACCAGCCGAGGGCGCCCATTGGTGTAACGCTGCATACTACTGATGAAACATGCGAGTAGTGTCTGGTCAAGTACCAAAGCTCCGTCCCCGCATCTCAAGAAACGATAGCACGGGACAATAGAACCAATTTTTAGTGCTTGCTGATTACTGTTTAATATTCAAAGAACGTCCAGGAAAGTTCAAGTGGACACTTGAGAATGTCCACGTTTCGAAAACTGTGCAAATGGGGGTTTTACTTTCGCACCTAACAGCGTTTAACCGCTTATTTCGTGTTGGTTAACAAAGCACCTCCGCAGTGAAGGGCACCTTTTCTTTCATGGGTAGCAGAGCTTTCTCAGCCTGTGCGCTTTGTTCTGGAAGTGGGACAGCCAGGCTGATTCAGGCCTGGACAGCCTGATTAATAAAAAAATTGCTTATTTTAAGATGGAGGTCGACAGCTAGTTTGAGCGCACTCATGCAGAAATCTGTTGTTCACTGTCGTATGTGGTGAATCTGGCGTAATTCATGCTCATACAACAGCTAACCACATTTCCACAAAATAACAAATCCCACTCATACCCGAAGAGTTTGGCTCAAATGCATGATCTCAAGGTACCAGTGGTCGGCGCTGGATGACGAAGTTGGTCTACGTTCTTTCAGAAAATTCGCCACACCCGTTCTGTTCAACATAAAGGGCCAACTCAGTGTTTCCCAACCCGGAGTTACGAACCCTGGGAGGTCTTCAATTCCCGATCTCCCACCGTCTTTTATGTTTTCATCCTCGAATCAGCGGAATGACCATTCGATAAGTGGTTTGCTTCACCAATATTTTTTCCTGCTCTTGATGTCCAGCTATATCTAGCCTCACCGCCTTTCGATATTTTCCCGAATATTTCTCCAAGTTGAATTGCTATGTCTGAGAAAAATTGGATTTTTCAGCATCAGTAGCTATGGAAACGATCATCGAGGAAATTCACTGCGGAAATCACTTGTCGGTGACGGCAGCAAAATTCAGCTACGAACTTCGAAGCTGTTATCCTAGATTCAAGCAAGATAATTGCATTTAATTTGTTGGGCGGCAATTCACCAAACTCGAGTATCAGACTGTGGTTCAGATTAGTAATAGTAGCTTTCCTATCTGCTGCGCCTCCAGTCCACATGTTTTGGATTCTGAAATTGAAAAGCATTATCACTTTCGTCTATTCAACCATTCAGGGTTGTGCGCACCATACTAAACTTCTAGCATTCGTGTTTCCTCTGACCGTGTGCTTCTTTCTAACAGTTCTGGCTGAATGGAACTGTGATTGAAGCAGTGATATCTTCTAGTAAATACTTTCACCGAAGTTTCGACGAGATTCAAATTCAGCGTTGCACCGAAGGTTCAGATCTTACAGGCCCTAACCAACTTTAGTCCAGCGCAATAGTATACATGAGGGGACGGTAGTATAGTCATACATCTGTGAAAAGCACTTATTGTGATGTTGATTCCTCCCGCGAACCAACACCATTCAGTGGTAATTTTTCCAGTTCTCTTGACTGCTCATTAGTAGTGTGATTTATTATAGCTCCGTTTTGCTTCCTTACTGCTCGTTCCGCGGTGTTTTGCCACCGCTTAAGGTTTGTTTACCTTTTGTTAATAATGTCGAGTTTTGTGTTGCCTGTCCATCTTCGCTTGCAATTTCCTGCCAACTCAACCTAATTCCGAGTGTCTGCTTCGACGGAAAGGCAGTTCGCTCGGGGGTCGAACTGGGAACCCGCGGACGCCAGACGAGCGCGCTATCAGATGCGCCTACTAGACTTTCTCTTGTAATACCTTTGTATTGCATCTTAGCTGATACTGCTTGTGGGGAGTTAGTCTTAAAATGAGCTCGCGCTCATTTCGATTTGACACTTAGCACGTGCTACTTCGTCACGCTGTCACCTAAAAAGTGCAAGTAAATACACTCAATACCCGTTTTCCAGATAATTTCCCTGCTTAGTGCCTATTTCCACCCGCAAACTGTCCGTATCCGTACGCTTGTGTATCATTTGATACTTACTCCTTATTGCTTCCAGAAAGCCCTGCTACCTCGCTGCCCCATCGATTGCACTATTGTTGGCCGTACGTTCTAATTAATTCATGTTTATTAACCCATTTGTTCATGGAACAACTTGTCAATACAGTGTCTACTGCCCCTATCCGTTCTTTCCCACGGCCTACTAAGTGTCAACCGCGTACAGTCCAATAGCTCCTATCGTTCTGTAAAACCCTGGGCCACCTAGGCCTACGGATTAAATGCGCTGAATAGGGTGCGTGGAATAGGATGTCGACAGTGCGTCTCGTCTACATGTGTCTTTAAGTAGATCAGAACATAAGACGATGACAAATTCCAGTGGACGGTGTACGAGCTGGCTTGAGAAATAGCAAAGGAGGACCTATTCGGAAGCAATTCCGGTGGCCGATCGACAGTCGATTACAAGTGGACGGTCGCGAAACGTAAAAGGTCGAGAACCAACGCACTGCTGTTTCTCAGTCACTGAATATCTCGCGTATCAACGCACGTTCCCAAAAAAATTATTCAAAATATCCGAATACAACTGAGTTTTTGTTACCCTGGTTTCTTATTAGCCTATCATTTTTCGGCTACGGAAAAGTTAGATCCCCGTGTTTCTTCAAGGTGTCTCTGTGCCTAGCACATTTTACTTCCGAATCAAACTACTCATGAGTAGCATGAGAATAAACAGCTGCGCTGCAGTTTTGTTACGTGCATCGCAGCTGGGTTCAAATGATCCGCTTGAATGGTGCACTACCAATTCTACTGAGGAGAATAATGGCGCACAATGAATGGAAAATACTTTTTAGTTTTTCGTTGTAGAAAGAAGCGAAAACAATTTGGACAAGTTCATTTAAACAGGGTCTTATGGTCAGCGGTGTACGGAGAAAATCTGAATGTAATGTATTCAGTGGCTAAAACCCAGTAAAAAACAGAATTGGGGACGAAATGCACCAGTTGGAATGAACTCGGGCACTAGTCAGGTTCTTTTTCGGCAGATTGATAAAATTTACAAAAAAACAGACAGTTGGCTCAAATGCTTCACACAAGACGTTACAGAAAGTTCCATCGATTACTGCAACGCAGATGTGATCAGTCCTGAAAAACGCTGGCTACTGGCATTATCTGCCCTGCAACAGCCACTATGCGACCACTCTGGTCCGGACATCGTCAATCGGGAATATCTGTGCGTCTTCCAACAAGTGGTCAGATTCATAACGAATTCGGCGCATGGGCTAAAGCAAGTTAACAGCTTGACTCCATGTCACATTCCTATCTCCGCATATTAAAGGGGCCAGCCTATAGTCCTCTACAATGTTGAACTCATAAACCTTTTTCACCGGACTAAGGTCCGACTGGCTTGCACACACATGCTCTGAGTGGTCTTTATTCCCATCCTGTACCAAGTAAAGTAGAGTTTTCATTTGGTTCTTGCAGTTATAGTGATGTCAAGAAATTGGAGTTTTCTGAACGGCGGAACAAAAAGGATCAGCCATGCCCAACTAAGTTTGGAGCCATGCGATATGCGTTGAAAGTCCTCACATGCGGACCCATACGGACAAAATCAGAATGTTTACAGAACACCTCCAACAGACTTCTGTAGGGAGAGAAATCCGAGGGGAAACCACCAATCGGAAAGAAATTTCTGGCCTCTTCTGGTGGTCAGCCTCCATTCAGTTCCATTTTTTTCGTTGTAACCCTTTGTGTCAGAAACATCAGATTCGTTACCAGCAAGCAGTTCCACTATCCTCACTTCTTCAAAGCACATAGCCATGGTGCACTGAACAACATCGAATTTGTAGCAAGTACGTTTTTGTCCAAGTGTCATAAAAAACCCATGAAACATTTTCCGTGACAGCAAAAAATGTCGGCTCAGTCAAGTCCGGATGTGACGGAGTCGAGCTGTCTAGCAGTGTGTCGGGTCAATGTATAAGCCCTCATCTGCTTTGAGCGCAAAGTAGAATACTCTATACGAAGATAAAACGCCGTCTACAATAGCGCAAAGCCAACGAAACGTCGGATCGTCGGCTAAAATTGAAATTGCTGAGTGTGTGGGTGCATTAGCTCACTCGATATTCTCAACAAACTCGGATCATAATTTTACCGAAAGTGAATCCATATCGTCTTTACTTTTTTTTACGAGATTTGGAAGTACGGGGATTTAGAATTGCGTGCACTCCACCGTGGTGCCTGTTTGGAGCATCTTCGTACCTAGAGGAGAGTTTTCCTCAAAAGATAGCAAAATTTAGAGTAAGGTTTGCATTCTCAGGCTAGTTATCAGGGTGTGTGAACATAATACTAATAATAGTAATAATCCTAATTGTTCAGCCGTAACACTGTTCCTTTGTATAGCTGGCGAGCCATCCGGAGGACTGAGATACCGCCAGGTTGCCCAAACCTAGACAGGAGGTGTGTGAATACAGAGTGCACACATCCTGAAAATACCGACAACGAATGATACACCGTTGTACTGACCGGGTACTGTGGCGCTAGTGTGCAAGTGTGTTTCTGATGGTCCGTATACGCATATGTTTACATGAGCGTAGCGTGGTTGTGAGCGCCTGCACCGCACACAGGCGTAGCTGTAAAACTGCACAGCCATAAACTAAGTCTGACTGAGGGGCTGTTTCCGAACTCAGGGTTCGAAACCAGTGCAGAACTATTCTCTTTTCAAAAATCTCCGATGGCTAAACCTTCCTACTCCAAGTTTACATAACTCTTGTATGAACAGCCCTCCTCCTGTCGTGGAACAATTATTCTAGTGAGGCCAGGGAAGCACTAAACTCGAGTACCGCTCTTATTGGGGCTAACCAGCAGTGCATATGCTTAACCGTGCAAGCGTTTGAACTCTGGACATCTGACATGCTAGGTGAGTCTTACTACTACTCCACCAGTGCACGCTGGGAGCTTCTGAATTTATCACTCCTGAACAGGTTGTTCAAGATTGAGCCAACTGATGGGTTCTACCGATGACTCAAACGATAACCACCTCAGTCTTTTCAACAAGCTTTCCGATGTTACACAGTTGGTCTGTGTCAGACGATTGTCAGTAATCACACCTGCGAAGACCTGGTTCACCCCATATATTTCTGTTGTTGAGTTCTATGTTGATGACTACTCTAATTTCTGGTCTTTGTTTTACACTTAAACACAACCCTACCCGATCCTGTTGTCCTCTCTAACACCACTCAAGCCCCTTTTATATGCAGTGTGGACTCAGATTCCACTAGGGGGACTAACTTCCTACTTGATGTCGTTTACCGTTGTTCATCAAGTCCGCCGGAATCCACGGAGCATCACTCCTTGGACTACTACACCACATGTCTTTTATTGGTAGGTGACGCTTCAAAGACCCTGCTGGATGGCGTTCCGTTCTTCATTGGCACCAAATCAAGTTGTGCAACATAGCGCTTGCGCTCAGCATGTCACTGTACTTACCGCACAGACCACATACCATATGTGGTTATTACCAGTGAAAGTGACTTTGTCGATCAAGGATTAATTGAAGATTCTCTGGGACATAGTGGCCACTGTGTCTTGACTTCCAAGTTCATCGGCTAATGAACCGGAAACCCTAAACCTCAAGCGGAGAGCAGATTTCACACCAGCTTGAATGATGACCAGCTTCAGTGAGGGGGATTTACAGGACGACTGTCCGAGAAATCCACGAACCTGATGAAGTTTTAATTCCCAAGAATCCAGTACATAGGGGAACGGACTAACTGCTGCTCCAGAGGATCCAGCGTCTTTAGGAACCAAGGTCCAAGCTATTCTTTAAAAAGGCAACCATGGAAGGGCCAGAGAACGGGCTGACACGGAATAAGATACAGAACCGCTGTAAGTCAGAGACTTACTAAAGACACTGTTTTAAACTTTGTGCGTAAAAACGCGTGACACCGCCGAAGGAACGAGCCGACGACCCTCTCCTTGAGAGGCAGAAATGAAGAACGCACGAACGATTCAACAGCGATAGCCTAACCCTACTGGGAGAATTATGAAGGTGTGTATTTTGCACCAGCTACTTAAACACACTCAACCTTCGTAAGACAGAAATACGAGTACCCTCTAAACCACTTACTTTTCACAGAAAAAGAGGCCCGCGGACCTTTGCGCAAGACGAACCCCTTAAAAATGTTAGGGCCAGACAAAGTGCACCCAATGATCTTGGAGGGGATGTTGCCCTACTTGGCCAAAAATTTCTACCTTATTTTTCGTACACCGTACTCCAATTGTCGCTGTGCGGACAAAAACTATTCCATATTAAAATCCACATGGTGCCTGATATACGTGGAAACGTCAGGACCACCCTCGCTTCAGGTTGCTCAACTGTTCGTCTCTGTCTCTTTTCTGACTAGAAAGGACTCTTTGCATTTGACGCGTACCTTTCTTCACGAGGAGAACAAAAACTCCAAAAAAACGTCAAGAGTCGTATACTTAAACAACGCCTAGAAGCATACATGCACCGAACAACGTTACCCTACGTAATAGAAAATACATTCCTAACCTTTTCCGGCCACTCGCTGCGAGATCTTTGGTCATTCACTTTCAGCACAGTCGTGACAGCGTTGTAATCGCGTTGTAATCAAAGATGATCAATAGGTCCAAACAACGTCACGCCACAGCGGTGACCACCCCACTTGCAATTCCACACTGTTTACTACTGCGACTACTACTGTCTGAATTCGACTGAACAGAATATCACTTTTGACCTTACTTGAGAGTTTGCTTCACTCGTGCTTGAAAATCGATTGCTTTTGAAAAGGACGGCTACACTATCATGTCAATTTGTATTGTGAGAGATTGTGTTTGAACAACGGATTGATAATCGGTGCAAAAAGAAGCATACCAGAAGATTTTGCATTCGAGTTGCTAGTTGAAATACTGTATTCACCCTTGAACTAGATACAGCTTACCCTCCTCCGAAGGAGCATCCACCTGCGCAACCTATTGAACATCGAGACAATTTGGAATAACGTAGCAAGAATTCACGGGCTGCAGAATATCAACATTTCTTTTTTATGTCGTTAGCCATGTACAAAGAGTAATCAAGTTTTTACCATTTGAATAGAAATACCATGGTGGATGTTGTCAGTCAGTTTACGAGCCAGCCAGATCGATCTTTCTGTCCCTGAGACACACCAATTACGCATATCGGTTTGTTTTGTTCGTTAAGCATGGCCGACAGTGACCAATCATCATTGCATTCAATGAGGCAACCATGATTTCTCAATTCTAGTCGAGCTAAGGGGTGGATCTTGACATGTGCAGTAAGCTTGCGTCGGGATTGGAGCGACCTCCTCTAGTGATTCATACATTGATTGACTTTGTCCGTTCTTTTACTGTTATCTAAATTACGAAAGCTTGGTTATATAAAGCGGACGGATAGCGAGGTAGAAGAAGGTTAACAATCTGAAGTCTGAGTTCTGTTGTCTCGTTATGCAAATGAATTAGACAATTCCAAGCCTTTAAATTACTTGAGAAACGGTTTTAGCGCCACCCCGTTTCTATTATAGACAAAGCAGTCGCTCTTCATGATAGAAGGAAGCGTGATACAGGAAGTCTCTCTTCTGTTCATTTTTGCTGAAAAACTCCACAAAAATCGGACAGAGAGCACCTTATTTTCATGGAGCACCACTCAGAAAGAAACCGAACAACGAGTCGCTGACAGTTTTGGTCGAGACTATGGTCTTTTTTGCCTACCAGACGATCGAACTTAATAGAAAAGCTGGAAAGTAATTATCTGTTCCGTTAACTCCACTCAGCTAGCAGTTTGACTAGTATCGATCCCCATTTTTTCTCCTACAGCAAAACATCTAGGCTGCAGCAATCGAGCAGTGGTATAATCAAAACTGTGAGAAGAGATTTTAACTAGGGAACTACTCACAAGGTTGCTGAAAACTCTTCGACAGTCCACGACCGGTTTCGCCCTTGTTGAGGTTCATCAGGTTGGCGCAGTCCCCGAGTTTCCGTCAACCTTATTTTCTACTTGAACCCGAAATAGACTGATTTCGACAAATACACTCATTTGTATATCAGTTTGTTTTTACGAGAGACTCAATAAGGGCGAAACCGGTGGTGGGCTATCGAAGAGTTTTCAGCAACCTTGTGAGTAGTTTTCTTTGTGAAAATATACTGCGATATCTCGAATATCGTGCCAACTGAAACATGAGGCGGCCTTTGTGTAGCACATTCAGTTGAAGAATATCATAAACGAGGGATTCAATAGGGTCTCCCGTGAAAACTCATTTTATGTGCAAATGAGTGTATTTGTCGAGATTTTAATAATCCTATTCAGGTACATTTGTTTGGTATCGTGCACGGCTGTGTCAGTGTAAGAGAGACAACAACGGGTTACTTTAACCTGAACCTTCTGACATTTTGTAGGTGTTGTTTGCTGACACTGATGAACTGTCAGGTCTTGCTGTCGATAGAACAGCCTTCAATGTCACCGCTGGATCTAACTTGACACCATGATTTGCACTTTTGCTCCGCTCACATGCACTGTTGACCTATACTTGTTTGGGTCATGGGTGCCCCCCGTTCACCTTGTCGAAAGGACCACGCGTCCGACACGAGCATGTGTGTTTGTATGTGTGTGCGCGTGTAAATGTGCGCAACTGACCGACTTACCCATGCGCGTTTGTGGCCTGCTTGCTGAGCCTGCCCTGACTTGTTCTGTCGTGATTTTCAGCGTGGTCGCACCGCCAATCAGAATCACGAGACTGGCCTCGAAAGGGACGAACGCAACGCACACTACCGAGCAAGTATTCCGCTTGCCGTGGTCCGGTGGTGGACCCTCTCGCTGCACTGTGCCGGTCAGCGACAGACTTGCCCACTTGTTGGCGCCGCTAACGTGGACATTTGAGTTTTGTTGTGTAATTTTGTTCACTTTTGTTTAAATAGTATCGTAGACTTTCGAACCCAATTCTTCCTTTGGATATCCGGGATCGTCAAATTTACGCGTGACTCAAAGTTCCATATCGGTAACATCAACAGCCACTGACGACCAGAATAACTGGGAAAAGTCGGAAACTGTTTAAATTTATTACCACTAGCTATCCCGATTTGCGGTAGTTGGGCTTCAGTGCCTCCGTGATCCTGCGGGCTATACTGGCTAGAATTCAGTTCCGTGTTAGGAAGGCCAACGCGGAGCAGCCCGACGAAGAACTGCGAGTCCCTGTAATGCGAGGAAACATTGGTTGTTGATCAGGTGGCTGTTGATCTGTTCGCCGAGCTTGGCAATTTGCTTCCAAACGTTTCCTCACCATACGTTTGCAAGCCAACTGCCAAGCTCGCCGAACAGATCAACAACCAATAAACTCACCCGAGCTACCAATATTTCAACACATTACCAGTGAGGAAACATATTACAAGGTGGCCTGGTGGTAGGTTCGTACTGTTCACCGCGACAAGATGATGAGAACGGTAAAAGGTGTTTCATCTCTCGGTCATGTTATTATCGGTCATCTTTTGTATTTTTCTGTCCATAGGTCAGTTTTGCGAAAAACTACCTATTTCTTGCTAGCTCTTAAGTCCGAACCCGTTCGTTTTGAGGTACCATCGGTTCAAAGCAGAAGCTTTTATCATTTTACATGGAAAACAGAATTTGTGGCAAATCGCACCAAAGTTTCAATATTTTAAGATCACGAGAGTCGGGATAACAGGGGGGTTTCTACGGGTGTCCCCATGTCGATAGAATCTACTTTGCGGTGACTAGTTATGAGCCGAAAACTAACCTTACGAAATGCATGAAGCCGCTACTTGAAGAAAATCATCATGAAGACTACTTGCATCAACCCTAGGGAATTTTAAACAAACCACTGGAAGTCGTGATAACCAGTACGCACGCAGTTAGTTTTTGGAAAATCTGATCTGTCTACGAACCAACACAGAGAGCATTGACAAAGACCAGACGAGGAAAAATCAAACCCACGGCTCTGGTCTGATCAGTGAGAGTGTTTCAGTTTTTTTCAGGCTCAAGGAGGCAAAAATCTCTTCAATAAGAATTCCCTGCGCGATTAAAAAGGCTTTAGTTGACTCTCTGGGTGTTCTCGTTGAACAGTCGTCAGTGAAAAAATGCAGCTTATGCTGAATAAATTAGATGACAATTGGCCGCGGTGACCTTAGATTAAATTGACCTCTTCGAACGTGACTCACTTCAATAAATAGAACAATGGCTGTGAGGAGGAAGCAAACGTTGATGGTCCACCTTCTTCCGATTGATACAATCAGGCCAAGGGCGACAGGAAAGTTTAATATACTTCCAAGCATGGAGGACAACAGTGAGATGTAACCTTCTTTGAGCAACGGAACACAACAGTCCTCGTTCCCAGAAACCCTCCTTGTATTGTTGCCATCCGACTCCGGTTGATGTGGAATAGCAGTGGAAACATCCTGGAAGGAGACAGAGAAGGAAGTCAGTGTGACAACGCCGTCAACAAACTGAGAAAGTGTTTTAGACAAACCCGAATACATTATATGCCGTGAGGGTTGAACAGCCCGTGGTCCGTTTCTGTGACATTTCACCAGACAGTGATTTTTAAACACACACGCTGAACACATCAAACGACACAAGAGAAGAAAGGGGTTGAAAGAGCGAAAAGTGGAGTGAAACGTGTTTTAGTCCTTTCCAGGACGCTTGACACTTATGCAGTCTATCGTCTACCCCGCCGTTGGTTTCGGTGCACGCACGCACTTGCTTGTAACTGCTCAATCCTCAAATGTAGCAAGAGAAAATGAACTAAAAACGACAGAACACTTCCAGCTCATGTTTTTGTCTGGTTTCTTGTGTTTCCAGAGATTGACTGGCCTTTTGCATTAAATGATTGGGCGTTTTAACTCGTGACGGGGTGATTAGAGAACCCTTTGGAATCTGCCCGCGTACATCAACGCTAGAATGATCGGATGGTTCTGTTGGACCTACAGATCTAGATCAAATTACTTTTTTTAGGGTTGTAATAATCAGTTGAAATTACGCAATTAATTTCATTTTTCATAAATTCTCGAAAGTTCGCCTTCAATAGTCGAAAACTAATAGCAGATTATGAAGTTATGTGCATTATGCATGAAAACACTTGGTGGCCCTCAATGAATTTGGTATTCATGGAACATTCATAAAGGCAACGGTAATTGGCGAAATACACTCATTTGCATACCACTTTGGTCTTGACGGGAGACTCACCTGGAACCCAAAGGAATCCAGTCAGCTTTCTTGTTATCCAAGTGAATAACCCTCACAAGTTCTATGGATATGACAGAATGATCCCGGTCCTTTGAAAAATCGATGACACATTGAAATAGTTGTGCGAAATTCACCAGAAAAGTTGCCCGAATACCATATTTCATACCTTTTTCAAACGAGATTCTTCATGATAGATAGATCCCTTAGCCAGATGTTTGTTTTCTTCTCTTTTGGACGCAGTTACATCTACTTTTCTAGCTCATTGTTTTCCAGGGCTGCCAAGAAATTGGCTAGATAGACATTTGTTAGTTCTCTGAAGTAAGATTTATTCGTCATCCAAGCAATCAATTCTAATTCACTAGGAAGGAGGTAGGCCTAACATAGACACCTCTTTTCATCAGGATTGTGTACGATTGCTTTCCGTCAATTTGAGGAGAGAACTTATCAATGAATCTCATGTACTGTCGATTGAGACATCAGTATAGGGTTCCTTGAGATGAAATCTTTGACAAATATGGTCATCTAGTTCATTGACCTCTGAAAATTATTGGTTGATCTTCGTGTTCGCTTTGTGTAGCGGTTTATTAACCGATTTTATCTTGAGCTTGATTATGTCATTTTATTGGTCTGAGGAGGCGACCGACCATATGAGATACTTTGATCCTCTAATGGTATCTCGTGCAAATAAAATAATATCAGTCTTTATGGCTGTTTCTGTGGAATCCGCTCGCCTAGTATTTTCACTTGTTACAAATGAAACCTTGCTATCTGAAGCAGTATTCGAATGAGACCGAATAGCACCTTCTTCTCCCTACTGTTGCTAATACTATTCGGCCTGCTCTGAAGAACGTATTTTCCCACAGATCTGAAAACTTAACCGATGTGTCTGTCAACCGTTTTGATATATCACTGTTTGCATCTATGCTTGCAAAAGTCTTCTGTGCGAAAGAAACGCGTCTTTTTCATACCTGTCAAGTCAGTTTATTATGATGTTGTTCTTTTCAGTTTGTCTTGAACTGGAGAACAGAATTACTCATGGGCTTGATTTTGCAGGGGATGTTCGTTTTGTAAAAATTACAATACAGCTCACATAGCAGGTGAGTTTCTTGTCTGGGAGTGTCTGAGTAGCGTTCCTCCGCTGGATACACAACAACTCATATGACCCATTTGTGCGCAAACAATACCCATTTACCAGCCATCTTGTCCGGCTTGCTCCGTTATACACCTGAGACATGACAGCCGTCACGTAATCGAACAGTCCAACCTCATATCCAGGAAGCGGGACCCCACCCCTCAGATGTGAAAAAGCACATCTAATATTCACAACCACCCGGGCTTCATACTGGCTAGTTTTCGCTTCCGCCCGGTTAGTATTTATGTTCCGCCATCGCTCATTGAAGTAGACTGTTTAAACTCGGGAAATTGCTGCACAAACCCCAGTGTTCTTACCACAGAATTATCACGCCTTTATACATCTCTATGAGCGCAAAAGCGTATTCGTCATCCTTGATAACTCAACTGCATGAGCAGGATGGTTTTTACGAAGATTTCTGATGGAACATTTTAAAATAAAACCTGCAAAGCGTAGTGTGCGAGAGGCAAACTCAGAGCTCCACCTGACATTCAAAAATGCGAAGAACACAAAGGAAGTTTGCAAGAACACTTTTGCACTCGTAAACATGGTTTTTACGAAACATCCAATCATCACATAAGTATTAAAGAACAAACCCCTTCATCAGACCGCTTCACTATGGCCTCATGAACTTGTCCACCGCTGCGGGGCTAGCCACACTGTTCGGCGAAGAGGCAATTGTCTGAATGCAGGTCTGATGACATACCGCCCACGCGGCAGAGGGGACGATGCAACGAGAATAGTTCGTTTTATCGAATATTCTTGAAACTGGGTACAAGGTTCTCGTTCTAATTGCTTTAAGTTCAATTTATGAGGTAACAAACAAGAAGCTGAGACTTGTCACAATCATCCTCCCTTCTATCGCAGAAGCAGCTGGAATCCGTGTTTTTAAGCCTAAGCTCCTCATAGAGAAACTTTGTGTAGAGAAATGAGGTATCCCGTGGCCGGATAAGCACCCATTAGCCTCAATTGACTTACCACATTAACTACTGATTATCGACTTTAACCAGATCGATGTTTATTCATAGGTTTGGTCGATTCCGTTGGTGTTGTGTGTGATGTCTGAGTCCGTACAGGGGATATCGAAAAGGGTCACCTTCGCTCGAGGGATCATGTTTATTTTCTCTTATGGGAACATTTTGGGCTATACATCTCCTTGGAAAAGATACTCTGAGACTGCACTATCGCCCCGGTCTAGATGTGAAAAATTGCACCTGCAACGTAAATTTACCGCAGAAGACCTATAACAATGACCCATCTACCGATTGTTTACCAAGCCCCTCTGAAACAATAACCCATCTAATTTCTCGTAATCGGGACCGTCAAAATGTACGCGGTTTGTCATGATACGACATATTCACCAAAAGTGGTTTACAACACGGTTTCTTAGGCCATTCATTTCTTGAAAGCGTTCCTTTTGCGGGACACCATATCCTTCGTGATCCAATTAATTTTAAGACTGGGCTATTTTCAATCCTTGGAAGCCTACTTTCTTCTGGGGCACTCTTGGGGCGGAAACGTAATTTTAAACCTGAAAAGAGAGTTCCACAGAAATGAAAAACTCAGAAAGTTCACAGAAGAGTTTGTTGGTACGGCGATGAGCCTAAAGCCCTTTAAAATTGAATAGTAATATCGAAGGGCAGAAGAAGAAATCTTAGCGTCGGGTGCACATTAAGGTCCCACCTCTCAAACACAACGGTCCGCTTATCACCTCCTGGCATGGTGACTGCCTACATCCAGGTCTTGATTCTCCAGCGATATCTAATTCTCCTTGATCCTATGGTTCGTAAGATGCCGCAGCCAATATGTTGGACAGAATAATTGATAATACTAAGAAACGAATAAATAATAATAATAATACAGTTGATTAGCTCCCTTTACTTGGTGGTTGTGCTCTCCACCTCCGTTTCTAGTAGGTGAAGTTGAACAGCCCTATAATTGTAAGTGAGTAAGGCAAACACTGGAGCTTTTCGACAGTTTTTTTTTCATATTTTTGCATACTATTGATTGAAATCCACTAAACTCTGGAGGTTCCTTTGAGACAAACGTATCCTTGTTTGTTTATGCAAGTCTACCAGCCTACGCTTCGTGTGAGCCTTGGAGTAGCAAGTAAACTGGTAGCGGAAAAAAATTGCTCAGATTATGGGCGAACGAAATTGTTGAGACCGAATTCTAAAACAAAACATCATAAACGATAGATTCAGTTGGGTTCCAGGTGGGTCTCTCGCAAAACCAAATTTGTTTGCAAATGAATGTATTTCGCTAAAACGATAAGTTATTTTCTTTCTCACACAGGCCTTTGATTCCGCGGGTTGTCGTGGCGACAGAGACAAGCCATAGCAACCGAGACAGGTTGAAGCTTGAATGAATAATTCATTTTCCCTGAATCTCAATCGAATCACCTCATTTTTAAACACAGTCCAGCCGGAGGTGCCTAAATCAAAGTTTAACTTTCGAGCAAAAATGGAACTCTGTTGTAATCAGTACATGAAAAATGGCCAAAATAAAGAATGACCAACTATAGACTTCGTTTACACAAACTGATGGTGAATTACGGAAGTTGACCAATTAAAGACTGTACCTATTTGACGAATCCTCAAGGGGAATGCCTTATCTAGCTGTTGGTGAAATTCAGTCAGTTTCCGGGGCTGAATTTCACTCATTCGCAAATATGCGTCTTGTACTCTAGCCCCCACTAGTGCTTAACTTCTGTTGAAAATATTCCGAGCAACTGGTGAACAGATGCAAGTCCCCTGATTGTACTTGTGTCTTACGGTTTTTCTACTCAAAACCATCTCATTCTCGTCAGTTTGGTTGCGGTTGTTGAATCGCAAAAACATTTCAAAGCCACAATGATCACAGTATATGGTTTCGAATATCAGCACTGCTTGTAATGAATCAAACACATATTCGGGCCTTCATTTCGAATCAGTTTATCAGCCATAAACCATGTACCAAGGGTACATTGGTTTTAGCAGCTACAGTTTCGATCACAGGAAATTGCTGCTTTTTGTCTTCATGGATTACATAGGTTTCCTACCAAAATTTGGGTCCTCATCAATAGCCTCTCAGTTTAAGGACTACCTCTGGTTAGGACTGTCGATCGCATCGTTCCTTACCTATGGCTGGAAATACTGTCTAAAGAGAGAATGTTAGAGAACGGCTTCACTTGGTACCTCAAAATACAACAGATACACCCATTGCTCACATACTTTAAAGACTGTGTGAAAGAAAACATGGTAGATGCCAAACGAAGCTGAAATTTAGAGCCAACATCCACTGTGAACTTGACAGGGGCGAAGCAGAATATGTTGTGGAAGTCCAGCACAAACTTTGAGCAAATATATATGAGGAAGGGGAAATTGAAAACTTATTTCATGGAAAAAAAGTCCCGGTAAGGTGGAAGGGTAAGAGGTGTGCTCGGAACTGTCGGATCTCTTTGAAGGTAAGCGCATGGTACAACTCCAATCTTATTGAAATTTGGCGTACGTCAGTACATCATTCTCCCCAGCACCATCCGTATGGACGGCATTAAACCAATGGTGGTTACTAGTGACTAACTCTCATGGAGAAATGTAATCCTCAGGCAGAATGGGACAAGATGTTAGAAGTACGGACCACCTTAGCTTTCCTTTTAATCGTCCTGCGCAAAGCAAAATATGGAGTGCCCCGATTGGCTTTCGATTAGCTGATCAAAAGCAAGGGTGCCAAGACTACAGTCATCAAGTGATGGTCGATGCATTGTGAGGTTGTTTTGCCAGTATTGTTCATCCTCGTCTGATTCTTAGCTGACTGTAATGAGGACTAGTATTTTCATCCGAGGCCAAAGAGTTCCACTCAGAGGCCCGAGCATGAGGCAGCATCTACCGAAATGAGCTGACCAGAGTGTAGCAAAGTTTATAAGGCTAGTTGGTGCACGTGTTCTGCTCCCGATATGATGGAGTAAGAGACTATGTTGGTCGAATCCGGTGGTCCCCAACTGGGGTCACGACCACAGGGGGGGGGGCTTGACTACCTGACCTACAGTAAATTCGCTTCGTCGAGCGCATGGTAAATAATCAGATCAGTAGAGGTAGCCCAGTAATTGAGACTGGAGTTTGCTGACTGGAAGGTCCATGGTTCGAATCCAACCACAGCATCTCGAGTGCTACCGTCTAGAATTGAGCAACCTGGCAGTAGCTCAGCCATCGTGCTTCGTTTGGGTGACGTAGCACCGAAAGGAATGAAAAGATGGATGATGATTTTTTAGTTAGACTTGATGCATGATTTGTTTCATTAAACCTTGTCAGTATCCCAGCCCTCGTACTTCCTTCGGGTGGCATGGCAGTTAGGCACCGAAAGGGTGCTACAGCCGAATGGTTTCCTTGATTACTTTTTTTTCAAGTACTTCCATAGCGGGCAGTTATTCCGCCACCTAATTAGGCCGTGAAGTAGGTCAACGCACAATAGTGTCACCTGGTTCACACTCCCGAATGTAGGAACGGGACGTTGAACAACCCAGGTAACGAAGTGATGTTCGTGCATCGTCAGATAATATTGCAATGATGTCATGTACGATGAGGTCTCACAAGGGGAAACTAACAAATTTTCATGTCTCTGTTGGCCATGAAGTGGATAAAGACAATATCGAGTTTCATTGGATGACAAATTAAAAGTGTAGGGAATTGAGAGGTTGACGAAGTAGCCAGGAGCTCGGGGACGGGTGCCGTTTGCCGACCGTTTGACTATTACTAAAGAGGTCACAACGAAAAAGGAGCTCGTGGACCACTGGTTTAGATTATTGGTTTTTATGTAGAAAGACAAGCTTGCTCAAAGTCAGGAGTGGAGAAAAACACCGGAAGCCATGAACTCTGCCTGAACTTAAGCAAAAGAGGGGACTATTATCGGGTATTCGCAGGCGGTCATATTGTTTATACAAACCCTACAGTGCCATTAGCCCGCACACTTTCATATGCCTTCTAGACCTTTCTGCTTCCACAACCTAGCTTGAGGCACCTCAATTCATCCACCTAAGTTTATTTGGATTAATCATTGGAAACTAGGACATGTTGCCGCGCGAAACAAACTTTCTTTATCACGTGATGGAATATCAGTAAGGCGGTACTACAGTGCTGGCATCACACAGAACACAGCTATTTCCAGGTACTCTGAGGAAATCCAGTTCCAGCATCCACTGTGATAGGGAACACTGTTACAAATTCACTCTAGCATCATCTCTTAGATAGGTGAAAGCTATTTACACATTGGAGTATTTTGTAAGGATTCGAATAAGTGGTGCAAACTCTGCAGAAGTGCATCGGCTGCTATCAAGCTGACTGAGACTACAGAACCACGGAAAATTTGGTCGTGACCATCGCACAGCCTTACTCATTGATGGTAACGGTGATAGCATTCGAAACGCACCTACCTGTCAACGCATAGCTTGTAACCGACGAGCGAGGACGAATGTTCCATGAGTTTCAAGTTTTCATAAAAAATTATTAATAATTGTTCAGCTGCAACACACTTTCAGCGTCTGGATGTCATGCTGTTCGAAGGAAACACTAAGGTTGAGATACCGTCGGGTTGCCCAAGCTTAAACAGGAACAGTCGAGATGCAGAGGTTGGGTTCGAACCACGGACCTTGCGGTAATTAAGTGTGCGCCTTAACTACTGAGCTATCTCGTGCTCTAGTCTATGATTCCGAGGTAAACCCAATGGAATAAAACGAGTGGGCTAATACGCAAAAGCTTACGTAGAACCAACAGCCAGGCAACGCGCAACGACATAATGAAACCTACAGTAATTTTACTAGACCGGTTACTCAAAAAAAGCAAGAAGCTGACACCGATTGTGAGATTTTACCATTCCAAATTACTTTCACCAACCACAGACGTAAAATGTTCTGCATTCATAGGCTAACTAACAGAAAACTGAACAGCGAACGTCACACTGAGACCAGTGAAAAAAGCTGAGGTGAGGTAAGTTCTAGGGTAGGCAGATGACCTGAATCAATAGCTGTTGTGCATACAGCCTTGCTCTGTTCTGATTAACATAGCTTCACCGCAAACACATAACGGCTTCGGGTTTTAGCTGCATCTAGTTTACTGAAGGCTTCAGTAGGGTAACTACGTGGTCTGTTTTAGAGATATCGCGTACAATTAGTGACCCCTCATTTACAGGTCATCGATACTAAGATGTTATCTGCTAGCCGCAAGGTTATTAGCAGCATTTTTGGAAAGTGCTCAGCGAGGAAGGCAGTGGTACGTTCTACCTACCTTCCAGTACAACTGCAAGGAAGATTGTGGGGAAATATTGAGTTTAGTTTGGAACGCAATGCTCCCGGCTGCAGGAGCCAAATGCATCTTAGTAGTTGAAGATGTGCAGTTTAGAGCGGGTTTCAGGTTTTGCCTCGTGTTGTCCACAGTAGGATTTCTTTAGTAGGGGAAAGGCTAAACATATCGGTGTCTGTGACTGGTTTCCTCTGAAGCGTGTTCATTAACCGTCGTGTTTCACAACAGATGCTGTTGCCAACTCACTTCGTTGCATTATTTCAGACCTGTGTATGCATACACCGATGCTGTTCGCTTACTATGTAAATGGCTTTGTTAGGAGTGACACGGATACTACGGATGCACCCTGCAACACGTTATAGGATTGGGTCTATTTTAGCCCTGTTATGCCATCAGGACACCGTGTAGAAGGATATTGTCTTGACCTCAGGTCACGCCTGAAACCCAGCTGACTGTGCAGCGAAGCGCTGTGGACGAGTATTCCAAAGCTTGTTTAAAATTCACGCGCAGAAATCATTCTGACGCCGCCAAGGTCTGGCGCCCAAGGCCACATCTATCTCCCTAACCAGTTTCAATGGCAAACCGTCAACCGCCAGAAACCCCCCTTTCTGACTCATCCTGTTCCACTAACTTCTAAAATCGCATCACATACAAAGTCTAAAGGTCACACCGTTTATGTTCATTCTTAACCTCCAGTCCCCCCTAACAAGCTGACGGCCCTCAAGGACCTCTTCCGTCGTCTGCTTCATGTGTGTGCCGGTTCGATTGTTCCGTAAGTTCGCTTAATGTACTAACCCATTGCCTTGTTTGCCATTGTAGACCGCCACACTGACCGTCACACTAAATTTATCCTGGAACCGTCTGAATGGCTACCGTTTGCTATTACTGATTGTATTTTCGTACCAATGCTCTACATGAACTGGCATCTTTTGGGACCGGACACGTGGTTTCTACTAATCCGTGCGCTGTTTGCCACAGTCCTATTGTCTGTGTCAATACTGATGTATCTGTTGCCGATGTTCCAAGTGCAGATGTCTCCACCGATCTCCTTCCCAACCTCGGACCTGCGTGGGTTCGAACAGCAACGAAAGTTGACTCTGTGGAATCCGTCATACTGCTCCGGATTCTACAACTCCTATAAACCACTACCTTCTATCCCTCGCATACCTTCATCTGTGATTGTCAGTCATATTCACCATTCTCTGGTCGTTGCTTTTAAGCTTTAGGATCTGCTCACATTGTTGACAGTTCCGACTGTATTAACATGGCGTTTGACCAAATGAATCCACGAAACTTGCCTTTACAATACTGTCCATTCACATGCGGGGTTCCACTTGTTTTGTAAATCCTAGACACCAGAGACGACATCATTAAAGGTTTCGCTGTTCTGAATTCCCCTACACCCAAAAAATCGATACGGATGTCTCTTCTAAGCATTATTCCTGTATGCTTACTACTGTCTGGATGCCTACAGTGACAACATGGAGGCACTTTGGAGAAGCGAAAAAAAACGTAGTACTCAAAGTACACCTCAAAAAAGAATTACATTAACCTGTACGGTATTGGGCGGTCAGAATTTGAGATGAAGACAGCAGCGGGGTCTAAGTGGTTTGTCTGTAACAAACAGTCACTTGCAAATTAACTTTATGTTGACTGCAGACTCAGGTGGACATTGCCCGAATTCTTCGTTTATCATATTCAACTAAATATGTTGCCTTATGTTTCAATCCAAACAGTCTTCGAAATATCGATTGTGTGTGTTTCAACATTAATCATAAGGTTAGGGATGGGCTTAGTCGATAAGCCCTAAGAGCGGTGTACCCGGAGGCAAACCTGCAAACAATGCGCCTCAGACCTCACGTTTACTACTTGGTCCACGTGTGGTACACGTAGCCCAGAAGCGACCAAGGGTTGTTAGTACTATCACACCGACTTGGAACCAAGTCTGATCGTGGCACCCAAAACCAACCAAACAACGAGCGCCTAGCACACTTTGGTTTTTATCCCGTGGCATACAGCATACTGTTTGATAATCTCATTTTCAAACGCCAAATGCTGACGGGCCCCAATCATCCATACTGTTGACTGGTTCGTCTTACAAACTTCACCAATCGCTGAGACTAAGGCCTAAAACTTTCCTTCCAAAACAACCTCTTAAGCTGGAGGTGACAGCTCCACTCACTCCGTAAATGTGGTGTGCAACTCTGCAACGCCACCGCAGCTTAAGCGTGGACTATACGCTCCCCTGCAAGAGCTAAACTATACAATCGACCGATTTTCCTACCATGACACACGAGCCCTGCTAATACCAAATGAGCCTCAAACTGTTCACTTGTGGAACGTGAAAAGCACGAGCTCATTGTCCGTGCTGGTCCAATAGATCCAAGGGATTCAAGGGATCTGATAGAACTGCCTGAATCTGTGTGACTCTGCTTCCAAATCCTGCCACCGAAGAAGATATCTTTTTGGCAGATCACACTTTCTACCATTTATATGTGTATACGAAAAAATCCATCCGAAAATGTTGCCTAAGTTTTCGGTATGGGGTGTGGTTTTTCTTTCGCGGGTTGCCTTGGAAAATATGGCAGTACACTTTCGGCTAGTCAGTGTCTGTATGGATCAATAGGTGGGCGGGGAGACGTCTCTATGACAACCAGTAAACAACAAGGCGGACGCTGTCCATACTCAAGCACATATAACCTGGACTCTGGGGCAAGCTTTGGAGGTGATGTGACTACAGCTGAATGATTGGTAATTTTTTCCTAACCCGAGGTCAATAGCATCTCCAACGAAAAATGATGAGACCATACAACGTAACGTCAGTGTGACAGCACGCATATCTTCGCGTTCGTCAGACTGGATACCCCATAGTAGAGCTTCTCGGCTTTTCGTAGGTCCGTATCATGAAGTTATTTCCACAGCTTAACAGGGCAGGTTTTTTTCACCGGCGAAGAACTGAAAGCGCTAATTTGTACCGGGCATTTTTTCACAGACTGATGATTTTGAGTGGCAGCAACTCAACGTCCTTTAAATAAGGAGCACCTCGTTCCATCTAGCTACCCCTAATTATGGAATTCACACACGGGGTTTCTTATCGTCTGGTAACGTAGTTAGCTCCTTTAAACGAAGGATAAGCTGATGACGAAGCCATAGAAGTACCCTCCGTTGGTTACCATTTGGTGTAAACGTTCCTTGCTTCAGGAGAAGCTATCCCATAGGAAGTCCAAGAAGCTCATTTTCCCGTGATGCCTTCTATCCGGGGTTTTCTTTAGGCGATACAGCAGCATTATGAATTAACTGCTGAAGACGTTGTATTGGTTGCTTAAATACGTGGAGGAGTGAGAACGAACGAGCAGCATAAGAAACTGGACAATTTCAGAGGACCAAGCAAACGACGTTTTTAATTTTTCAGGATATTTTAGGAATAACCTTTCAATGAAGCGGGAAATGCATCATATCTTTCCATGCGCGAACAAAGTCACATGGGATATCAGGCTCGTGGAGGGATCTTACCTGTAAAGTACAAATGAAGGTCGCTACGAGCAGCTACCAGTCCACGATTTTTAGTGTTTTATTGATACATTCCCTTGTGCAAATGACGCATACAGACTTAATGACGTCTGCTTTTACCTAACATCGAAAGGAGACTATAAGTGGCGAAGGAGTATTGTAAATCCTTGCTATCAACAGGCATATGGGTCCCACCTGTGAAGGTTTGATTGTTATCGAAAATAAACGGAAACTGATTGGTGTTGTCGGGGCTACATGGCTTCCATAAGTCCTAGTGAACTTCTTGTACACCTAATCAGGTGTCAATCGATACTGAATTGAAAGATGACTTTTCTTCAGCGCTGTTTCATACTCTCGCTGTGGACGCAAGTTGTCCTTGATTGACTGGAAAGAGGACACGGAGGTCAGGCTCTAGAGTGACAACTTGCGTGCGAGACGTTACTTAGGTTGTTGTCAAGGTAAGAGTGTAAAATACTCTCTGTCTGGAGGACGATGCGTTGTAGGCCGCAGCAAATTTACCGCACACAGAATGAACCTAAGGTTTCTCAAAGTTGCAAATTTCCGTGTCACAAAGGATATGATTTACCTATTGACAATCCAGCAAACGAAATGAGTTACTTCGCTGTAGAAGAGCTGGTGAGCGAACAGGTATTTTTTATCAATCAGGCAGCTAAGAGAAGGGTATTATTTACGTGCTGCCATATAAAACACCTTTTATGTGGTCGTTTCATTCGTTCTGGGACAACTGCTCACATGAACAACTGATATTCGTGCAGGTGGCCCAGGCAAGTGCTCTCTGATACATGTCCACTGGGTTGTTTATCGGTGAGAGCTAATTTCATGGATGGTAGCAAACACCTTAGTATTTAACTTCTGTGTACTGTGTTAAATGATTGCATAGAAATGTTTCCCATGCTGCGGTAGAACGTCACGTAGGATGTCTGAGTACTCACGATTATGCTGGACCGCAGAAGTGCATAAAGAAAGCTGTCAGTAGGTCAGGGCGGAGCAAAGTTAGATGAAATCTACTCATGTCATGATCAGAGAGTAAGAACGCGATAAAAAACGTCAATTGATGGGTGACATCAATGACCACATTCGACTATGACATGCAGTCTTTCACTTGCCACGAAAATTAGTTTATCAAAAGAGATTATTCAATGCTGAAGTGGTGCCCTCACGGGCTCGAGATAGCTCAGTGGTTAAGGCGCCAGCTTACGGACCAGAAGGTCCGTGGTTCGAACCCAACCTCAGCATCTCGACTGCTCCTACCCAGGCTTGGGTAGCCTGGCAGTATCCCAGTCCTCGTGCCTCCTTTCGCTGGCACGGCAGCTGGTCACCAAAAGGGTGCTAAAGCTGAAAGATTTGATTTTTCTGGGTGTCCTCACGACCGTTGAGAAATATTCACGAGTTAGGGAGATCACCAATGGCTTCAAATAAATATTGATATTTTTTGGAATTTACAGTCGTTTGCAGGGGAGGTTTTGTGAGAATCACTCCGACATATGTTGCCGCTTCTCCGCGGGAAAACACATGCTTTGCGGCAAACTTATTCATTCGACTGGTTTTACTGAACCTCAGACGACGACTCTGTTAGATCTATCAGGCTGGGACAAGTTTTCGGAATGGTTTTCTAATGAAACACAAAGATTTTTCTGTGTACCTGTTCCGACACATGACTATTCGTAGAGGGTATAACCGCCTCCTTAGGTCTTAGACCCTCAGTGTTCCCAAACACCCAGTTTCAGCTGCACCCACTGTCTTCGGAAACAGTGCTGAGGATTCAATCATTGTGACCCTGGCTATTCCACCCCCTCCTGTTTTCCTGTTGACGTTCGATGTTGATCAGCTGTAAACCATGCAACTTCTGTCCTCAGTCAAACGTGAACAATCAGGGCACAAACCTTCCGAAATTTGCCACATTTCTACGAATAAGTTGAAATGAATTGAGCAAACAAGAAAGAAATAAACGTCGGGAGCGAATTGATATTGGTGAGGCACTACAGCGTCTCGCTTAACTCATCAGCTTTGGAGGTGCGCGGAAAACGCATTGATACTTGTCGTATTTGTATCATGAAATCAGTGTTCTTTCTTGCCCCGTGTAGCTGTGTATTGACGACTATAGTTTTTACTTGGACCTGATGAATTGTTGGGCCGTCGCTGCGTATATTAGGCAACTCATGATGAGTATCTTTCTCCCTAGGAGAGTGTGCTGCCCGAACACTCGATTTTCTGAGGTTAGAATACGAGCTGTCCGAACACCATCACCATCCGAGCAACATCGGATGGTGATCAGCGACAGAACCACTTGGCTTCGTCGGCAAGCGATAAGTGAAGAAGATGAGAAACAGACCGTAAGTCGTTCAAAATAATTTGTTTTTCGAAAACACCAGCACAGATTATGTGAGTAACATTCAGCGGCGTCTTGCCCGTCGGCGGTTGTGCACTTTTTGTCTACTCCCGATTTGTTAAGTTCCAACTTGTCCGTAGAAGAGTGCCAAAGTGTTACAAAGTCGCGCAGCATTCTTCTAGGTTAGCAACAACGAACTCTGGATTCTATCTAAATGAAAATGAGGCTGTCATTTGACCACAAACAGGAAAAAAACGTTGGTTCCAAGCATCATTCTAGTTATTTCATAGCAAAACTTTTAAATATGTAAATGGTTGACAGGCATGATGTTGAGCATTTATAAGGGGTGCTCTTGAACGGTATGCAACGCATACATCAGGCGAATGGCTAGGAGCAAACTAAGCTCGCCTTCTAGGTTGTTCTATACATCTCTTTTACGTTGTATCTCTGTTCCCATCGCCCTCTGAAAAGGTTTATTCTCCTTTTCTAACCGTATTGTGACCTTTGTCCACGTCGACTGACATCCTGTCATATTGAAATATGCCGACGGACACTCCTGTGTGATGCCACATACGTTTTGCGCTGAGCAGCTTGTACATCTATCTGAACGCCCTTTACCCAGTGTTAACCAGAAGGGATAGGACCGGAGGGAGAACTGGAGGGGAGAATCTACATAGAAAGAATGTCGCGTACGAAGTGAAGTACGAAGGCCTAATCCTATGAATTGATTCTTAGAATTGGCTGGTCAGTTCAGTCGACTTAACAACCTGGGAAGAACACCAAGCAATTCCCGGTTCACTATGCCAAAAGTAGTTGCCCCTCTATTCTCCGAGCAGTTAGAAGCGGACATTAGTATTACACGATGGTAAAACAGCAATATGTTCTTGAATCTTTTCTGACAGAACCTAGAGTCTACCGTGAGGTTTTTGTTGAGTGCAACACAAAACGAAAGACACGTTTCGTCAGTAGTAAAGGTTCCTATTGATGTGCACTCATTACATAATTCAAGAAGCCTTGTCTTCTAAGTGTGAAATCACCACTGAGCCCATGTGGCTTTCTTGAATATCCATTTTGTAATGGCCTCCTTTATTTGGTGTACCAATGAGTTTAGTCGTCATTCGGCTTTCCTCGTGGAAAAGGTAGTGAACGACCATTCGCTTCTGTGTACCACCACCCCCTCCTCAAGTATTACTGTAAGCATATGCATACAAACTCCAAAGGATGAAATTTCTGACGTTTGTTAGCTGTGTGGTCAAATTAATGGGGCGGTTTCTCCGATATATGCATTTCATTATACGCACAAATTTTTTGACGTCTGTCTACTTAGTACGGGTGTTTTTACTATCAGTGACGATGTCGATGGGAATGACGATATTGTAGATGTTGTTGTTGCTGCCGTTGCATCCGATGGTAATGTAATACATCAGAGTGGAAAATCCGATGATTCTTTTCCTCCTCCCATGTAGCTCTATGTATGTTCCAGATCTACTTAACACCAAAAGTAATATACGGAACTCAGACTTGCGTCAACAGCGGTCCTGTTCCTCAGAACAAGCTAAAGAATTCAGGAGGCCTGATTGTCGGTTTGTGTGGCCTACCACGTTGTCTGATGAAATCTCCGATCAAATCACTGTTTCACTTTCCAGAAACGTGGATCTAACTGAGATACCGCCGGAAACGTCAAACCAGATTCAATAAGTCTTTTCTTTAGACATTTGAGTGCATGTTCTTTTGAGAAGGCACTGTGTTCACCACCTATAACATCCACACTTTGTTTCTTCCCTGCTTGTTGCGAAGAAATTGCTCTGATGAGAACAAGTAGTATATTGTTTCACTTTCACCTACAGATGTGGTTAGTTTTCGTACGTCTGGCCTCCCATAATCTTTGCATTGGAGGAAGTCCTACATAGCAGTGTGATATAGTACCGCATTTTTATGAGGTGTTTTTGCATAGCGTAGACTCACAATATGATTGTTTGATGAGTTCAGACAACTAATTTCCATGCAGATGTTCCACTTCCATCTCCACAACCGGACTTTAGGAACCGTATGTGTATCCCTTGAAAGAGAGCATGTTCTGGGAGAAACTGACTGGAAAGCCACTTATGTATAATGCAGATCTCGTGTAAACTGTCATCACTTACCAGCTAAGGTGACGGCCATAAGCCAACAATCGTAAAATTGTTGAAATCGTCTTATGATGTGTTGCTTCGGCGACAATAACAATGATACCTCTTGATGAAGGTTACATGCCATCTCGTTAATCCGCTTTGTTCAAAACGTAGTTTACCTATCCCATTCGTTTTATACTAGTTCAGAAATTTCATCCTACGGAATTTGGCAACATGTAGCGTCATATTTGTCAAAGGCCCTGGTTGGAGTTCTAGGGAAGTTCCGGTCCATTAGAGAGAGGGATAACGTGATGACTCGAGCCCTGTTATTCTATATATTTTGAAGTGTTTAGGCCATAGATATCAGACATGGTATAATAAAGTAGTTTCGTTCGTAGTTGTGGGAGGAACCGTATACTAGGAAGTTGGTTCAACTGTTGCAAAGGATTCAAAAGGGTTTGTTCTTTTAATACAGTGGCATACACATCATAGTGTTCCCATGATAGATACGATCAAATTTTATAATGATAAAGAGGCCATTTTCTATTACTCACGAATGTATGGCAGCTTTGAAATGTACTGAACTACCCAGGACTACTCATCTATCTTAAGATTGTTCGTTTTTTGTCACAGATGTGAACCTGAACACCTAATTGCCCCAATGAATAATTCTGGTGAAAATTTTGATATCGTATCATCAAGAAAAGTTTTAAATGAGGAGGAATCAGTAAAAATGTGATCCGGAAGTGGGTTCTGTGATTACAGGATGAGTGGCACTAGGTCCTATCTAACTGCGAGTTAATCGCGTTGCGGATTAGCCGCTCCTGGCCAAAAGGTTAAGTGTTCAAACTTCTAATCAAAAAAGTCGCGGCTGGCTACCACAGCGAAATGAGTGTTTTTGGCTCTCTTGGGAGTGACCCTTCCTTGAGGGTAATGACTCTGCAGCATGATCAGTGTACCAGATTGATGAAAACTGTTAAGTCTTAAAGAGATAACTTTTTGGTAAGTTTTCGGTAATGCTGCACTGAGTTTTTCTCCCATCCTGACGATGGTGCGTCTCATCTTCGCCATACATTGTGGTTTCTGCTTTGTAGAAAACTTCTCGACTTCCTCAAGGAGCACGTCTAAAATCAGTCGGTGGTTGTCTGTTGTTGCCACGATTTTTTGAAAACAATCTTATTAGGATTTTGAACTCGCGCAAATTTTCTGCAGATCTTTGGTCGTCATCTTAAGTGGTTGTCCAACAGTGCTAGAAACCTTCCATATCTCTGAACATCATAATAAAGATGGTTGCCAGTTGAGGGCTAGTTTCTTTCTTTGGTTAAGCTAGGTTGAAGATCAAATGTACAACGATATGTTTTCAACGAAGATTTCATCACGTAAGTGGATCCGGTATATCCCTAAAAACCGAGAAGCACCGTATAGTTGTTTCATCCTAATTGGAAATCATCAGCGGTGTGCACCTTATGAAACTCGAGGGAATTTTGAACCCGCGACCTCCCAACTAGTAGTGTGGACGCGGAACAGTTCGGTCACGAGCGGATGGTTATCAGTGTGATTAATTCGCACTTTGACAGTCGCTCATCTTTCAACAAAAGAATCCACATCACGTGGTCACACACGTGCTGGCTGGCTGTTCGAGTGACGACTTCTCAGATGGAAGTTTTATACTTTTTCTGGGCTACTTATTCTCTAATCCCCTCAAATTACCAACAACGACATGTTTTGCAATAAATTACTTTTCTTTCCAGAAACAGTATCTGAGGTATAACTATATTCAGGTCAAATGAACGCAGGCATTGTTCACTGAAATCATTATGTAATATACGAATGGCATACGAAAAGTGACTACCGCGTACGGATTAATAACCGCAGTTGTGGCCAACCAACGTCAAGGAGTCATTTTGGCCTAATTTTGTTCCCTAAATGGTGAGAATATTGATTGTAGGTAAAGTTCCAACAGCGTCAATCAGGTTTTGAACAGTTAGAAACTGCACATACGTTGGTCTACACCTCAGAAACGACATTGTTTAGAAATGCATTGGAAAATGTAGGTTGTTTTCCGTTTTAGAATGATGGTCCACGGGTGGAGTTACTTTGAAGAAGTATACTGGTTAAGCCTGTATAACGTGGAGATCGTTTTTCTAGTGTTGGGATTATTATAGAAATCTGGGTGGAAATGTCTGCTGTACAGTTCTGAAGGAATGTCTTTCTTCAAAGAAGTTACTGTTAAGGTAGTTGCCGGTAACCAGCAGCACGTGGTTGAAAACGAAAATATAGAAGCAAGCCGTTTGTATGGCACAATGAGCAGCTACTACACCTCAAGGCTTCGCTCCATTTTATTAGGTTATTTCTATCTACTGAGAATTACTTATCACTGATGAAAACTGTGGGGACAAGTATATGCATTACCAGTGGGTAGTAGGGAACTAGTACGACGTTATATTTTGTGCCGGAAAATACTGTAAGACTCACTTGAAGACACGTTCTTGGAGCTGAAGGAAGCTCGACTGGGAGCAAAGTCGTGCCACCGTACATGATCATACCCCATATAAAATTAATCCCTATCAGCAAGGTTGTGGACGCAGCATAGTCAGTCACAAACAATCGTAAAATTTGCATGAGACCACCGAGGGAAGATTCAGACTTTTCACTTTCGTCAATTCCATGTAATCGCCCGACAAAGCTATAGGGTTCAGCTGGTATTCCAGATTCTTGATTGGGTTGTTTCGGGATACGGTTGTTTACGCGTGCAACAGCATCTAGAACTTGCGCAGCTTCAATCCGCCTACCCCAATGTGCCAGTAAGACGGGAGATTCGTGTACACAACACCATAATCCAAATGCACATAACAGTAATGGAGGAGTGGTAAATACGAGAAAAAAACGCCAACTCAGATTGTTGACGAGACATCCAAAGCCAACACCTGTCACATATAATGCTATAAACGAATCAAACGAACAGACGAGCAGCTGTCCGGTGGACTGATAAGTTTCTGGTAGAAATTCGGATATCATTGAGTTTCCTGCAGTTAAAAGTCCACTGATATAGAATCCTGAAATGAATCGAAGAGCTGCAAGCCATGTGTATGTTGGAGTTATTGCACACAACCAAGTCATATAAGTTAAAGCTAAGCAGCATAATATCGCCAATGATTTACGACCTAGTTGATCGGATGCATAGCCGAGGGGTGGTGAACCAATACACACTCCGAGGAAAACCATTGTGGCTAGAAGCGCAACGTAGTCCGAATCCAGTCTCCATTCACATCGCAGTGTTGGTCCGAGTATTGCTTGAATCAAGGCTTCCATGGTATCCGTTGCTTGTGCGATTCCAAGGATGACAATGATCCTCACTTGATACCATCCGAAACCAAGTTGGTCTAACACGGCCTGAACACCACCTTGATGAGGCCTTTTTCTGCCAGACATAGTAAAAAATAGCTCAATTTGCCGCCTCCCGTTACCGATAGGCGCTATATTCTGGCAAGCATCGGTACGGCGACTCTGCCTGACCTACAATCGCGAAACTCCACGCCCACACATGCAACATCCAATAAAATTCATAGAAATCAGGCGGAAAAAGTTAGGTCCAGCAACAATTGTTGCGCGCACAGCATTAAGCAATACATTGAAAATATAGCTGATTTCAATTAGGAAGCTCACAGAACAGGTCCTCCTCGAAAACCTCGAAGAATGTTTCGCCAGAACTTTCAAAACCTTTCTGTATGCGCTGTAACTTCACCTGTGAAGAATGCTGATAGAAAACCAACATTTACCGGCCCATCACCTTTTGACAGATTTTGAGTGAAAAGCGAAGCTACTAGTTTGAAAAAGCACTATGAATCTCTTGTTCACTTCTACGATTAATTCTAGTACTTGATTCAATATCCGGTGAATTCACTTTAAGCTTGAATTTAGCGCATTCAAAACAAATTAATATTAGTGTTGCAAGTGCATTCATTCAAACATATTTACTTTTAATTGAAGTCTTATCTCTCTTCAAAATCCAGTAATAACAAAACGCTTGGAAAAAGTGCTCCTATTTTGTTTGTCTGCATCAACGCTCTTCAGTGGCGCGTTTCACTAAATGGCGGTGAGATGGTTTCAACGCCGCGTTTAGTTCTCTATGTTGGTCTAGCGGGATTGCTGCATGCGGCTTACTCTGCAACTCAGCGTGAGCAAAATTTGGTTTTTTAAAACTCGAGCCATACACTTTCAGACCGTTCCTATCTCCGTTTGACTGAACAGGAATTCGTTTCTCTCCCAGCTGATGTTTGTGGCTTTGTCGTCTGGGTCCAAACTAACACTTATTCTAGATAATTGTGCAAACCTTAATTTCCTTCGTGGTCGTTTGCATTGGCGTGATTGGTGTTTCGGGCCCGCTAAAGGAGATCGAAGCCGCAGCTGAATTCAAGGACAAGTACGTGTAGCTTTTATATAACAGATACATCCTCTCTAGATCTTGGGACTGTCTAAAAAATCGGCCATCATTTCAAACATTTCATAACCGAAACTTGACTCTTAGCGCCTTCAGGACCAACCACTGACGTATTATGGTTTTGGGTTCAGTTTCCGCCCGCGGTCATACTGATTCGGTGGCAACCTTAACGTTGAATGACCGTATTTTAGCTTCGGGTGGTGATGACGGCAACGTCTACTTTTGGTCCTTAGATCAATCCTCTTTTCCAGTTCAGCATATTCCTCGGCGCAGCCCTTGTTCCGCCGTGAAGTTTGATTTGGATAAATCGGATGTTTTGTACAGTGCGCATGGTAACCGGATCTACACATGGGATTTACGTTATCTGTGTGAACCTCTGTCCGAATGGAAGGTAAAAATCATGGTTTCTATGTCCACTCTTAGGTCAACGAAGATGAGGTCAACTGCATAGACGTCCTGAAGGGTGAGTCTCGACTTGCCGCAGCTGATGATTCGGGTGCCGTTCAAATTTTCGACACGTCCAGTGGTGAAGTTGTGCGAACACTTAAGAAGCACGACAACATATGTTCAGTGGCCAAATTTCGTCCAATGCGAAGCTGGCAGTTAATAAGCGGTGGACTTGACTGTCGTGTAATTGTTTCAGATTGGAAGGGGACTGGTCGCAGTGTGATTATTTTCGAACTGGACGAAATTATCAACTCCGATTTATTTGAGGATCCACAGCCTGTTCCTACCCATTCCAATGAATTTGCCAACCGTGCCTCCTCCGAATCACAGGCTAGCACCAGTGAGTATGCTGAAGTTGAGTTCGATGAATTCGTGGAGACGGATGAAGAAGCAGACGATCCTGATGAAGGGGAGCTAGCTACGTCGCATCCGTTATCTTCTGGACACGCAGACTCGTTATCTATTCCCAGTCGCGGTGGTGACTCTGCTTCTGGTGATCCACACATGCCTGAGTTCGAAAGTGGTCATTCGGATACAAACATATCTGAACTATTAAATTGGCAGCTCAGTGAACAGGTTAGTTTCAAAGAAGTTTTATTTATCCACTGGGTCTATATTCCTGTCTGTGTTCAACCCTAAATGCTTTTTTTTATTCCTTTTCCTTTATGGAATACCTTTGTCTCTTCTAATTTTGTGTTAGATGAAATAGGGCAAGGGGCCTGAACAGGGATTGTCGGTTAGAAACATCCAAATACTGTGTAAACTTGTGCGCAACCGTTGCCTCTGAAGACTCAAGTAATCGCGAGGATTGTGAGCCCATCCTTTGCAGCGCTAGTAGATAGTTTTTAAGAACAACTTGGCTTTCCTCCCGCACCAGAATTGCTGGCAAGCACCACGAGTGCTTCCCGTAGGATGCAAATTACTTAGCTTTAACCGTAGATAAAGCTTGTGATGGTATCAAAGTCTCCAGTCGTAAAATCCTCGCCCAAACTGTCTTCCTCTTGCCCTACTTTAGGACGTAGAAAAGCCTATTCTCCACCGAATACAACTCTTGTAGAACATTTTGGAGGCGACATGAGTGCCCAAGAGGAGGTGCGTTCCTACCAGGAGTTGGAACTCGAGATAGCTCTGTTAATGCGCGAACTTACTGACCGAAGGGTCCGTGGTTCGAATCCAACTTCTACATCTCAACTGTCCCTGTCTAGGCTTGGGCAGCTTGGTAGTACCACAGCCCTCATGCCTCCATCGGGTGGCCTGACAGCCAGGTACTGAAAGGGTGTTACAGCTGAACGATGAGGTCAAATTTTACGGACAGCGTCCTAGAGCAAAACCATACATAACCATCGCTCAAAACGATTGGACCTTATCTTGGCTCGACGGTTTGTACACCATGGTCTATTGAGCTGTATTGAAATCTTTCAATTTGACGCTCACAGAGTTTCTCATACCAGTTTGGCCAGTGGTACAGGTTGTGCGTACGACCACTTGCCCTTACGGACTTGTACACCTATGCTGGCACTTGTTCGCTAACTTTTGGTTAGGCTATGTGCCGAAGGCTTTGGTCGAGAGAGAACAAGGCAACTGACTGATCTTGCCCATACGCTAGGTCCTATGTAGTAATGTATGCCTGGACGGAAGTACTATACTTGAACTGATTCTCCCGTCACTCTTCCAGCTTTCGGCTGCACACCTCTGATAACGGCGAGACCGCTGTGGCTGGATAATCCGGTCTAGTGTCGTGTTTGGCCAACAAACAGAAGCATCGATACTTGACTGGACACTCACTGGCTGTCGCCCCTGTGTGGTTCATTTGGCAGTCTGTGGAAGAATCTTGAGACGGTTATGTCCATCGTCTTCCGTTTATCGTAACTACTTATAGCCCAACAGAGTGTGTCTCTATATCTTTGAAAGTTACCGTGAAGCTCTAGGTGTTTTCTACAGCTTGCTAGCAGCTCATATCTTTGTGGTCGCTGGCAGCATGACCGTAGGTGCAGACGGCTTTAGCACCACTGAAGCTGTTTGATGGTTGTCTTGGACTGAACAAGACTAGTAGACAACGAACAAGACCCACAGCACATGTGTGTTGACCGCAGACTGCTCCTTTGCATCACCCACTTCTGGAACAATGGAATTCGTTCGACCACATGCTACCTACCGGTTAACCAGCTCCGCTCCAAAACAAGTCACATTACCATCGGTGACGAGCGATGAGGATCGTTCACTACCTGAAGGTTTTCTGGACTCTTATGTGAACTCTGTTCATGCACTTGTTCTTTACTGTTCTTCAGTGAGTCTTTCAGGCCAACGTAAAATATGCACACCTCGGTTGACCATTGAGAAATTCATTAACATAGGAAATAAACAACTCCGCCAACGCCTGCATACGGATCCGGTTTAAGATACTAACGATCACGAAAGCGGGATATCCAAAACTATTTGCAGTGCCCAGGCTTCCACCTCTTCCAAGCTTTGGATCTCTAGTAAGACCGGCGCTTCGCTGGAGGTCCGGATATGGATCCCCGTGGGCACAGTCACAATCGAACTCGACGCATCTGATTCCAGGTAAAACTGGGGGCCCGGAAGCCTGGTGAGTCTTGGTTAGTCATCATGATGATGATGATGATTTTTATGCTCGCGCACTTAAGCAAGCAGGGTTACAATTGGGCGAGATGCTCAGTGGTTATACCGCGAATTTACTAACGGGAAGGTCCGTAGTTCGAACTAGACTTCCCCTGTCTAGGTTTGGGCAGCCTGGCAGTATCATTCGTGCTGCCTTTGGATGGCATGGCAGCTAGGCACCGGAAGGGTGTTACAGCTGAACGATTTTTATTTTATTTTTTATTAGGGCAACAATTGGCTCTTGCTCGTACTGTTGTTTCCCTCTGCATTGATGTACGCTGTCTGCCAAGCAAGAATAAAGAACGGAAGTACTGTAGCTGAATTGATTGCCCAAGCTCTCCCAGGTTCCGGCTGTGCTCATCTAGTGATGTGGAGGCCGCCGCAGCAGGATATGCCGGTGTGGGTATTGTATTGAGCGACCGAGCGGAAGCGTCTCTACCTGATTGGATACCCGTTGACAGTCGCGTCTGTGCCGTTGGCTTGGCTAATTTGAAAGAATATCAAAAACGTGAGGTCCATCGCACCTGTGCAAGTGTATGAGGGTAACCCGACCTGAAGCTGTCACCTTGACGTGGTGGTCGGGGTTTAGTCCTGCAATGATCCCGCGGGCTACACTGGATGGAACTTCGTTCCACAATGTGCAATCATGCCAAGAAGGCCAAAGGGGAGCAGTCAGACCAGGGGCAGCGAGACCCCGTACTACGAGTAATCGTGGTACGAGGCGGTCTGGGGGTAAAGTCGTACAGGAGTGAAGGCAGTAAGGCGTTTCCCCCAGGCGACCAGCATGTCCATATTTATGGAAGCAGCGATGCTGCCTTCCCCCGAGGAAGGATGGGTTAGAAAAGGTCGGCCTTAAATGTCTCACACTCCGATCGCTCAACGGTTGACCGTGACCGCCGGCGCATTGTTCAATACGGCCGAAATACTTTAAAACCAAAGAGTCCAGTGCTGCTTAAAAGGCACCTGCTGTGCGCAGCCGCATCGGGAATGAGACAGTAACGCCTTCGCTGCGCCCTAGGGTTGGGCCAACCATCTGCAGTCGAGCAGGTCAGACTATTGAGTCATCGGCTCCGTGCAGGGTCCCCAAGAAAACCCTACTGTCCACTGCCTTGCGGGTCAGACTTTTGAGTCAGATGCTAGGAGCAGGATCCCTGAACAAAACCCTACATCCTCCCACTGCCATGCTGGTCAGACTTTTGAGTCAAGGGCTCAAGGTGGGGTAGCTCAACCAAACTCCCTTCCTCGGCCTGGGCAACCGGGAAGTATCATTTGCCCGCGCAGTTCGGTGTCCACCGATATCCCTCCTTCCCACCACACAAGCAAACGTCGCTGGGCATTTGACTATCAGTTATCTAATCGAAGCGC
>SJOL01008686.1:191266-202805 GCA_004794785.1 Opisthorchis felineus
TCGATAGATGCACTGATCACACTGCATAGGTAGCGCTGGCTTGGCCACGTGCTCCGTATGCCAGTCGACCGAATTCCTCGAGGGGTTCTTTTCGCACAACCACGTAAAGGGTGGAAGCGAGCCAGAGGAGGTCAAACAATGACTTGGCAACGAAGTATAAAAACCATTACCAGCTGCGCTGATCGTTGCCGTCTTCCTTGATGGGGACCCCGAGACGGGCCACATCAATGGTTAGAGACATTGTCAGACATGGCCCAGTCGCGCCCTCAGTGGCGCTCGTGCATTCAAGCTATTGCCTTCAATGCATAGCTCCCTTCCCAATCCCCCCACTGAACAGTCCACTGACGGTCCTGTATTTACGCACCAATTTATCAGCTCCCGCCTCCAATGCGCAGCTACCTACCCCACATCGGTGAATGAAACTGTGGCAGCTACAACCACTGTACGACAAGTACGCGGTTCTTTCACCTGATGATGATGTGTGGGCGTAAGTAGCACACAAGTCCTACTAATAGAATCAGGTGCGCTTTTGATATCCATGGAAGTCAGGTTTGTTCGCGCGGAGTCCGACGTATGCCATACATAGGTAATGCTCTTGGGTATGGATCAATTATCAAGGAATAATGCCTGCAAGTTCAGTTCAATTTATTGGCTATAAACCATATACCAAGGCCACGTCAATTCCAGCTGCTACAGTTTGGTCGGCGGACGATTGGAGACTACGTTAACCAAACTCGTTTCCAGGTAGGTATGGCATGCATTCCATGGATCTTCCTTTTTTCTTGAACCGGGATTATGGTAGCGCAGCCCTTCCCTTGGTCATCCAAAGGTTTTCAACAGTGACGTCAGCCCATGCAGTAGCCTGAGTTTGAATAAGGCGAGAGTCTTCGTCTGGGGTCGAAATTCTTTGGATTTCTAGATGGTGAATTCCTCTGAAGATTTCAGGGAAGGTGAGACAAGTATACAGGTAGCCAGTTTCCCATGCTTTCAGCCGATTCAGAGGCTCATTTCGGGTCATCTCGTCCTACCTAAACCACTTGTAAATAATCGAAAAATTTATTTGACGTTTGAACTACTCGGCTCATCGTCGCACACGAAGGCATGATTAGTTGAAGTCAATGTCACATCATGGCCTACAGTCCTGCAGCCGCGCTAATCGCTCTGTGGTCTGTATGTGTCTAGTGTTGCGTAGGAGACTGAGGTGTGTGGAGCCGCGCTTGGACGAAAAACGAGGTTGAAGCCTGTCAGGGATAGTTTCTATGAGTACACGGTCCAGGCTGGTGTTGACCGTTGTCTATATATACAACTCCGACGGAGTGTCGACTCCCCAATTTGCACTCATCCGTCTCTGATCTGTCAAACTGGACATTTGTGTCTTTAATCAACATCTTTATGTCTCTGCTTCGTGCCCCGTGGATGAGTTCATTTAGGTGATGATGGAATTCGTATTTCATGACCTCTGAATGGCTATCAATCAGTGCATTTGGATGCGCCCCTGACCGTTGCAACGCAGAACCAACACTATCTGAGACCCATAAAAGCGGATTCGGCAACCACATTGAGTGCAATGGCAACCCCGAATTGCCCAGCGCCCGTCATCTTGGAGCCCCCGGATAAGTGTAAGTGGCAAATGTGACTGTGAACACCAGCTGATTGTAGTGCAGCCACTCTGTAAGTATCCTAGTGCCTCATCTTGGAACGGTAACAAACATCGATTTTGAGGAGAACCCGTCGTTTTGGTCAGTGCTGAACATGTAATAACGACATAACACTATAGGTTGTCGTCTTGAATGATATGTTAAGACTGGCTATAGCGCTGTTGTTTGGTGTTGTATCGTTGACGGTGGTTTTAGACCTCTATCCTCGTGCTACTTAACTGAACTGCTGTCTGGCCATTGTTACCACCCGTATACAAATACTGTTGGAGTGGAGTGTCAAAATGGGAGTTTCTAGTCTAAATGAGAGGATTGATTTCGGGGCCCTCATCTTGAGTTTTTGATTGAGGGGTCTGACCAACGGTGCAGTGGGATGAATTATTGGGGTCGGGTCTTCCTGGAGGTCGATGACTAACCGTAGATTCTCGGGCCATCGTTCGGCATTTCAAGAAATGTGCGGTGAGTTTTAATGCTCCCTAGAGGCATGGTCAAACTTCCTTACTTGAGATGTGAATAACCTACCCCGTTTCCAAGGTGCTCCTAAGGCAACAATTGTCGACTTTTGCCTCTCGACTTCCCCTGTCTAGGCTTGGGCAACCTGGCAGTATCCCAGCCCTCGCGCTTCCTTCGGGTGGCATAGCAACTAGGCACCGAAAGGGCGTTACAGCTGAACGATTGATTGATTGATTCACAAGACAGAACAAAATATGTAGACTCGGGCATTCCTTATGGTTATTTTTACCACTGCAGGCAGCAACACCACTATTGCACACTTGTGCTGGACTGGACCGTCACGAAGAGACCGGTTTGTGTACCTCGGCGACACATTGAGCTAAATTGGGGGCACGGGTTTTCGCGCGACACTCGCAGAGAGTCCCTCATACCACGTTGTTCAATTGTTAGAGCTCTGAGAACAGTCTCCTGGGCCTCCAGGTTGGGGATTGGAACATGTGTGGCGACTTGTTCCGTAAAAACCGTAATGTATGTAATGTAGCATTTCCCGCCAAACACCTCTGCCTTGTGGTCAGGCTTTTGAGCCAAAGGCTTCGGTTGGGGATCCTAATCGTCCTGTCTAGGTGTGGGCGTCCTGGCGGTATCCCAGCCCACATACAACCATGAATTGCACATATACAAATAAACTCGTACGGCAACGCACCGTCAGTGTTGAACACTGATGTCAAGCTGTCGATAATGATAACTTGCGCTCCACTACCATGCAGTAACGCCGTTTTGGTTTACGAGTCTTATTGTGAGCGAGCTCACTTCAAGCCCAGCACAAGTTTCCTGGCGCACTTACAATCTCAAACATCTAGTCAGAGAAATTGGATAAAGGTTGGTAGCTGAAGCGTCACAGATTGTTTCCCGGTTGAGTGAAGGGATATTCACCCGGACTCCATCCGTGAAGGTGGATCGTATTAACCACATCAAAGCTCCTAGTTGTCGCCTCAGTTGCCTTGTCTATCCACACAATTTGTTCACTTTCTTTGTTTCTTCTATCTGCTATCAGTTTTGCGTGCGTCGACACAAGTACTGCATTACCATCTCATTTTGCTACATCAAGTGTATTCCTCTGGTGATATCGTCTTCAAGAGAGGTCGCAAGGTGGCCTTTTTAATGTGGGTGGTGAGCATCCTTGTTGCATGAGTATATTGCGGATCCACTAACACCGAATGACGCGAATTGTGATTGACTAATTTATTTCACGATAGCTATCCAGTTTTCAGTGCTTTTGGGCTTGCAGTGCCCGACCCAGTTTTTTTTGGAAATATTACCCAGTCTGGTTGGAACGTCAGTCAGTATTAATGTAGCGAAGTAATTCACACAGAAGAACCTACTTGCCCTGTCCAGACCAAACTTAGTTCTCCACAAGCTGTTTAGCCACATGACGGACGTGTTGATATGCTGTAGGAAATCTGCTTTTACTGCTCCATTGGGTAATATGGCACAACTCATGCGATAACTGCCATAGTGTTATGGGCCACTCCGAGTATAACACTTCTTCAACGTTCAACTATGTAAGGCGGGCCAGACAGATTCGCTACCCTCTTACTGCTAGAACTCGCATACTGAGACGGTCTCGGTCTCTTAAGCTAGGAATGTAAGATATCCGTATTTATGGGAACAGCGACCAACCCTCCCTTGTTAGAAGACCGGTTACAATAGATCGGCTCTAACAACCTTGTACTGGTCGCCTAGCAACTGGCCGTAACCGGCTGGTAACTATCCAACGCGGCCGAAGAATCAGTATATCTTTTCAACATCCTGATGCATCCTCAGACACATCTATGACGAGCACCAGCCTTAGAATTCAGGCACCTTTGTTTTCCGCTCTGCGTCATCGGTTGTACCGAATCCAAGTGGATCAGACTACTGAGTCGTTCGCTCTCTACCGGGTCCCTCAGGATGCCCGTACAAACCGCTGCCTTGCGGATAAAACCGTGCATTAGTAGTATGTCAAAATATTAGTAGTCCCAGTGATTTTATTGGTTGTTGATCAGTTGGCAGTTGATCTGTTCATCAGGCTTGACAATCGGCTTGCAAGCTTTTCGTCACCATGCATGGAGACGTCAGTGTGCGGCCTGGTGGGTAATTCCTGTGCCTTTGCTTGCGTTCTTGTAGCGTTTGAAGAGCGCTTAATACTTGCAACCCGTTTAGTTGGAGATTTGGAATTCTGGCTGCTTTATGGTCTAGTTCCCTTGTGTTTGATTGGTTCCTTGAGTACCTCCACTTCAACCGTTTTGTCTCCTTATACCGATTAGCCGGTTTGCTCTTCCTGTGTTGCGTCGCAGACGTCTTCGAGAGCTCCGGCTGCTAGTAAAAGTGCGGATGATTGAGAATTTTGCCGCTGAAACCGTCGCACTCGATATCGTACAGTGGATGGACCGGCTAGAGGAAGCCAGTGTCGGTGAAGAAATTTGTGAAAAAGACGGATTCGCAACTTATTCGCAAAAAATTCCTCTGCAAAGATGGTTCGAACGCTTTGAACGGGAGCTTAACCGGCGTTTTGCAAGAGGGGCCCCGAAGACAGTCCTGCAGTTGAATGGAATGTGAACCTTAATTGTTCATCAAAAGAGGAAGTGAAGCGCGAAATACTCCCCCTTGAAGTGGGTTGATTGTATTCATCTCTTTTCAAAAGTGATAGGGGAGCTTCGGTAACCTACCTAAAAGAACTGTGCTACATTGTATGAAGAAAAATGGGGCGCTCCTCAACTATTCGAATTTCCAAAGAGTACACGAACACTGTGAACGCCATCGCTGCCTCATTGAGTGAATACTCGGAGCAACTCTGGTTCGTGGCATCGCGGTGGCTTCCAGGGTGAGGTTGGTAGATCTGAATTATACGGACGTAATTGTTAGGCTATTTGCCAGTAGCCAGCTTACACAATACACTTTTTTACCCCCTTGATGCGTTTTGCAAAGTGTAGAATCATAAATCCAGTCTTTCATTCCCCCGTGTCTTGTTGAAACTTTTGGGATTGGCTTACAAATCGTGGTATTCGACATCAGTGGAGCAGTTGACATCATCGTATGCTTTGTGAGTTGCTAAACGATACCCATGAACTTCGTGCATTTTTTGCATCGGAACGAATGAAATGTATCCAAAAACATCTGAGATCAATCCCGTCTTGTTACCCAACCACCACCTTTGAGCGGCCTGAACCCTTGTGAAAATCCGACCAATACTTTGCAGCACCACATGTCTTGACTGTCAACGGCGTGTCCGCAGTGAATTTCTACCCACTCGGATACTATTCAGTCCATCGGTATCATAAGAGTAAGAAACTAACCTTTTCACTGCTCTTGTCTCTGCCTTTTTTCTTCATCGCTCGGAAACTGAACACACGGATTTCACTTTCGAATTAATCCAGCGTATGCTGAAAAAAACGATAAAAACTGCACAGCTGTCTCATTTTTGTTGTAACTCAGCATCTGGTGTCTGGAGTCACTTTCGAGCTAGCATACTTCTAGGTAGGAGTTTGAATAATATACAACTGAGCCACGGGTGGCTGGTCAGCTACGCGGTTATTCTGCACTTGGACTGTGTATAGCGCCACTTATCTTTTAGTCGCACAGCTCATGTCACGTGGTCTTTTGTGAACTGGATGGTACTCACTTCCCACAAAGATGGAAACTCGTTAAATCCATGTAACACACATTACACCGTGCTGGGACCCAAATCAGGTACACAGTGATTTTACTCGGCTTCTGATGCCTTCATTATTTTTGTCCGGGCTTTGACCACTCAACAAGATTTTATCCCTCTTGCTCCTGGTGGCATGATACTGCAATACGGGGGTAGTACAACTCAACGACTTATCTTATTTGCAAGTCTGATCAACAATCTACTAAACCGAATGCATGAGAAAGTCCGGTCATGTTTCAGGACACCCCAGAATCCTGCTGGAACTTTCAGGTTATTCACGTTGTTCCAGTAACCGGCTTTTTGAGCACGAAATTTGCTCATCTCGCCTTTGTACAGCGGTTTTTCACAAGTGTTCCTGCTTACTCATATCAGGGTGCTAATTTTTCTCCGACAGCGGCAGTTGTCATTAAACTGGGAGAACAAATTTAGACCTCAGGTAGTGTGTTCAGTGTTTTTTTCTTACTCCCCTGTGTTGCTATCTGATCAGGTCGCTTGAATTTCGCCCACTGCCACAGGTTAATTGCTCAAATGCCTTTCTTTCTATTGCCTTTCTGTTGCACCCCTTGAGATTTCAGTCGGTCGAAAATGATGTCGCAGTGTTGATGCTTTGGATCATAATTACTAGTTGGTGCTTTATTTCTCTGACATCCAACCACATGTTCTCATTGTTTCGGCAGCCCGATTCTTCGGACATCGCACCCACATCTATCGCAGCCCAAGATGCATGGATTTCCGGCCTACCCATAAATCCTCCCATGGTCCACAGCTTGGCCTGTTCTGCTTCTGGCGACTTTGTAGCCGCAGGCCTGGAAAAAAGTACCATTGAGTTGTTTTCTGGTGACGGGAAGCGCCTCTCTCACAGAGAATCCCTCTATGGCCATCGTCGTGCCGTGTCTGCACTACATTTCATTGGGGTAGGCTTTCCTCTTTACTGAGCGCATTTTAGCCCTCAGTTCAAAAGATTCCATTTTGGTCAATTTGGTGTTCAGGTGTTTTGCTATCGCACTGATTCTCCTGTTCGAGCCTTGCCGGTTCCCGACCACAATCGATAAACGCGTAAATGTAGGTTGTGCTGAATCGTGAGCAGGAAAGTTACCCGCCATCTACTACCCACTTCTACTCGGTTTGTATATGATGCCCTGCTAGTATGAAATTTCATTCTATTTCAGTATTCAGGTCTCTAAGTCGAATAAGAAATGAACTAAACTATAACGGAAGACGACTGAAATGTCGGTCATTTGAACCTTTGCCTGCTCTTGTTTAATCCCGGATTTGCCGTTTCTCAAGGACTGTGTGGCACTCCGTAAACTTGCAACGGCTGAAGTGCTTCAAGTAGGAGATTCGGGACAAACCTACACGATGAGCCCCGAAGGAGGAAGAACCCGGTACTGGGTTGTCACGGTTTTAATCGACTTCATGAGTAGTATTGGACGCTTTATTCGATGCTTGATTTTACTTCACCATCTTTAGCCTAGCAACTTTGTGTGTCTGCTATCGCAAGGTTGATAGAACTGGATCATCGTCAACATCAATGACAATAATACACCAGTTCCTAATGCTGATGGTTGAGATGCGATGTAGGAGAAGAGTTGGTTTTACTACAAAAAGCTCGAAATACTGTCGATTGCTTATGTACACTACTGGATTTGCTTGTTTGCTTTGCTGTGGCTTTCACTGGCGAGATATCCCGATACCGCTGAGTGATCCATTTCTGTCCCGCCCATTTTCAGTTTCATCTGGTGGGCTGGTTGCCATGTCCAGCTGTGTAAGCAATTCATTGAGGTTTCATTAGTTTTCATCGTATTGGTACAGCTGCCAAGCTGTTCATCAAAAGGACCTTACAGTTGCTACAGCAATCTCAGCGTCTTATGTGGTGTCTCGTTTCAATCGTGCGTGGTCCGAATACCTGCGGTGTTCGTAACGGTATTAGCTTTCGTCAAGAATGTGCACAACACTGGATAACCTCCATCTCCTGGCTGGTTTGGGACCTGTCAGTTTTTGGTTGTCAATATCTAGGCTTGAGTGGTCGTTCACCGATAATCCACTGATAATCCACTTTGATGTTGCTGCTGGTTTACGTACCCGACAACCCATTGAGGTGCATTGAAAGATATACATGCGGCATCCACAGTTTCTGCCACCACATTATTCAACAGATAGAACTCTGACATGCGGTGTCCTGGCCAATTAAGTTGGGGATCTGGACAAGTGTGGCAGTTTTGTCCATGACGATCTTACAGCAACTGACAGCTTCCTTGCTGTCAAGCTTTTTAGCCAAAGGCTTTCGTTGTGAACCCTAATCGTCCGTTGGCCTAGGTCTGGACGCCGTGGCAGAATCTTTGCTCACATCCAGCTTGAAATAATGAAGCAAACTACATTTGTACCGAATCACGTGATGGTATCAGGCGGGTTAGCTTAGCGGCTAAGGCGCAAACTTACCGACCAGAAGGTCCGTGGTCCGAATCACATCTCTGCATCTCGACTACACCTGTCTAGTCTCGGGCAACCTCGTGCTTCCTTCGGGTGGCATGGCAGCTAGGCATCAAAAGGGTGCTACAGCTAAACGATTATGGTCATTGTTATTATTATTACTGTTACTATTATCAAGCGGGTTGCTGCATACAGCGGGGTGGATAAGCGAAAACATGAAACTGCTGACGCCTCCCATCTGTGTTCATTGTATCTCTCAACTCCCTTCCTGTTCCACTTAGTAATACTTCTTCCCTAGGTTCAAGCTGTCACTCCACCGCTCTTATCAGCTACTTCACTTCCACCATTTCTACCTGGCTCTTCTGTGTCGCGGGTTTTTACGTGTATGCTCCCAAGCAAGTGTGACAGCAAGCTGTTCTTGCGCAAGCTGCAAATACTTTATCAGTAGACATCCATATTTCCGAAACTCAAGCATAAGGTACCAATCCAGAAATTGGACTAACGGCGCTTCACTGTCTAGACACTATTCACTAGGACTCTGCAGCTACTCCAGCGGGTGTAACCGTCAGTTTCCTCAGTCGACTGATTTTCCGCCTACGCCCAACTCCAGGCCATCCGATTGTCCACCTCTTTAGGAATTCGCGCTGGCTGGGATACTGGGCGTTGTTTGTTTGCAGTTTCTGTTGTACACTAACGAGCCGTAGGTCTTATTCGGTGTAGAGCTAACTATCCTTCGGTCCTCCGTAAATAATTCAAATACTGTACTAGCTGGACAGTTTAACATACAAGCTGGATGTCTCAGTTCACCAAAGGTAAGTCGGTTGTGTATCTAGGTCGGGCACAAGAGGGAATGATGGTGAGCGGTTTGTGGAAGTGTGTACCAACCACTAGCCGTTCCTCAGTAGTACCGGACGCAATGGGTGGCGTTTTGCTACATGATATCCACGTACTACTCGTGTTATTGATCCAGTGATTGCTTTTAAAGCCCTCTATGTCGAACCACAATCACAAGCTTTGGATTTAAGGGCTTTACTGTAATTGACCGGAAACCAATGACTTCAATTGTCTTAGGTTGTTCGGAAACCGTGCTGCAATAAAACACCGTGCTTGATTTGTTTTCACAATTTCAGTCGTTTGTTGTTTTGCTAAGTTTTTTCCCTAATCATCTTTGCTTGTGCTATGTGTTCAACTTGAAAGTATCTGTTAGGGCCTTCTGGGTGACGTTCACATTCACTATCGTGTCCTCTCACTACAAACATTTAGCCTCAACTCACAGGTGATCCACTCTCATCCAATGGGCGAAGTGTTTTGTGGCGTTACTTTGAATTTTAGAGTGGGTACACCAACTGTAATTTTCTTTTTCGTTATTAGGTCCTAGTCGGCTATTTATGTGCCGTTATCAGTCTGTTTTTTGGCACGGCCCCATAATTCATCCGTGGTGACTGCGGCAACTAAAATCACGAGGTCGTCTGATGAGAAACCACATGACTGATGCACGCGTTTCGCACGAGCTAAAATTTACACCCGAGAGAATGGATCGAGACAATCTGACGAAGGTTATAGGGGTGCTTGCTCTTTTTATGCAACGCTAGTGATCAACCAGCTGATTACAAGGTGGCATCGGGATCAACAAGCCGACTGCTTTGTGTTTCTCCGTTTATGAAGAAGTACGCCGAATTCTTTCGAGTGGTACTTGATGGTTGCTCGTTCATGTTGTCTCAGATCACGGTGCGCGACACCAACGTGGTGATATTCTCGAGTGCCATGAAAGAAATCAACTAAGCAGTTAGGCAAAGGAAGATAACCTCGAAATTCAGTAATTCAATAGCTTTCAATTCACTGTAGGTCATGGGTTGATTTTAAAATCAGTCCGCCATACTATCCTGTTGCCCAGTGTCACCGAAACCATTGGAGGTGGTGGTTTAAAAGTAGGTCCCGTTTTGAAGAACATCGAACACCGTTCAGGAATAGTTAGTCGGACGCGAAAACTATATTGGTCGGTCAAACGTTCCCTGTGAAGTGGAGTCATTTGATGCATCTCACACAATGAGTACCCGAACTTTTTCTCCTCTACTGCGTCATTTTCCTGTTAAAAAGACTGTTTCCGCAACTGCAGTTTAGCCAGTTAGTCACAAGACGGGAAACATCATATGGATTCACGCTGCACCGTTCGCCAAAGTGCACATAAGTGGGCTACAAATTCCCACGGAATCAAAAATACGTCTGATGGTTCACTTTAAATGAATTTCGTTCTGGGACTTTTCCGCACCAGACATCCCGTACTTTTACATCACGGGTCTTGAATCATATCAGACTATTTCTACCATGTACTTTCATCGATGGTTTCAACTCAGGTTTTGGAGTGTTCTCTCACCTAATCACACCATTTATTCCCAACTTCCATTGTAGCAGGGCCTCTACGCCCTACTGTGAAATTAATCCATCTTCTCGACAGCCATATTCCTTGATCTTGTGATCTTGTTGCTCGAGCCGAGGTAGCTCCACCGCTGAATTGAATTGAGTTCTTTTTGTTGCCTTTTCAAGATGTTTTTATTGAGCCTTTGTCCATTGGATTAAGTACAGTCACAGATTGCCGCTCCCCCCTGAACACAGTGCGCTTTCGGCGAACCTTTTTTAGATGACCTTTCACCGACCGTATGGGTGAATATTTCTGCTAACAACGTGTTTTTACAGTATGATACCGAAGCATTGCAGTTGGTGGAGTAATTTGGTGGTCATTTTAAGGCCCCCAAAGCGACCACCCTCCGTACAAGTCCGCCGTTATCACCTATAAAAGCCAGCACCAGAGAAAAAAGGGATCGGACGATTGAACTTGGAACACCGCTCTTCTCAATCGCTACTCCAAAACTCTTTGAGACTGACCTCACTGGAGCAGTTGAAGGGTGAGGAGGTGCTCTTGCGGGCAGGTGAATGCAGGACTGCAGGGACGAATGAAACTTTCCGGTTTTCCAAGCAGAAGGTGAGGTCTATTCTACTCTGACTTGAGGGTCTGACCCACAAGACAATGGGAGACTATCAGCCTTTATTCTGCTTTCCTGACTTTAGCACTTAACTCAAAAGTCACCCACAAGGCAACGGGTATTAGGGTTTACTTGAGAAACCCTCCCCACATCCAATAACCTGACTCGCTTGACTGGGGGGACTGGCTTAGCCCGAGGGCGCAGGGACTGATGTGTAGATGTCTGACTTCTGATGCTACTACGCACAGAAAATGCGTTTGGAGCCGCGTTGGGCCCTTGGTAAGTTTCAGTTGTATTTCGACCGTATCTAATGATCTGCCGGCGGCCAC
>SJOL01008686.1:233806-327515 GCA_004794785.1 Opisthorchis felineus
CGTCAAATCAACCAGTGAATTTGAGAATGCCAGACATTGCGGTGGTGAAAACGGGGCAACGCACCCAGCAAACCAGACAGTAAAATCATACCACAACGTCATGCAGACTAGGGGAATGATGGAAACAATAGAGAGGGCCAGTGAAAACAGGGGACGTCTGGGTGATTGGTCAGTTCAAGTTTAGATAGACCGCAACGCAACACAAGCCAAAGGTCGACCAGTGGACCTACCACGCTTGCTACGTTTATACTACAGTGGACTGATCATGCCAAATTCGGCGTCCCCCTGCGCCCCTCGACTTGTACTGCTATTTATGTGGCTGCCTTTGCATTCTGGGGTTCTGTGCTTCCGCAACCAGCCTCCCTTATTGAGCGTGTAAGAAGATTATGCGTTTTCGTTTGGTATCTGTCCCGCAAGTAAAGCTAAATTGTGGTTAAAGGACCGAAAGCATTGTACAACTGTTTCATCATTGTTGAGGGTCATCGGAGCCAGGCAGCCCTCGAAGCTCCAGGGAGACTCTGACCGTGGCCTCCTGGCTAACGGCTTGATAGCTAAACAGTCCGACCACAAGAACCTGATCAGCAATGTGATCAGCTCGCGCCTAGACGGGGGATACCGCCATCCACCCTTTAAACGCGAGATTCACGTCACATGGTCCTTTGTTGGCCAGCTGATCAAGCAACAAATTCTCACAGTATAATTTCACCCATCAGGGATCTCATTCGTTCCCTAACCTACATCTCAAAATAAAAAGGTGTAAGGTGCCCAGTGTCACAGCCTCCATGCTACTTGCGAAAGCATGAATGACATTAACTGATTCACGGATTGATACACAGGATAGAGGCTTTCACCCAAGATTCCTGGGTCTGGCCTCTACTTGTCGTTCAGCGGCTGCCGTTCTCCTGAAAGCCACAAGCGAAAAAAGAGCGTAGCACTACTGTCTAAGTTCTTGGCACGAGGCAGTAAGCTTGCCAGCGCGAGGACTCGCATAAAAAATCGTCTAAGAGTGCTTCGGACTGGGTACCAGATGTAGCGTGGACAACCGTTGGAGGAAGGTTGTTCCACGCAGCAACTACCAGAAGTGAGAACAAAATTTGCTTGATAAGTGTGCGCTCTGAGCAGGCAGCAAGCATAGCAGTTGTGGCATGATCAAGTCAAACTCTAAGTGGTTTCAGGACGTTTTTCAGAGACGCGACCAAGGCGTAAAAATGTACCTACTCTTCGAGTAGACAGACCGCACATTTGACAAGTTGGATCCCGAAGTCTGACTAAAAATCGCTTGTTGGTGTGAATCTACCCAGCATTACTTAAAAATTTCATTCGCTTGTTAAGCCGGTCAGACCAGTTGGTTCATTAAAACAACGATAATTGGACCACTGTGTTCCCAGAATTCAAGTAATTATTCCTTGAGCTACCGAGAAGAATAGCCTTTCGGTAACAAGGTTAGCTACCGAAACAAATGTTTTCGGTAAATTTTACGGTACGAAGTTAAATGTTCCGCTGTTTTAAGGTACTTTTGCAAAGGGAAATGCGACGCTACCTGAATGACTGAGTCAAAATGCTTTGGTGACAGATCTTTTTGAGGTGACACCAACGATCTACTCTCAAGAGGTGTAAGGACAACATCAGAAGACGCCGGGTGTCTGGAACAGCCCCTCGTCCAATAATGTATGTGCTTCTAAACTCTCAGTGCTTAAAGTAAAGCCAGGTAAAGTTTGGAACTCCTGGCGTCACTCGGGATTGTTCACGGTTTCTTACTGAGTTTTACTATGTCATTCTTTATGACTACATTACTTGCAGTGATGTTCTAGCCGGAAGCTTACCACTAATGTTGGTGTCGGAAATTTACGGGGAGGCATGATGATTTCAATGGGCCCTCGTCGCGTACCTTGACGGAATAAAAATAGAGAAAAAGAGGAGAAAAAGTGTAAATATAGGGAACCTGGAAAAAAGGCAAAAAGAAAAGATGGAAAATATTGAGAAAAGGAAGGGAAAAATACCAGTGGGAAAATCGGAAAGGGTTTAAACACCCTGGTCTTCTGTCCGTCGCTCTCCGGACGCTTTATTGTGTCTGTCTTGACGTCTTGGACGCATTCCAGTCCAGATCCTCAACCTGCCGGCACTTCGAGACTGGGTTGTTCTCCCGGGTCAACTGATATCAAGCCTGGGGTGCCCGCATTCGCGCTTTTATACTCTGTTCCATTTCCTTCTGTTTTTCTGCTGTTGGTCTCCACTCCCCTTGGAGGCATGCGATGAAAATTCTCACCTACAGGGGTGGGAACGGACAGTGGTCTAAAAGCTACGGAACAATATGCCTCATATCCTCACCCCATGAACTCACCGAGATTGTCGCGAGATCCTTGGAATACTTGCTCGTCTGGAGCGACTTGTCACTTAGAGCTCACATGGTTTTCTCCCCGTCTTTCTCCGTTCATTCATTATGACCCACGTTTTTACCGATATCTCCAACGCCGCCGAAAACTGGCAAAAGTTGGGGGCTAGATAGCTGGGATCTCTTCGCCACGATATGGCATACCATAATTCTGCGGGCGTTGGGAAGGCTCACAAATCTTCGCTCCACCACACCGCTGGTTAATCTTACTCATGCGGTACTGGTAATCTGGGTACTCCGTGGGACACGTCCGCTTAACAGAATGTACCATCGTCCCGTCGCCAACGTCCGGATGCAAAACAATTCCCAATTTTTACCGCCACGAATAAACTAATGTCGGGATCATGTCTATGCTTTCCTATAGGTTGGTGTGTTATATTTCTCTGAAAAGGCCATCAGGATGTTCAGTCTCCTACCCACTGTGTTTCCCTTTATGGAACAACGCTGTTGTACCAGCTCTTTTATCCGGGTCCATCTACATCACACTAGTTTTTCTGACCCCCAGGCCTATGTGTGATTGGAATATGCTGCAAAGCAGTACACCCTCCATAAACCGTCCTATCCATAGAGTTGCTCCACCTTACACAACCCCCTTAACTACTACTGCCTGCGTGGGTGAGTTATCTACACCTAACGTCTCTAGCAATTACAACTGCAACTCAGCTTCTGCGCGCTCATTCAGAATCCCAAACTGCGCACCCATTTTCATATTCAGTCACGCAGAGACCTCTTCTCGTCCGTCTTTTCATTCCATCCCTGAATGAAATTCCCGAATCTGTCGTGTCCGCCGTCTCACATCAAGGGCATAAATAAGCGACTGATGGAGTGCTTTTTATCTCTATCTGTTCTCTTTGAATATTCCTTCTGCCTCTCATCCACGATTTTGCACGATTTTGCAAACTCCATTGGTACACATTATTTGTGCCTATAAGTTGCACTCTCTATCTGGATGGCATTTATGGGTATATCTTTAGAGGCTTGCCATTTGCCACATCTAGCACCCAGTTCAAAGCACCATTAGACGCTCTTTTATGCGAGTCCTCATGCTGGTAAGCTTACTGGCCCGCGCTGAGAATTTAAGGAGTAGTGCTATACCCTTTTTTAGCTTACGCTTTTCAGGTAAACGGCAGCCGCTGAACGACAACGCCAGAACCGAACCAGGAATCTTGCGAAAGCCTCTATCCTGTGTATCAATTCGTGAATCCGTGGATCCCTGTGGTCACCATAGCTGGTCAGACCCACACGTTCCCCTGATTCCGCAGCCGTATGAATCTCAGACCAGACACGAAACCCGGCGATCCGAGAGTCCAGTATACCCTTATCTTACTTAATGTACCTACTGTTCCTTTTCATTGACTACATGGTCGCTAACCCCCTCCTATAAGTTGAACGAGTGTTTTGTCCCTCCTTTTTAAATAGTCCAGTTAAAATTAAAGCCGAGACTAGTCCAATTAAAATTAAAGCCGAGACTAGAACTATTGCTCAAGCCTATGAGCTCCCTTCCCTCTGCTCAAAATTAGTTAGCGTGTGAAACAATCTTCCTCCAACAGTTATCGACGCCGCTTTTCGCACACAGTGAACATCATTTTCAGACGCTTTTTATGAGTATTCGCGCTGGCAAGTTCATTGCAGAATATCAACGCCTTAAACAGTCGCGCTGAATGCCCTTTCAGTTCTAGCTTGGGAGAAAACCAAAGCCGTCGAATGAGAAGAACGAATCCGATCGGGGAAGGTAGGATAAACGTCTCAGTCCAACGTATCAGTTCGTGACATTGTGATGTTGCTGAACTTGATTGACCTTGATTTGTTTTAAGTGCTGTACCGCGTGTCTCGACTTTTCGCAATGAAGCTTGTTAGGTTGGTTTCTCGTTTTTTGTCTAGATGGAGTCGGTTAGGAATATTTCCCTCCACGATTTTTCCCCATGAGCTGTCCATTTCGGCATTTCCTTGGTTAGGTAACCATGTCCGTAGACCTGTCTTTTTTGGCTGCCGAGTCGTTGGCGCGGGCGCTTCCCCCAGACTGTCAGGTTCAAATGGATCGACGGCTGTCGATTGTCAGAATTAACACGCTTCACTTGAAGGGCATATGCATTAATCTGGCGTAGCATCACTTCATGAGCCGTCGTGTGGTTGCATCAGCCAGGTCGCTTTACTTGCCGCACATAGTAGGGAGGGTAAATGGAAACAGGCTGCTGACGCTGGTACTTGGGTGACATATCACCTCTCTGCAACAGGACTGAACCAGGGGTGGTCAGTCAAGGTGGTAACGAGATTCCAGAGGTTGAGCGATGTGCATATTGAAACAACTGTTCGTGCGGAGTACAATGAGTGGCCGTATATAACAGTGACCGGAGGCTGTGTAGAGCATCAGGAAGCACTGACTCCCAATGAGATGGCGGCAGATTATGAGTTTTCAATGCCAGGCCTATTGTTTTCCGGAGGGTATCTTTGATGCGCTCACCCTGGCCGTTACATTGTGGGTCATAAGTCTATGCCTGGCTGATAGCGACACCTTTCTCCAGAAGACTTTTGAATTCTGACGACATGAACGATGAGCCTCTGTCGGAGTGGATACAGGCTGACATTCCGAATAAACGGAAGATTTATGTGAGACAGTCAATCACAGTTGCTAAAGTTATCCGCACATACGAATGCAAATACTCAATCAATCATGTTGAGCATATAGCGATTGCTTGTATTAGGTGGTAAGGAACCTATAAAATCCACACTCAAAAGGTTGTGTTCCTTTAATGAGATTGTCAGGGGTTTTCTAGAATCTGGGCTTCAACCCGGACACGTGGAAATAACACGCATGATATCGTCGATGGAGTAGGGGCGATTCTTGCAACGTACAAAATGAAACATGCGGGTGATTCCGGGATGGCAGAGTGAGTTATTTAGTTCTCTAAGTTGATTGTTGCTCACCATATAAGCGCATACATTGCGCGACAGTGTTGGCGACATGATTGTCCTTGTCAGGTCAATAGTTAACGTCATACTTGTACTCGGATAAACCAATCCTTTAGCGATCTATTTTGTCATTTCTCACTTTAATCTTCTTTCCACCGCCATGCATGAAGGTGACCGAACGCTGATCAGTGACCAATTTGAGAGGCCTTCCTAGTAGATAGTGCCGCCATTTCCTAATGGGTTCAACGATAGCGTACGCCTCACCGATGGCAGAGTAAGTCTTCTCGCTGGAATCCAATGCCCTCGGGAAAAAGGCTACCGGTCGATGGTTTCAGCTGAGGGATATGGCTATAGCATCTAAGGCATCCGTTTCAACAACTAAAGCCTCGTTATAGTCTACTGTAATTAGTATAGCAGTACAGTATAGTATAGTATATAGTATATATATACTGTATACTACCACTACTATATACTACTATATATACTATATACTATATATATAGTATACAGTATATATAGTATATAGTGTAGTAGTATAGTATAGCACTTTCTAGTTCGTTTTTAGGTTCTCGAAGACAAATTCGACTTCGGCAGGTAGGGGGAATGTTTCATTCTTTACGAGTTTGTTATTTTTTCTTCAGAAAACAGACATTCAATGGGGGTACTTTGCGAATATACCGATGACGCGTCGAATTTCCGTGGTAGTTTGCGGAGGAAATAACTGACGGATAGTTTCCATGCGTTCAGGGTCGGGCACTGTGATACTCTTTGAGGAGGCAGATAACTTTTAACGCGGTGACGATCTTGTTATCGTTGAGTGTGATTCCATACTTCCTTGTGGCTTTTAAAAGCTATTGAAGATTGAAGTCGTGTTCCACAGATAGTCACATTGTCTATGTAGGCACATGTGCTTTTAAGCTTTTCGAACTTAATGATATTGTTAATGGTTCACTGAAAACATGCTATACCGTTTGTGACACCGAACGGTATGCAGCGAAACTGTAACAGGCCGCCACAGGCTTCGAATGCTGTAAAACGTTTGTCGGATGCTGAGGTAGGGACTTGATGATAGGCGGACAAGAGGTCTAATGCACTGTAGACTTCGAAATTTCCTCAGTCCTTTTGTCCATGCGTGGCAGGGGGTAAGCGTCTGGGTGTGTGAACCGGCTGTAGTCAACAACCATCCGGCGTTTGTGATTGACATCCTCGGTAACCAAAACTTGCACTCCCCAGGGATACGTTGACTGCCCGATTGAGACTTCTTGCAATAAGCGGTCAACTTCGGTGCGAATGAATTTTTCATCATCCGAATGATGTCTTGATTTGGTGGCAATAGGCTTGCATTCTGGGGATAAGTTGGCGAAAAGTGATGGTGATTCAACGTCTACTGCCGTTGATAGTGAACGCATCACGATCTCCACCGAATGAAATTTCCATGTTGTCATATAGACCCAGAAAATTATGCCCGAGTAGAGCGTCGGTGCAGAGGTTTGGCGTTATAAGGAGCTCCAATTTATTGTACGATGTACTTCTGCATCTGATGGAAACACAAGCATAACCGGTCGTTCGGCAGGACAGTGATGTAGTCGCCATCGTGATGACTAAGAAAGTTGGATACATTTTCCAATTATGTAGTTAGAACAAATGAAACTACAAGAGCTTCCTGTATCGATTGGAGCACAGATAGCGATGCCATTGACTCCGACATGGTGCATGCCAGGCAATTAGGTGCTGCTGCAACGGATAACAACGATAGAGTAGACTTCATTATACAATTTGCATGGAACTTGGTGGTATTTTTTGAATGGCATACGCCGCGGAAGTGGCCGCGTTTACCGCAAGGATTACAAACGGCTTCTCGAGCGGGGCACTTTGAACGAGGATGTCTATCATAACCACAGAAATAACATGTTTGAAGGGATAGTTCGAGGTAGCTCAGCGGCTAAGATGCGAACCTGCTGATCATGAAGGTCCGTGGTTCGGACCTAACTTCTGCATCTCGGCTGCTCCTGTCTAGGCTTGGGCAACCTAGCAGTATCTCAGCCTTCATGGTAGCATCGGGTGTTGTGGCAGCTAGGCACCTAAAGGGTGTTAGAGCCAAACAATTGTTTGAACGGATTTTACAGGAGTAATGGTTGGATCATCACGTGTTTCGGGATTCTGTGAGGTGGATGGAATCGTAGAGCAGTTATAGGTTCGTTACTAACAGATGATTGCAACTGCTTGTGAGCCAACTCGAGGGATCTAGCAGGTTGGTATGCTTGGTCCAGAGTGAGTTCACTCTGTGCTAGTTTTTCGCGAATGGAAGAAGACGCCAGGCCGTTAATTATAGCATGACGCACGGATTCGCCTCGATATCCAGTTACAGGTACTGGTTTAAACTCGAAATCTTTGACTAATGATATCAGTTTTCGTACGAACTGATCAATATCCTGTCCCTTCTCGTGCTTACAATTTTGCCACCATAGATGTCTCAAATCGGCACTCGCGACCGAAGTCTTACGGATTCGTTCGTTTACCCCATGAATGACGCTACAATCGCAGCTGACACAACTTGTATGATGGGTAAAACGCTCCTCAACATCGAGTGCCTCTCCTTTGATTGTAAGTGGCGTGTTCAGTAACTGCACGTCCAGGGGCATGACCTTACACTTTGTGGGTGCCAGGTGAATACCAAAGGATGGGATGAGTTTAATCATTTCACCCAGAAGGCTGTGCTTTTTTGTCCTCGAAGACAAGAACGATGTCGTCTGCTTATTTCAGATGGACAGTACGGCAGTGAAGCATCAGTGTCAACACTGATGTTGCTGTCTTTAATGATGATGATGATGATGATGATGGACAACGTTTTTGTCAGTAGCTATTTGAGCACTAGAGTTTTGAAGACCTAGCGCTCGTCCGAGCATCTCGTTAACGAAAGTAGCTAGGAATGGATAGAGTGAGCATCATAGTCGGACCCCACCTTGTGTGCAGAAGCTTTTGTAGAGGTCCACATATACTTTGAGGCCAGCAGTCCTGAGAATACAAAGAATTATATTCGCAAACGCTTCCCGAGAAAACAGGCAAAAGTGACTCCGGACGGACGGATGATTAGGATCCACATATGTGTTCCAAAACGAGTGTCATTCAGTTATTGATCCGCGCTATCATAAATGGTGACAGTGTGATCAGTTTAGGTCCCTGGCCGGCACGCTGTTAGAGGACATCATGTGGTCAGACGACTTCAGTTATTTTTGAATTTGGTGCCGCATAGAAACAGTCTGCGAACAGCACATAGCTGGTGCAGTCATTCCTCGTCCAATCCACTCGGCCATCCAATCGAGTGTCATATGCGATGACTGCCCGCTTGTCCATTCAGATCTCCGGCAACCAACCAGAAATCGGACAACGAGAATTATGGGTGCTGTAGGTGCTAGGTGCCATCCAGGATGGGGTGTGAGTGATCCATTTTGCGCATAGTTGGAGACGCTGCAAGGTATGGCTGCTAATCGATATCAATGGCGTTGTCAGTTTCTATCCAGCATCTGAATGAGTCTCTGGAGGCACCTCGGAGTGATCGTAGTAGGCTAGCACTGAATCCATTTCCTAACCACTTTGATTTTTTATTTATGAAACTTTCAAATAACTTTTACAGTTTTATGGTAGCCATGCACCAGTGTTAAATATTGATTTTTTGTCGATGATAGCGACTGTGCTCCTTATGGACAACCTGCGTGCATTCCGACCACGTGCTTGTTCGTTGCTGCTTTTTGATCTTCTCGGGTGTGTGCAAAATGTTACTTCTTTTCCCGGCAGCTCACTGGTAGAGTATCTTCCTTGACTGTCCTGGTATTTTCACAGGCTGCACTGACAGCAAAACCATGGATGGTCGCCCGGTGGTTACCGATTCTCCTCAGAGGCTAGTTTTGGGCTTGATTTAACCTTGAATTTGGAGGCCAACTTCTTGGACGCCCTGAATGCATTGATCTGGATTTGGTGAATTTTTGTGTCGTGCACCGTGACTCTCGTTCCGGGCTTTGAGATTGACGCAATTTTGGCTCAGGGTACGTTAGGTCCTCTACTGCATACGTCATGTTTCCCTGTGTTGGTGAAACTTTCATGTACAGATCATGACGACGTGACAACGCGAAGCGATAGCGCCATGATCAGGTTAAGCGCTGGACAATATTCCTGCCTTTCTGGATGGAGGCTGTACGTGATCAGAAGCTCTACAGAACACAGCACGTAACCGACTCCAGTGGTGAACTTGTTGTCACTTCGTAGCCGGACTGTCCAGCTAGCGTTTGTGTCGTGTTCGCTGGCTGTGTTAAATGAGATTCGGAAATTTTGCTGAGCCGATCCCGCTGATGGTGTCTTACTCCAACATGGTGCTCAAATATGTTTACTTCAATGGTTTCGGATGGTGTAGGTACCTCACTATTGGCATGGGGATTTTCGCAATGAGTCCCTTTTCCACTTTTCTCTACGGTTCTTTTCATGGTTGCTTAAAAATAATAATCTTTCAGCTATATCACCCGGTATTTAGCTGCCACGCCACCCGAAGGAAGCACGAGTGCTGGGATACTGCCAGGTTGCCCAAGCCTAGACAGGGGAAGTCGAGATGCAGAGGTTGGGTTCGAACCACGGACCTTCCGATCAGTAGCTTCGCGCTCTAACCACAGCCACCAGATGTGCTGTTGTCCGCGATGACGATGTTAATGAAGTCTGACTTGGATCAACTGATTAACGCTGGGAAAAAGTAGTTGGTGGTCGTGAGCATGTGTGTTTACTTCGCTCGCCAGACTACCTGCAGGATTTTCGAAAGCCAGTTCTGTTGAGGTGTACCCGTCTTCTGTCCCTGACATTCTGCACGGACCTACGTTGGCTGGTCAACACTCATAGGGTCCATCGGAATGTGAGTACCATTAGGGTCTTTGACCATGGGTCCGTGTACGGCATTTTTCTTCTGATTCAGCAAGATTGGTCAATGGTGTAGGTATTCATCGCCCTCTCTATCACCTTCAACGTTACCATTTACTTTTAATACGTTCAATCCCGGAAATTGTCTCCGGGCTTTAAGTGGAGAAGGAACTTTCGTTTGTTATTTTCGTCCAGGCGTTTACTCGCAGGCTGGACTACAGCCTACCATCATCATCGACAGCATGACACCGATGCTTCTCTGCCGTACAGCCTAGCAGCCGAATACTTTCCTCTTGTGTGCTCGCTGTGGGTCGCTTCCCGGTTAGGGCGGGCTGTATTGTTGGTATGGCTGCGAGACTTGGCCACTTCGGCCGGAGGCTCTGAGATGTTCAGGTCTTTCACCACCGATGTCTCCGAACTACAGCTGAGATTGGCTGGAACCGGAATTCTGAATGAAGTGTTCGGGTTTTGGTAAAGCAAACTGTAGTTCACTCGAAGAATGCATCCAACACTGCAAGCTTAGGTGGCCAGGCCATGTGTTACGCATGCTCTGTTACCGTCTACCGAGAAGAGCGTCGTTTCCGTGTCTAATTTGGAGTGGCGGAAACCTAGAGGTGGATAGAATTTCACATAGCAGAAGGGAATGAAGGATATTACGAAAGGTTTGGGTGCTGTTGGTGTCAGTGGCTTTGATGCTGTGAGTTTCTATCCAGACTGTCTGGCTGAGTGCTGAAAGTGTAGGCACCTGGGGTGTTTGTGTTAGGCTAGCCCTAGATCCCCCTCCCTACTCAATTTCTCTCTGTTTTCCATTATGAGGCTTTACTCATATAAAGTGACATGGTTGTGTAGGAGTGAAGCAATAATGTTCTCATGTGTTGCTGTCAATGATGATGATGCGGTAGGGACATGGGGTTTTTCGTCTCTCAAGAGGCCAGTCCTTGGCTGGGAGATGCGAGATGGCTCAGTGGTTAGAGCGGGAATTTACTGACCGGAAGGTCCGTGGTTCGAACCCGACCTCTGCCTCTCGACTTCCCCTGTTTAGGCTTGGGCAACCTGGCAGTATCCCAGCCCTCGTGCTTCCTTCGCGTGGCATGGCAGTTAGGCGCCGAAAGGGTGCTACAGCTGAACTAGTCCTTGGCTGGTCGCTTTACATTTGGAAAGACCCTCCGCATATGTGGCGCTTGTTCTAAAGTGCAAAATAGGACATTTGAAGCCGGGGAATGTACGGGAATTCCAGGAGACCGTTTCTTAAACCACTCCACATAAAACTTTGCAAGATCGTCTCTTAGTAAAACAGAAGTGAGTATGGCTTTTGCTTGCTTTATTGATGGGGTATCTTTCAGGAAGCATTCCCAAAGAGTGGCCTTGTGCTCGTTCACAGCAATCGACGTGGGAACGTGTCGAATTTTTGGTCGCCTGGCCAGAAAGTTGTCACCTTTTAAGCGGTGGAGAGGCCGGGAAATGAGAGGGCTAAATACTTGTTTAGAAAGCATATTTGATTCGACTTTCCTCCAGTCGTTTGTGTCCTTAACACTTGCTTCCAGAGCTCTGGATGAGACATTGATTTTGGATTCCAGAGACAATGTGTAACATTGGCAATGGCCTTCTGGTTCACTCCTTGGTTCATCCATGAGGTCATTTGTGGACGTCCGGATGCTGTACACGTTAGCTATACATATTGTAGAGGGAGCAAGTGCGCATGAATGGTTCCGACACGCTGCTGAGTATTTCTGTTGGCGCGTCGTTAGGGCTGGTGCATTCTTGTTGGAACCATGACAAGCAACCATTACACGGCATTCGATTTTTCACATTCGATGGGCAGCTGTTCCACCGTCCGTTCAACCATCTGTTCTTGGCGATGGGCTTCCAGACGCTGTCGAGAGAGAACGACAAAGGCGGAACTAGTTTCGGACCTACAGTGCGCATTAGTTCCTTTAAGTGGCGATGCAGTTGACAAAATGGCAAACAGGTTCTGGAGGCTAATAGACTCTCGTCGATGGTAGACAATCTCAGGGTTGGGTTTTGGGTTCGGGTGTGAAGCCCATACTACATACCTACCTGTTTCTCGGTTAACAGGTGTTTCGGATGAATCGTGAGTCAAGCGGAGGGCTTGTGAACGAAATTTAGTGGCGCAATTCACAGATGTTCCTTTGCGGGCAGCGGAATCGGGACGCCTTCAGGTCTTCGATAACAGTTGTCTCAGAACCATAGCTCTGGTAGGTTAATGCCAACAAATCCCCAACGATACTATTAGAAAGCGAGTATTCGGCTGTGCAACAGGGGTTTCAATCGAAGACTGTGTCCACTAACAAAGCTGAGGTGTCCTGGTCATTCCGAATCATCGTCCATCCAAAAGGGCGCTGTTTTCCGTGTTCAGTTCAGAGGAGTCTAAGCGGAGTTGTGGTCAGCCTTATACCTGGACAGAGTTGGCGTTTTTGTGCACGGTGTCTCAATCAGGTGCTGAGGAAAAACTCGAGGCTTGCACCCACTTTTCCAGTAGCCTCCCGACAACCTTCCGTCGGTGGTGAACGTCGAGTCCTGTCGGGTCTTAGCCTGTTTGGGAGACAGTGCAAGCATTGGTGACCTCCGATACCAACTTGTGCTGAACTTAACAGACCGGTTGATCCCGGTGATGTCCGCAATTTGCTGACCGCTTCCCTAGGTTCAACCAATCGATAATATGATTCATGATGTCTGAGGCACCGGTACATGCATTCCCACTGCTATAGATCAGTTAGATGTCACTACTACATGTTCGTTACGGCACTTACAGAATGTTTTTTTTGGTGTATCCTACGATAAACCGCCCACCCGTTTCATAACTTTTGGATTTGGGATTCGGTTGTGGACGAGTGTTACTCCAGTGAGGAACGAGTGCTGCTGTGGCACAGTGTTCAGCGAACAGTTACTGACCCAGGTGGCTGTGGCTCGAATTGTTTACCCCTGATTCGGCTGGGCAACGTGACAGTATCTCAGTCTCATTGGCACAGCAATTAGAAATAAGTCATGAGTTGTTAACATATCGTTTACTTTCAGCAGTCTCAGGACGCAAGACATGCCGCATTTATACGACAGGCGTATGGTAACAGATAGTGAGAAAAACGACATTTTTTTACCAGGGTGGAAGATCAATTTAAAGGTAGATATGAGTTTGTGGTCAATATTTTTGCGCACACAAGGGCGGCCTTCTATGGTTGATGCATGCGGCTCCACTAATTGCTTAATTTAGTTCAATTTAATTGGTTCAGCTGTAACACCCTTTCGCTGTCTGGCTGCCAGCATGGCAGTAGTTCAGCTGTTGTGCTTCTTTTCAGGCTCCGCATCGGCTATGCATGCGGGATGCTGCAGCTGAACGACTGAATTAGGTGTACTAGGTCACCATTTGCATTTTATCTAACTCAGACCATCCAATGGGTAAACTTATCTATTAGCGACTGACCCTGGGTCTATCCCCATGAGCACTTATAGCTCGACAACTGACGATTGCCTGACACATTTCTGGAGTCATCACGTGAGATGAAATGTCTGGAGTTAACTGTGTGCACGCTACGACGGCCTGATTCCATGCGCACTCCAAATTTCATCAATGATCTTAGTAAGCTTGAGTTCTTTCACTCTGATCTTGAACTGCAATGTGTGACAACTACATAGGAACCATTGTATTACCTAGTTTGACGAATTCAAACTGAGACTGAAAGTTATCACAGTTGTCTCATTCCGTTACTGCTTTTTTCCTGTCTGTACTCTTTTATGTCTCTTCGCATGTGCCAGGTTTCTCATGAAACTCTCCCATGAGACAGTCACCATGGAGCTGAAAAACGGCACCCAAGTTCACGGTAGCATAGCTGGCGTGGATGTGTCGATGAACACTCATCTGCGTTCCGTAACAGTTACGCTGAAGAACCGAGAATCCATGAACCTGGACACTCTGACCGTGCGTGGCAATAACATTCGATACTTCATCCTACCCGAGAGCCTTCCGTTGGACACGCTGCTGATCGATGAGGGTCCTCCGAAACGTAAACCCGGTCGTGAAGGTAATTAATACCCTGTCTTGGAAACGTTCTGTGTTGCTTTTGGAACTCGTGTTTTCAAGTTCGAAATACCTAGGTGATTATGGGCTGTCTCAAGCTCAATATAGTTGCTTTTGTGTATTCTAATAAGTTGACGATCCTTAGTGGTCGAGTTACAAGTTGTTGCTTAGCCTTTTTCATGTCTTGGTTACCAGCTTTTCAACTCAGGTTTCATCTAAATTCATCGATGTATCTGAGATGATTTCGGGCGGATTGTCACAATCCTATGGAGTATGCCTTTCAGACGGAAATGTGCACCGACAACTAAAGATGCGATACAAATGCACGGTCCAATTGCACCTAACGACCCAGGATTGTAACAGGCTTGAATAAGCGTCATGGAAATCCAAAGTATTGTTGGTAGAATTCCTACCCGATTTTGCTCAGCGCATTCTTTGCCTGATCATGATTACTCTGATATATCTGACACGATACTGATCAAAATATCTTCCGTTTGGATTCACTCATGATTTTTCGATTGCTCCTGCATAGACTTAGGATTGTCTTAGCACTCGTTAATGCCCCGGGTTCCACATAGGCTGCACACCACAGCTTAGCAATGTGATTTTTGACTGTTTTTAGTTGTGTAGTTGGGGATAGTCTTCCTGCAGTGGGGCTGTTTACAACTGAAGACGTGCCTTTTCATATGCCAGCTGACTTGAAAAACACTTCATTATGCTGTTACGCTGTATGACCCAAACGGTTTGTACTACTCCATTCATTTATTCATTCATTAACAGCAATATGCCAGTAATTCGCTTAGCTGTCGTACCACATATCACAAGCGCTTCGTGTTGGTCTGTTTGGGTGAATTATACCCACTCAGAACTCACGCGATTCGGATTACATAATTTGTTAATTCGCCGAACATTGAACTAGAAAAGTCTCTAGTAAGTTTTATGCATTACCCTCATCCGTATATGGCCTCAGCTTTTCGTTCTACGCGTCAGCCGTCACTCTGACATAAAGTTGGCTGATCACTTCACAAAAGCTAGCTACAGTGAGACCAGTGAATGTGTTTACTTTGACAGCGTATCATCTCCGTTATAATGTTTGAAAGACCACGTTCGTTGTCCATATTTGTAGTCCCACCAGTCATTCGAGGCCGTGGGCGCGGTTTACGCGGTCGTGGACGTGGAGGGCCTCGCGGACGCTCACGCGGTCCTCCCATACGGTATTAGGCGAGCACAAGTCGGCGGAAGACGCATCTTACCACTGGGTGCTTTTTTTAATGGTTCCCCCCGAACAAGTGCTAATAAAACACGTTTTGTATATATACGAATGTGTTGTTGTCTCGTCTTCTGTTGTAATTAAGAAAGGCGCTACTAAAATGGTTCCATGCAAAGTTCTCAATCTCACGTGCATATAGCATGAGCATATAGCTGTACACACAAAAAAACGCGAGCGTAGACTGTTGTAGTTCGGGGTAGGTAGTTAGGGAGGATTGTAGTTTTTAGGCGAATCTATGGGAGGAGGTCATATGTACATGTGAAAAGAAAACTAAGGTAGAGGCATGCACGTACACGAGTACTATATCGTAGGTGAATAAGTCAGTGCGTGGTCAGGTGGATGGACGGAAACGTGAGCGGGTTCGGTGTCCACTAACGAAGGGCAGTTCTGTTCCGCGTAGCTAAATGGAGGGGGGAAGACAGGAGTGGTGTTAGTGACGAAAAGTTCTGATTTACTGCTTCGTGACTTCCCCACTTTTCTTTCGTGCCTTGTTGGCGTATGCAACGGTTCACAGTTACCACGTTTCAGACGTACATTCTAAACCACCACCAAAGCAGCAAGAGCTGGTCAATGTAAATGATCCCAGTGCTTTTATACCCGATAAACGTGTTGGGAACTCGGTGAGAGAGTTTACTAGGGCAGATTTGTGCAGTACCGTTTGGTTACATCGACAACCCACGAATGCACACTGTATCCAGAATCTCGCACTAGGTTGACAAGTGGATAGAGGTATGACAATCTTCCAGCCTGGAACGGATGTGCTTCCTAAGATTTTGATTGCTGAAAGAGTTACGCCTACGAACGCTGCCTTGTGATCAGGTTTTGGAGCCAAATGCTCTGTGTTTGGATGCCGCGGCAGTACCACCAGCTCGCGCACAAGCACAACCGCTTGGCATGCATTGCTGCTGGTGATAATGTGCGGTGCAAGAGAATCCACGTTCCAGTAGTAGAAGAAAAAAACAAGTTATCTGTTTATTCAAAATATACGTTTCTCGAGAAGCTAAGCTCAAGTAGATCCCTGTCTTTCCATGTGGGTGGATGCTTCTTCTAAACAGGTATCCAGGTTACGGTAGGAGCCCTCTGTTGTTTGAGACCTGTTGTGTCAGTTGGCCATGAAATGCACAAAACAGATGGCTACGAGTTAAAAACCCATTGTGCAAAGCCCGGATAGGTGCAGTAGGGCCTACCGCTATTACATTTTGAAAGGTTGGATTTCCACATATCATAGGGAGCCATCTCTTTGGTGGTCAAAATATTCGGTCGTTACGAGTTGAACTATGCAGTAACAGAATGACATTTAGGTCGCACGCCCAAGTATTTCTGCCCGACGTAACTACAGTGCCTGCATGAAGGTCTCTTGCAGATGAGCAATCCTGCGTCCACCATCCGGCTGATCAGTTTTGATATATTATGCATACAATGCAAATCCGGCCTGATTGATATGAAATTTAGTGGCATGCTGGCAAGGTAATCTCAGTTTCGTTGATTTGCAGAGGTCGGATTGGATGAAAGGAATGCCACTGAGCGCGTTCATCATCCTTAAATCATCGCAATTTACTGACGATCTCCGGATGACAGTTAAACTGACCAAGGAAAAGGAAGACGCACAAACACGGAAATGAAGATCAGCATCACGCATCGAAGATTATTTGTACTTTCAGACTGCTAGCACTCCCATGCGCTAGTCTTATGTACCAAATACTCGACCTTTAGGTTAGATCAGGGTCCTCAAGTGGCGATTTGGTCTTGAGCTGGGTACGTGCAACCCAAGTTTCTCTGAATCATTTCGGAAGGCAGAATATCTTCGAACTGAGACTAAGAGTTAAGAAAAAATTGATATTTCTGAACTACAGAGACACTGCCGAGGGAAAAATGAGTCAAACGGAAGGCGAGCTCACCTATTTCATGTCGGATCTGAAACTGGGGTGCGTCTACCTCCTACTCCTCTTTGAATCATTTTGGCCTGAAAATAAGGCACTTGGGAGTTTGGCGGGTTTTATCAGCTTGGCCAACAGACCATCCGCACTTGAGACCCCTGCGGTGGCACCCAGAGACCCTCGGCGGTTCGGGATCAGATCGAAACTGGTCACATCTGTGGATAGCCGTGATGGACGCCGCCGTCTGTTATGCACAGTGATCAGACTGGGACGTTTCTGCTTGGGTTGCCGACTGTCGATAGCTTGTGATTTGCGCTCCGGATTCTGCCGAGTCTTTCGACCTGGAATCAACCTTTCAGCCAGTGAGGCGTGTGAGCAGGTTTTGGCAGGTTGGGTGATAGGGACAACCAACCGGTTTGGGGAACTCCGTGATCGTTCTGGCACTTCTATTACTTCTGTCTCCGGTGCTGCAACCACAAGATCCTCGTCTTCCAGGTCGTCTTCCTCGTCGTCAAATCCTTCGATGTAGAAATCGGGATCCTGCAAAACGTGCGGACATTTTTTAATGCTGCGATTATGGAGGCGTTCGGGAGAAAAATAGGCGTCATGAACATCAGAATCGGACGTCAAGTTTGGTACTCTATTAATGATGATCTCATTTCAGTAGTGTCAGGGTATAGATGCAGCTGACTAGCGACCGGGATAGGGGGTGCCCAACGCTTAAGGCAATCACCTTTACGAACTAGGTGACTAGTTGCCACCTCATTTGACCAATGTATCCAGCCAAACATGGGTGGTGAAATTTGAGCACACAAGTGAGTCTTCAAAACTAAGGATTCGATCACGAACAACCTAACGACGGTCATCCAGAGGAATTTCTGGCGAACGCGAGCCCCAGTCAAGTGTCACGACCGTGACGGTCCCAAAAATGGAATTATTCATCAGCCAGCAGACCTTTGTGAGGCGCTTATTCATCACACAACTGACGTAAGTACAATCGGTTGTGATGCAATCAAATTCAGGATCCCGTCAATCGACCGACAGTCGTTCAAAGGCTTAAACGTGAGTCGTGCTCAGCTGGTCATTTCGAGACAACTAAAATATTGTACGGAAATCCCTACCAATGCGTTTAATGAAAGCTTAACAAGGAAGAGCCACCAACTCAACCTTGGAACTTCTGGTAGCTTTAAAGCACAGGGTCTGCGCAAAAGATGTCCCTCCTGTCGTCTGTCGAGCGCGTTTTTGTCGTCACGACACTTATCCTCCCGAGCACAGTAGATGCAGCTGTCAATCGCCTTTACGACCCTAACGTGTATGAGCAAAACAGTTTACTACCAGTTGCTGTAATTTAGTAGGTGCACCAAGATGCTTGCATCAGAGACCATCGGAAGGTTGATGGGCTACTCATTACGCTATAAACACCTGTCTTCCCAGGCACCGGTTGACGTCTCCGTCTCTATCTCTGTATCTTGTACTTCCTCGCACCAGTCGGCATTTGCGTGCTGTTTTCTCCTTTGGCTTAATGTCTTTTATTCTGCAAATGTAAGGGCAAGGAAAAGAACGGTGCGAAAAACTATTCGGTCTACAATTACAGTCTTCTTTGCTCACAAATATCACGTAAAAACTAAGATATCCTCAGCAAATTAGGCGTTTGCGCGACTTCCGTCATTGAGGGCAAATTATTAGGATAGGAGTAGAGTCAAGACGGAGCATTGAAACTTAGAAAGTTTTTCGCTGATAGGAACAATTAAGGCACGATCCAAGCCGATCACCCGTTCAGTACGGTGGCGGTGCCTGGACGACATGGATTGGAAATAAATCAAGTTACTTATGAGTAGCTCGACTGAATCCGTAATTTTTCGCACCAGGTCATCGCGTCGCTACGGTTAGCTATGGGTTCTGGTGGATTCTGATTACAAAATCGGTCGAAAGGAAGTGTTTTGAGGGGGCATTAGATAATTTCATCTTTTCGGGTTACAGATTACATTGCAGAGACGTTGACCGCGACCAGTGAAGTATCTCGACGAATTCCATTTCGAGTGCCAGGACCATATTTTGGCGTCCCGACGAACAAAACACCCAACAGAATACTCAGAAGTGAATCGGAAACCTTCTGTCAGAAGGGCCAACCAAAAACAATATCAGATTTTTACGAAGTTATCATCCTCCATTCAGTTACGACCTGCATGAAAATTGGTTGAGATCTTTGACCTACAATGACTGAGAAAGGCAATTCCGTAGGATTTCGATGCCCGAGTGAAAAAACTAAAGGACGATCTGTGTCGTACATCAGATTAGTTGGAGGCTCTGTTGTTTGGTGCACTTGCCTCATTTATCTAGGTACTCAAGGTTGTCAGTAACTTCCGGTGTTTGGCTTGGTTGGTCGTTGACCTAGGCCAGGTCAAACATGTCACAAATTTTGAGACGAATAAAATAACCACAAAATATAGGCAAAACTCACCTCATCAAAGTCACCTCCTTCGAGGGATTTGGAATTTTGTTGTCTCACGTAGCCGTCGGTCCCTGATAGTTTGCTAGGGGAAGGTCGTATGATTAGCGTTGAGCCCTCCGTGGTGTATGAGTTGAAAGTATCGGACTTATTCCTCCGCATTTCCACTTTAGATGACTCCGTTGGATGCTTCGTCGTCACCGTGGATCGTCCATTAGCGAAGCGAGCAGTCAATATATCTTCCGAGGATGGCAAGTCACCCAGTTCCGTATTGATACCCAAACTACCGAGACTGCACCTTTGCTTGAGCTCTCTCAGTAAAGCACAGAATTCCGCACGAAGAGTTCCCAACTCTTGTTCGGTGAGGCGGTGTCGCACGGAGCCTGTGCAAGTCGCCGCGTCGGTTAGTTGTTGCTGAACCCAGCGGAGACGATCTTGAAGCTAGTAAGGAATAAACTTCGGTCAAGTGAGGTGGTTGTGCTAAGAAGATCACGACAGAAAACTGGAGTTTCTGATAGTTTTATATTACGGGGGACGCCATACTGATAAAATCAGGCTGAGTGTTCCCGAGCTTAACTTGTCAGCAATGTGATCTGAGTAAACGACAGACACGGTCGTTCTCTGATCAGACCATATGAAGGGAGCGATTCCATGAGGTTTCCTCTATAGGAGGGTGTAATCCCATTTGAATAAGCTTTAAAGGACCAACCAGAGTAGTCCCCACTGAAAGATGATCTGTCTACAGTGAAACGAATTCATTCGGAAAATACAGTGTTTCTAATAAGTGGGTTATAAGTGGCATGGGAAATGGGAGTGTTTCTCTAATGACAAGTTAGTCGCCTGAATGTGACGAGGTCTTAAATTTGTTCCATGAGAAGAGTAACCTGTCCCATTTTCACAGATTTTATGAAGCTACGTTTCGTCGTTGCAAAAAGACTCGTTCTTAGTTTCCTGAGCTACGCCTCTGAGAGTGCGCTTTGCTTGCCTTTATTGCTAATATGCTAACTCGAGATGGTGCAGAAATTTGGATCAGAAAGGAGTCTACGTCTGACCTGGATACTTCTTTTACTGTCACCGCGAAGCCTCTGTACAGTAACCTCGTCCTCCAAGAGACCATCGCTGGGAGAAGGGTTTTCGCTCCTACTGGGAGATGACCTATACGATCGTGAAAAGTCGGAGCTTCTGAGAACAATACAGTAGCCTTTGGCTGAATTTATCCCTTTACGAGTATAGTGCAACTCATGCTGGATATCCCCCATTTTAAACACGAGACTTAAGATAAACTACGTCAATTAGCGCCACTTTTCTCTCGTCTTGATCTTACTTTTGCAGCAATCATCGGAAGCTTCATTCATATCCAACATAAGCGATGCGTGACCTAAAATCCTTATCGATCCGTGACGAAAAACTGCAGTATAATGATCAGTCATAAGAAAGTTCCTAAAAATAAGTGATACTGGATAGTGAGGCCTGAGTACATCCACATTTTGTAACAGGCTTTCTACAGCTCTCCAGAAACCCTGTTCGAAGAAGACTCTGGTCGTAAAACCGCAGAAGCAGGGTTCATCCAAAAGCTATCTCGATGTGAAGGATTACTTAAGCATTTAGTCGTTGTTGCCGTCGTAGCGTAGCAGAAGCTAACTGGCTGTGACGTCTTCGCAGTGAATCGAAACATAGAACGGTATCTGGTAGCGGACGATAACCATCGGAGCAGCAAATAAGGCTTATGGGGGTAAAAATACGACAAACGGAAATTTTACCACTCTATTAGCACCAAAGCTGTATTTTAATTGCAACCTAACTGGAACCTCCAGGAACTGGAGGCAGTAAATTTACAGGGCAAGCTGTATTCGGAAGAGCACAATCTTAAGTTGTTAACTGCTACCAGTATCGAGTTTTGGTCATATTGCAATGACTCAAGCCTGCGTGACACTGATAAAAAGTCGACTTCTCTAGTGTACTTTGATCGTTTCAACAACCACTCGTATATGAACATGAATTACGGTTTAGAGTTAGCATGGTCACCTATATGTCGCATTGAATAGGCCACAATGTGGTAACGCGGAATGGAGGCCTGCCTTGAGATCTTGGTGCCCTCCTGGCCGAATCCCATTTAGGCATGGGTTATCAAGCATTGCATGAACCCTCGGGTGTACTTCGATAGCATGAGGTCTGTTTACCGAACGAACGCCGCAAATGAAAGCATGTAGCCTCAGTTTAGGTTTGCATTATTATAATTTAAGCAGTTCTGTTTCCTGAGCAGAGACCTATATACACTGGTCACCGATGGGAGGAATGAGATTAGAATCCGGTATTTTTTGTTATGGAAGATGGAACGAGGGAGACACTCCCGATCTAGATAATTTATAAGGTAGGGCCCTTGTTATAAAGAATTGTCACACATACTTTCCCTATGCCTACGGATACTAGCCTTTACTTCGCCCAGACCCCCAGCAGCTGTCGCACTGGCTTTCGCCTCGCCAACAAGTGTGAGGAAATATAAAATGTTACCACAGTTAAGCAGACAGCAACAAGTCCACCGACCGTTTACCAAGCCTTTCTGAAACGATGAATTCTCGATCTGCTTCAAACATTTTCCAAGACCTTAGCCCCCTTTGGCACTAGAAGGCCTACTGTTCATGCTTATGTTTGTCACAACGTCTGGCACCATCCGTTGAGGAAAATCATGACTACCACCGTGTCACGACCATGATATCTGCCATTCTTTTTGATAAAGGCTTGTTGAATCTTTGGCAAGAGCAGATTTAACCCCACTAATGGGATAGAGTGCGCCGAGATCTTTGTCGGTCAGCTGTCCCAACTCAGCCAATATAACGTGATCCAAGAAGCACTGGCTTCAATGCTTGCAAAACACCTGGCATTTGAGAATTTTTTGCTGGGATTAAACCTAGCTCGTTTGACTCACATCTAAAAGCCCTACCTTGCATTCGAAACTCGAAACAGATCTAGATTTTATAAAATCCCACTGTCTTGACTATTCACTCACATCAATTACTGTGGGCAGACAAGTCCCGACGGATAAGCCTCAAGTTTCCCTTCTGCAAACCTCGGCTGGTTGTACTGTTTGCTCGCACTAAAAAGCCTAATCTCACATCTAACACCAATATTCTTCAATAAGCTGTCTGACCGAGGTTTCATCGTCATTCCATTAACCCTCAGAGAAGTAGGTTGGTTAAACACGCTCAAGATTTCGTCTTTTGCTTCTCAAATTGTCGGCTTCAATTTGCTTCAAATTTGCGAAATCACGTTTTCTTGACGAACCAAACAGTAACGTACCGGTGATGCAATGACTGGCGGCGTGATAAGATTACACGTTGGCTGTGGCAACAAAAATTGGTCGGAGTCCGTTTGTCTGTGCTCGCCAGTCTGTAGTTTGGTGCTGTTCTGTCATTTTTTAGAGTAGGTGGAGACACAGGTATCTAATAAAGTTAGTGTAAACCTTTGTACCAGAACGAAACCATATACATGGACAATTTTGTGATCTGTTATCGAGAGCAACTGCGATGATTCCGTGCCGTTTTACTAGACGTCATCTCCAGCTACTGTGTGTCTTGATATGTACTCGTCGGTACAACAGCAAGCCCAGAACCGGTACGGGAGTTGCGCGGCCACAGCTTATCTGAAGTTCTCAGGCTCCTTCCTACGTGGTCATCACGGTTATAAATACGACTACCGACATGTTTCTAGGGGATTCGAAAATCATTATGTCGTTGTACGCCTGTTTAGCACCCAGGTAATCACTCACAAAGTTGTTCAGTCGACCGTAAACCAAAGAGCAGCAAATGAGAGGTAGAGTGATTTGGGGACCTCCGTATTTTATCCGAGAATAGGCGAGTTGAGTGCATTATTTATGGACAAATTTTGATGCATTCAGTGTATTCGCCACAGATGTGTCACGCACAACGGATGATAAGTCACAAATACCAAAGGGAAGCACTGTGGACTCACCAGAATAATTACGCCAGAACAGGAGGACGACCGTTCAAATGAGAGTGGTGTGAATGTGAACAAATATCTATCCCGCAAAACCCCACAACTGTAAAGTCACAAATACATAAACACGAAGCACATCAAGACGTCTACGGTACCCTTGGAAAACAAGAAGAATTCACCGGGTAGTCGGGGATTATCTATCGGTCGCAAATCACAAAAACATGAGACGATCATCATCATCCCCGTAGTCGGCAGTTTTAACAAGTGCATACGTCGTATTGCAGCGACAATCACTACTAACATGAAGGGAAACTAAAAGGCGACAACTTGAAGTACCGCAGAGTGCCTGCAGGGTGACTGATAGATGAACGACAAATCCATGCACTCAAAGCAACAGTTGGAATTCACGGAAGCCATTCGGGACTCGACTAGGTCATGGTTGTCAGTATCTCTAACCACTGACGTACACCACATAAGGTTGGTGGTTCCAACTTTTTTTACTCTTCGAGTCTCAAAGCAAGCTAACAGTATCTTAGCCTTCGCATCAGGGAAAAATGCATAGGGTAGGGCAGAGAAAATATGTTCGTTTGGCTGTCGTGACACAGAAACGATGATCTAACGGGGCAGCTGGGTTCGTAATAATCCCACTGAGCTTTTCCTATATTCCAAAAAGTAGTATAAAGAGACCGTAACTATCTGGAACATATCGGGAGCCGATCGAGAAACCATCGCGTTCCGGAAAAGTAATAAATCAATCGATTTCTTCCAAATTTTTTCCAGATGATACTGTAACTGACTTCCGCCATTAACTTACACGGGTGAGGTGAGCTTTTATCGAATTCGCTGGGGCAAGTCGAAACGAGCGCCCTTTGGAGGGCATATCCCATAATTTGGTGCTTCTGGTCATTATGGAGTTGCCTCATTTTGAAAGGGATTATCAGTGAGAAGGGGTTGTTGTATAATTGTTCGTTTGATCGAAAAAAATACAAATTTACCTGTTCCGTAGGTTGATTTGACTGACATTCATAGGCTGCCGCATACCATGTGATATTGGGAGACTTATTTGTCAGCGCTGAAGGCTCCTTGTGCTCTCGACCAGAAGGTGGCCTGTTTTGTCTTCTGGGCGACTCAGTAGAGCTAGTCTTGTTGTTGACGTCCGTAAGAAGGGCGGTTGGTGATGCACGCATCCGCCTCGACTGTTTCAAATCTGCTATAGATGGCGTATTCGAGGTAACCGGTGCTTTTTGTGGGCTTGGATCTGGTGATGACGAGGAGGGAGAAGCAGACGGTGGAGAAGACGGAGAAGAGAACGCGGAGTCTTGATGGAGTACGAGGTTAGGGTTGAGGGATGGACTAAGGTTGACAGCCGAGGTGGCCGAGGAGCGGGGCTCGATGTTTGAACTTTGAGATAACCAGCGATCAGCCGGGGTGGTTACATGCCGACCAGCCAACAGACGGCACATTTTGCGAAGCTTGGAAGGAAAGAAGGATTTATGGCAGCGGTATCATGAAAATCAAGGAAAAATGATTTCAGTAACTGGGTTTATATATGAGGTAAACCTGATGCCTGAACAAGTTATAATGTATTTCGACAAAAACACTCATTTGCATATCAATTTGGTTTTCAAGAGACTCAGCTGCACCTCTCGTTTATGATATTCTTCAACTGAATGTGCTGCGCAAAGGCCGACTTATGTTTCAGTGGGTACGATATTCGAGGTATCGCAGTATATTTTCATAAAGGAAGCTAGTCACAAGGTTGCTAAAAACTGAAATTTGAGGCGGCCTTTGTGCAGCCCATTCAGTTGAAGAATACCATAAACGAGAGATTCAGCTGAGTTTCTCGTGAAAACCAACTTGATGTACAAATGAGTGTGTTTATCGAAATCTTTCCAACTTGGATTCAATTAGAGCATAAGGTTGACGGAAACTCGGGTCTGCGCCTTTCTGGTGAACCTCAACAAGGGCGAATCTGGTCGTGGGCTGTCCAGCAGATTTGAGCAACCTTGTGAATAGTTTCCTTTATGAAAAAAGTGCAATATACCTGTGTTCACCTTCTTTCACTTCACCTTCACTTTGTTGATTTTCGAGGACATGTCGAAGTCACTGTAAGTACACCTGGAAACCCAGTCAAACCCGCACTGACGATGTCATCGCGCCTGGTGATGAAACGTTTGCAACCCAACTACCAAGATTGGAAAACAGCCCAACAACTGAACACCCATAACCCCAGATTCGAGTCACCACACCGCAATGTTGGTCGGGTTTTTGGCATTTCGTTTAATGAGGGGATGGATAAGAGGACTCTGTAGCCACTAACGAAGGGCTGCACCTAGACGAGCAATCTAGAGAGGCGAACGCCGTACCTGATTTCGAATGTGGGTGCATGTCTATCAACAAAAATGTATCCTAACAGAATAGTTACGCAAATTCCATAATATAAGAAGGGCATTGAAACTGGGGCCATGGAGAAAACTTGACTTAGTTCTTACTACCAGAAATGTGGAAACCCTGTCTTGCAGGGGTAATAGCGGGCACTCGGAAGACCGATCTCAATTGGTCATTATCATCAGCAGTCATCGTACTATACTTTGAACCACAGTCCGTTTAGCAAATACTAGGTTCTAACCGTAACATTTTATTTGCGCTGGGGTCACCTCTCGACAATTGCGAGCTTGGGTAATAAGGCTACGTGAAGTTGTGGCATATGTCACGCAGTTAGGAGTTGACAAGAGTTCGAGACGAACTTTATGGTTAAGAACCAACTGTAGGGAATCCAGTGGATGCGGTGATGCACAATGAAGGAGTGTACAAAGATGCATTGGTGCGACCAAACAGAAAGACTTTCGGAATACCTGGGTATAAACGGAAATCTTGCAGACTCACGGGCAACTACACTAGATTAGACTCAAACGGAAACTAACGCAAACTAACTACACTAAACCAAATGTCAGGAGGAAAGGAGATGTCGTTGACGAAGGAATTCATTATTGACATAGCCTTCGAGGAGATACCGGTGTCGGGTTGCACCTGACGGAGGACCTTGCTTATGGACCTCCTCCCGTAGATGGTTGGAATGGAATGGATGGTTGAATGGAATTCCTATTATAACTTCCTTGCACCCGGCTAGTGATGACACTGATGCAATCCGCACCTGTGTTATGAACAGCTCGCATTACGACCAGCGTTAAAAGATACTCATTATCATCAGAAACAGCAACATCAGTGTTGAGACTGATGCTTCATTGCAGTACAACTACGAAGTTTACTTAATTACATTTAAAGCCTTAAAGTGAAGAAGACTGACGTAGAAAGGGATACAATGCTATCCAACCGCAAACATTCTGAAGTACCTACACCACCAAATATCTAACCAGACAGACAATCTGGAAAGAAGCCGGCGGCAGGAATGACACTGACATCGGTTAGGCACCATTTATTGCAGTGTCTCCAGCCAAGCACAGAGGATCACGGGGACCTCATCCCGAGGGTCACTTAATCTACTCGGCCAGCAACTCTGGTTTTCAGAGTCTGCGTGTAAGTTGGTGAGTTGGACGCTTCCAGAAAACTGATTCGCACATCTGTTTTTATGTCCCCAGCAGAGAATATTCAAACTAGACAGACCGTCGCAGCATTCGTTGTGGTAGCAGCTATCCACAGAGAGACACCTTAGTTCTCCACTAACTACTTCTTCCTTATAAACCACCTCTGATTAATTCGAATTGGAATGGTGACCGGTCGAATCAGAATAGTTCAGTACGTTTTTTGTATAAAGCTTTCGTTGAATGGTTTAGTTATCCTTCTTTTTAACTGGTTTACACAGTCACCAAAGACATAGACATGAGTTGTGCTCTCGATGGACTCCACTGAGAGCTAGTATGTACTGTGAGTTAGGTATTGACGTTACCTCTTCGAGCGGCGACGAATCATTTGCAGATCAATTGCTAATCTCGTTGAGCGAGCAGACGACCAGCCACCTGAGCTACAAATATACCTTAACATTGCCATATGGCACACAGTGGCAATATCAATACAGTTTAGATGGACAACAGAGAGGATATCTGACGGACAATGAGATTTCGTAAGAAGTATGTAAAAACGCAATCTTTTGGCGATGGAACATGGAGGAACCATGCTAAATTGTGCATCTAATTTGGACTACCCTCGGTAGTGCTCCGCATCCTTTCAGCATGTAACATTATGGTCCGGAAGTTCCATGCATACCAAACCGAGATTAGTGAGAAATGCAGCGGACAGCTGATTTGAGTTATGTATGTTAAGATTTTGAATGCTCTAGACCGAACTGGATCGAGACAAACGAATGTCTACAACAGAATACACACATCACACTACATACAATTTGCACGCGCTATGAACAGGGAAGGAGAGGTCGCCGTGTACGGTAGGTCTACGTGAAACTACATGAAGAAAATTGTGAAATGAATTCGAAATCTGAACGTTCAAAACGCTGTTATCAATTACCTTCTGGATTTCACGATATTTATTATAACTACGCTATGTATTGTTTGGTCGATAAAGGGTACGCAACTGAAGAAGGTAGCTGAGTCGACTCACCTGAACGCGCATTGCATGTAAGATCAGGTCCAGATTCGGGTCGTTGTCCAGAGCGCGGTCAGCGGAGAATGTCAGTGACAACTGACCAGCGTAGGTAGTGAATGTGACGCTCAGATTTCTGCAAATTATCCATTTTGAATCCAGGTCTGTTTGTGAACTGGTAGGAACCGTTTCAACCGGTGGTGAGCAGTAACCAAGTCGTGGGGAAGGCATCCAAGTGTCGATTCGCACAACAGGAGATCCGCCGATATAAACTAGACCGGCATTTGCGTTAGTCAGATGACGGGCCAAGGCGCGGAAACTAGTGCCCAACCGGGGCGGATAGATCGACGTCCCACGAGGAAGACGTTGACGGAGGCGACGTCGGAGAGAACGCGCCTCGGCAGACTTACTTGCCAACAAAGACATGTAGGCCAATCGGCGTGTCGGTGGCATCTGATAAGTTTGGTGCGATTCTTGGTCTTTTGAGTGGCCCGTGAACGGTGATACAACTTCCACACCGGTCACGCTCACACTGGCTTTGGCCGAACCACCACAATTGGTCTCGATCCAACCAGCCAAAGGATGGGGCATCAGGGTGTAGAGTATGGTCCGTGCCCATGCCAGACATAGCGGGTCAACAGAATTGTTCAATTCAATAAGGCGTTGTCTGGTTTCCCATAGCCGAGGAAGCATACCCTCGGTATTGATTGGTAGACAAATATCAGCCAGCACGTGACGTCCTGGACACAGTGTATTCATTGTGGTTGGTGGAGCGGTCATGGCAACCATTCGGTGCTCGTTTCCTACTAATCCCGTCTCGACCAGGCTGTCTGCTTGGTGCCGCTGGAGCTGTGAATTCTGATGCTGTTGCTGCTTGCGATGACGGTGAACTGAACCAGTAGTAAGCTGATGGCGCAACCGGTGCTGATGGGACAAGAATCTGGTAATCCCGGTGCACGGGGAAGCATCACATCCTTGAATACTTAGCTGTTGGACGGATCCGTTTTTCAGGCCACTGATGGAACAACCAGGAAGAACCGGAACCTCTACCGATAAGAACGCAAGCAAATCCGGTGGATGTTTCAGTCCAACGGTCTGTAAAACGAGAGTGATGATGGGAGAGGGAATCGAAGTGACTACGACATTGCTCAATAAGAGTACAAAAGCAAAAACTCGACCGTGCTAATCAACTGCAGGCAAACCCCTCATTAGCAGTCACTAATGAGAAAATCTGAGAAGCTATAAATGAAAGAGAAAGTCTTCAGAAGCAACCGTGAGTTGTGTTTTAAAGCAAATTTCGGAAGCGGACATACTAATTCTGTTAGACGAGCTGCATAGTGAGACTATCGTCGTACAAGTTCTACAGATTAGTAATATCCCAGCTTCACTAAGTCCATTCCACTTCACGAATGAAGTAACCCCTCTGCAGACAAACATCTGTAGGCGATACTGAGTTGGGAGATGTACCATTTTTGAGGAGGGGGCCTGACGAATATGCAGTGTCCCATACGGTTCATGCATCTGGTTAACAAAAAGTCCCTTAGGTGTTTTCAGCGACAGGGGGCAGCATGCAGGAAATAAGTTTTTAATGCATACTGCAGCCATGTCACACATTCAGTAATGTATGTTGACCTGTTGATCACCGTAATCACATCCTGTTCATGAGACCCGGCGACGTAACGGGATGACATGTACTTTTTCCAGGTTACAACACAGAATCATCTGGTTTGAATGGAACATTCAGTTTTTAGAGTGCGAATTTCATACAATTGGTTTCAAGTAGAACATAAGGTTGACGGAAACTCAGGGATTGAGCCTACTTGATGAGCCCCAAGAAGGGTGAAACCGGTCGTGGGCTGTCGAAGAGTTTACATCAACCTTGTGAGTAGTTTCCTTTATGAAAATATACTGCGATATCTCGAGTATCGTACCAACTAAAACATGAGATGGTCTTTGTGCAGCACATTCACTTGAAGAATATAACAAACTAGAGGTTTAGGTGGATTTCCCGTAAAAACCAAATTGGTGTGGTAGTGCGAACGCTACCATAGTTTTTAGAGTGAGGCATATACCCTATTTTGCTAGCAGTGTCACCGGTTTTGTTGCGGCTAGGTTTTCCAACACATTTGCTTGTGCAATGAATAGAGCAAGTAATTCCGTACTTTTAGCACGTCCCTGATCATGCAGAGGTTGGTGAAAATGTCGGGTCTGTACTGCCAGCTGCCCTGACAAGCGGATTGTGCAAGTAGTGGAGTCATGTGATGTTTTGGCACCGTGCATTTTCTCCCCAAAGATGGACAAAAACAACGGAGTAGTTTGAAATGAACTGTGATGAGCAGATTGAAGAATGGAGCGAAATTCGTGATCGAAAGTGAACATATTTTATCTGTCTAAAAGTAGTACAGAAGCGTACATGGGAATCCTAGTGTTTGGAGCTCTATGACCGACATTTCGTTGGATTAGATTATTCAGTCCTTTCAACAATACAATACAATCGCTCAGCTGTAACACCCTTTCGATGCATAGGTGCCATGCCACCCGAAGGAAGTAGGAGGGATGAGCTAGTACCAGGTTGCCCAACCCTAAAACGATGCAGTAGAGGTGCCGAGGTTGGGTTCGAATCACGGACCTTCCGGGCAGTGAGTTCGGGCCTTAACCACTGGTTACCTAAAGTTCTTTGAGTGTCAAACCAATCTGCACTCTGGCCTTGTTTTGGTAAAGTACGAATCAGTTTGGTGGATTAACCACCAATTTGGTAGATTTTTACCGATGCGTTTTTTCTTGGATGACCGTCCACATGTAGTAACAAGGAAGATTAATTAGAAAGGCATTTTCCTCAAAGACATTCCTCAGCCCTGCTTGGACAGCAAGCGGGGGCCAACTTTGTCATTAGCCCAACCTACATATCCCTTATAAGACTTTAGTTCTAGGATGCATCCTGATTGCAGTTCATCAGTGCCGACTCACGTACCACATAAGCGCGATAGGGGGTTGGCAGCACCCAGTGACAGCCGAATGTGGAGCGGAATCCAGCTAAACAAAGTATTTACAGTTGATTCCCATCATTGATGGTTGAAAAATACCACACTTGGTGGTCGGAACATTGGAAAGTTTCAATGGTGTGCAGCTCTCAGTATTTTCGGTCCAAGTATCCACGTCGCTGCACACAACCCCAATCTCCACACTCGTCACCACTTGATCTACGCGGGCCACAAGTGGCCTGATCTTTGTGCTGACATTTCCAGTGAATTCGGCTCACATTGTCGTACAAATCCAGCTAACTCACTCAGAACTAACACAGGACCCAATGCGCAAACAGCAACTCCCCGGAAACACAAAGTACTGGTGAGCTAGCGTTCGAAGTGTACCTGCCTGATCACACACGTGTGAGCTCATCATCCTTAAACCGAAAGCAGTACTCCAGCCAGGGCTTCATAGCACAGCATTGGAGACGGTTCGGCTTTCCGGGTCACTGTTTGTATACAACGAACATCAGAAACTTTCAGCAAACAAGATAGAAGATACACATTTCGCCAACACCAGGCAAACCTGAAATCAATCGGCACATTCCTAGCCCTACGAATCCACATGGTGACATACGAGATCATCTCAACACGGAACCAACAATGTTACTACCACTACTACTAATAATAAATATTGAATCCGCTGTGATATCCTCTCATTGAACATCTGTCGAGGGCTGGGATACTTCCGAGTTACTCAGTCCTAAAGGGGAGCAATGGCAAAGCTAGAGTAGGGTTCCAACGACAGAATTTTCAGTCAGTGTTCTCGCACCTTAACAGCTGAGTTATCTCAGCTTCAACACAGGAATGCAATGTAGCAAAGATCCCAAGACGTTCACCTGGTGATACGAATCCTGTCGCTCAGGGGTGCATAAAATTCAGAACATGGTTATCCTGTGATCGGTTTGGGAGCGCGTTTGATTGGGTATACTCTTAGCTTATTCCTTGTATACTGGCTGAAAAGGGGGACTTAGCGTGCACGGAGAGTTAGCTTGAGCTTCCTCCACATAAAGCGTAGTTTACCTGGTTTTTGTTCTACTTCCTTTTCGACTTTACGATTGCAGATGGCTTGAAGAGGTGCACTTAAAGGCTCCATACCCGTGGGTGTGGATTTACTAACGAATAGTATGCTAAGCGATACTCACTAATGGATGACACTGTCCTTGTAATTCCTTCGCAATTAAAAGTGGAAGCGGTGGTCTTGAAAAAGGGCAGGTTTTAAGGAATGTGCTTCAAGCTGTTTCCTTCAAGATCCTATTTTAAGTCGTCATTTCTGAAACATGTGTACAGATAGGTAGTTAAACCAGGGTGGGCTGGAATTTCAGTACTTTCGTCCAGAGTTAGCAACAAGCAACTAGAAGCAACAAGCTCCGGGTTCGTAATCAAGTGAACTAAAAGGTACCGGTCTAATTCAGTTCGTCCGTCATGACTAGTGCACTGTTTGCTACAGTTTAGTCCATCTGCTGCAGAAGAAAACCGATCACAAAATACGATAGCTGAACCAATTTAATGTGGGTGACTCGGCGCTGAGTTGACGTTGTCGAATTGTCCTACTTCGAAGATAAGGCGAAAGAATTAACCAGTTAGGAGTGGGGGTTTAGAAATGAGTGGTATTGTTTGCATGACTGATTACAACTGACTGCCAGGGAGTTTGCAGTTCATTTTCAAATCATGAGCTTGCGTCCACATCACTCTAATTGATGCGACCATCTGATACGCCCACAGCATTCAGTACACCTGTGTTTCATTTCTAATCGGTCACATCGGTGTTACGCGAGGTACTAAATCGATTACCTCACAAGCCAGGCGAGTGTCAGACAAGAGCCACACCTGTGACCAATGAGAAATCCGATCAAATCCCACAAACAGATGGTGCTTAAAATGACGCGTCAATACCTAGTTTAACTACCGTACGTGCCTCCGGGATAGTGGTCTCTCTCCTAGTGGAAGAATCACTCGATGATACTAATGTATCTGTGTGCCCATTTTATGGGTGGCTTCCGGAGTTTGCATAAAAAAGCGTTTAAGGCTTCGGTGCGAGTACATTATCGTAGTAGGATGACTCATGGTGAGGCATTTAGGCAGTCCTACAAACGAACTTGCCACTAGAGGGCGGAAATATATAAATGGTCTGTAATGTGACTGCAAGTGAACACGAATATCGTGCACTCACAAAAGAGAAAGAACAGACAGTACGGTAACGGTTTGAGCCTGCAAACGTCTAGTCTCCATCCTCTCTTGGAAAGGAAAGCCTTGTGAGTTGATGAACATCGTCGGATTGGGAGCTCAACCAGTAGGAAACCACAAACAAAAAAGGCGTTGAGTATTTGTCCTTGTGACTGAAAAACTGTGATACTTTCCAATCAATCAAGGCTCTACGAACTAGAAACCTCTGTATATTCGCGTTAATTCTGCCCGTTTTGAACCGTAGAATAAAATTTTCACCTGATATCTCCAGTAAATTTGCTGTATCCAGCGTATTAATTCAGAGATTCAAATTGAGTTCTCTGAAGCGCATTTTACCGTGATCTGGGCAAATATGAACAAATATGGAAGCGTACATAAATGGCCATCGATCCCGTGATGGTGGGTTGAATGAAGTGGAATTTAGAAACAGCTAGCGGGGCATCCAAACGGCCCGCGGCTTTTCCGTCGCACATTTTCTGTCAGAACATTCGCTACTTATTGAACTTATTAGTAGTTAAAATTGTCCACGTGATGGATGCTGAGGGAGTACGCAGTCCAACGGCTTTCACGGAAGACTCACCTGAATCCCAGCTGGATCTTTCGTTTATGATACTCTTCTTCAACTGATTCATGATTTAGTTGGTACGATATTCGAAATATCGCAATAAACTGTATGGACGAGACATTCAGCCGGGACTCAGATTCAGTGAAAACTCAAACGGTATGAAAATGAGTGTATTTGCCGAATTTCGTGCCGTTTGGGTTCAAGTAGAACAAAACGTTGACGGGAACCACGAGTGTGTGCCTACCTGGCGAGCCCCAAGAAGGGTGAAACCGGTCGTGGGCTGCTGAAGAGTTTTCAGCAATCTTATGAGTAGCGCTTTACAGTTCAACGGTATTCCATTCGCGGTCCCTTATGCCTTTCAAACCGTCTCGTCAGACTAGCAACATGCTCTTACCTAGACATTTGCCATGCGACTTAAATATGGAGCAAAAATGTACCTACTCAGACTACAGTGAAATACAGTGAGACCAAGTAAAACCAAATTCAACCAACTCTGATTGTCACGGAGACCTTGTTCATTGCATAATACTTGCAAGTGTAAGAATTTCGACTGGAAAACAGGACGTAGGATCACGAGCCACAAGTGTTATCAAAAACCAGAAACGAGCTATCGACAGGATGATTGGTAGAAACGAAATCTGACCATGCTACTGAGTCCAGTGGTTACCTGGTGGTAGGCTCGTAGACCGCCAGCTAACAGACTCAGAATAATTTCTGAATACGACGCCTTGGTCACCTGACGCACGCGACTGAGCTTGACCAATGAAAGAAGAGCGCATTTGTAGACCAACCGATTACCGATAAACTCAGACGGGCTCGAACTGTCTGATGTCGTTGTCGTTGTGGTTAAACTTGGCAACCTTGTAGGGCTGAGTTTCCGGTCCTCTGGAAATGAGGTAGCTTTTAATGCCCAAATACCCACATCAGCTCGGGTGAAAAAATATTTGTGCAGAATCACAGCTGGGCCAGTAACCAAGGCGCGAATTAGATCACAGCAAGTGGCGATGGTGGCCAAAGAACTCGACCAAAATGTGTACCACCACTGGGCTGCCTCTGATTCTTCCGGATCTTCGTCTTCCGGAGAAGGTAGTAAGGAGGTCTGACACTCTTGTGTAGCGGTACTCCCGGACACGGTCAAGATAGGCTTGCTAGTTGGTGCGTTTGTGCTAATGCTCTGTTGTTCCAGGCCTAATTCATTGATCGGTGCCGCCTTTGGGTCAAACGAATGGTAGTGTAACTTGGCGACATACGATTTCTGGGGCACTGTCGGTTTGGTTGCTGGGCTTGCACTCGTACCTATGACAAAAGCGACAGAAAAACAGGAAGTAAGAAAAATTACCTGCATTTTTCGAGCACCTGAAGATCTCAATACAAAGCTATTTTTCTTCTCAAGAGGAACATGCATGAACAGGGTTAGAAAAAACCAGTAGCAGTATGAAGCTGAACAATATTGAGTAGCAGATTTCGAAAGTAAGGCAAAAGCTATACAGATGCAAAACAGTAACGTTTGGTTGTGCAAAGTGATTACACGAAGTCGGGCTGGTCGCTCCTTTAAAAATATGGAAAAACCATCATTGCAGTGGTGCCTCAAACGTGAATGGCCCCTCACTGACTTACCACAGTCATTGTTTATTTCGGAGGAAGCATGGCTATTGGCTCTTTCTTCGGAATCTGACATCTGACCACGCCAGCGACGCTTCCTATCGGATGTACCGTCATTACCGATGACCAAGTTGGCTGGCGCACACTTGGGGCTGTGTACACGACTCGGTAAGTCAGCTAAACAGTTGGTCAACAGGTGGACCAGTGCTTTGCAATCGTCTGAGAGGGCTGCATGCAGCCGGAAAATCAGTAAGCTTCCAATACCAGCAGAACCAGAACGACGACATACAAAGGATGTGGAGGACGAACTGCAGCCAGCAGATAACTTTCCATCTACCCCGCGGTTGTATGTGTTCGATTTCGTCGACAAGTATTGACTGCGATCAGTTGTTCGTTTGGTAGTCGTATGGTCTAGTTCATCCGATTCGGTCACGCTATCCGCATCCGAGGCCTCATTTACATCAGCCTGAAGGGGGCGATTCGAAAAAATTCATCAAGTGGATAAAATCATTCAGTTGTTGTTCCCTCATCTAAAAAATACGGATGAACATACTTCGGGGAAAATGCCCAAAGTATTACGCAGTGTAGGTTGATTTTGACGAGAATGCATTTTATGCTTTGCAGCGACGCACTAAGATTTCTCACTGGTTTGACAAAAGTGTGAACTGTGTTACAGGTGCTTTTGTGGAACGGTGAGCCAAATACACAAAAAGCAACATCCATCCTGTGTCCGTGGACCTGAAACACGATTTTTGGTCGTTCAATTTTAAGTGGTAACTTGATAATGGATTTGACATGGAACCTTTTGAGAGATAATAGGGCAACCTGGCAGTATCCCAGCCCTCGTGCTTCCTTCGGGTGGCATGACAGTTAGGCACAGACAGGGTGCTACAGTTGATTGAATAGGCCGAACAAGCATAGTTGGAACCAGAACTTATGTTCATTCGCTCTGGATATACTCATCTTGGAGATAAGCTAAGCCGTGAGGGTAAAGTTAACTGTACGAAATGCACATGGTGTCCTACTATTTTTAAATGCTCATAGAACTTGTTTCTGAAATCAGTAGCACACAGTGGGCTTCAATAAAACTGATAAGAACGATCTGGTGTGAACACTGTTGTCAACTACCATGCACTACTCTAAAGGTGAACTCGATGCACAACCTTAACCATAAGCCAATGCACTACTGACAAACTAAAGTAGACTGTCAGATAATCTGCATTAGACCCTAGCTGCAGAGTTTTGGCCATCCTTCGAAAACACGGAGAATTGGGCGGCAAATACAGTATGTAAAGCTAGCGGCCGGGTGAGACAAATGCAACTAGCTCTGTTCGCCGAGCTTGGTAGTTGGATTGCAAGCGGTCCATCACCAATCGAGGTGATATGGTCTGTGAGGGTTGACTGACGATATCACTACGTTTGCAATCAAACTGCATGCAACAAACAACAATGACCTTTCTCAATAATGTGAGGATAGGCCGGCAGAAAACCAATGGAGAGGGAAGCAGTGGATTAAGGTATTACTCAGGAGATTCCAGCTCATGTAGTTCAGGTTAAAAAGTTGGTATTTTACCGAAAACGCTAAACTAATTCTAAACAAACCAGTGGTTAGTAAACATTTAGATCATCTCAGGCGTTTAAAAACCGGTCCTCATCCGATTCATTTTTCGAACTGACGAGGGTGTAAAAGGCTGTTATCGCATGGTTAATATAAGCGTGCTTAGCGGCTAGGGAGTTGAAGCCACAGTTAGTTGAGACGGACATCTGCCGGCCTAACTAAGGCTTGTTTTGATGAATGAACACGTTCTCTTTCCAGTCTTTTTCTAGATGTTGAACCTGCCAGACGCCTCGAAAATCCAGTCGTCTTGACTAGAGGCCAACACGTGACGACCGTGTGCAGGCGTTGGGAGTGGGGATGATTAAGCTGACGTAGGGATAGGCCGTTTGACCAGATGGACTGGAATTTCAAACCCTATTGTAGGATTCCGCTATGTACCGTCACGATGAGACTGGACCTCATCGTGGTGTGGCGGTTTGTGCTCACCTAATCCACCAGGCTATAGCTGGAAAGCCCGTATGATAATCGTGGTCACTTACCAGGTTGGACAATAGATAGGTCTGACCAACATGGTCTGCAAGTCTTTCAGACTGAATTTGGGACATGTGCGATGACTTGGTCCTCAAGAGGCGAACTATGGTGGCCATACGCCGATCATCGCTGCTTTGTAGTCGGATACTTCAGCCAAAGCTTTAGGCGCTATCACCACCTGCAGTCATCAACTTCACAACCACAGACAACCTCATGGCACAGCGGGCGTTGCATTGTGCCATCAGCCGGGTCACCTTATTAACTGTGTACAGTAGGAAGCTTAAATGACGTTTCGCTGCTTGGATTTTCACATTCTTTATTCTTCCATAGCCAATCTCATAAATACTGGTCTGTTTGTAGACGTCTACATAAGGAATAACGACTTGATTTGCCTTACGTCGCCGTTAATTCAACATTTGTCGATCTTATGGCACACACAGTCGACTTCGGCATCAAAGTTCACACGCCAAATAACAGTTTAGCCGATCGTCCTTAACGCTCGTAATCTGAAGTGATCTGGATATCAGGCCTCTCTCTTACTCTTCTGCTTTTCCATGACGTATTTTTTTACAAGGAGCGAGGATGAGAGATCAACTTACGACTGGCGGCCCATCAGTAGCCTCCCGCCTAAGACTACGGAACCCTAGTGATACAACAACTGTCGCCGTTGGTCGTGACGGCTCGGGTATTGTTCCAAGTCATCAAGCAGAGAGATATCGCCTTGACAGGATACCCGTTAACAGTACAGTTCACTGAAAACCATAGCCCGCATAAACTTCAGCAGACTGTGTTTCCGATACTCACAGATAGACCTATTAAGGCGTTTCCAGTTCTTTATTATGGCGGAACGTAATCTCAGATGCTGTTGTGGTTGCTATGGCACTGAAGTATATGGACTGCGCAGGCCAAATCGGGTTGTCTTTTTAAAGTTGAACCCAGAGGCACAGAAAACGGTAAAAGCCTGTTTCAATTACGCGTTGATAGCAAGTTATTTGTTTTAATTGTTTCACTTGAAATAGCCTAAATCACTTAGCCATGTGCTGCCTGTTGTTTGTGGTTTTGGAATTCTTAGGCTGTTCCCTAGCTTGTCTTCCGCTCAATGTGGCACATCAAAAAGTACGGTAGCTTAAGACATCTTTTGGTCAAGACTTAGGAAAAGAAAAGCTACAGCTGCGTTCAATGAGAAATCACAGAATTATCCACAAGGTCATCCTACAACCCTCGTGATGGGACAAGAGGTGCTGCGTTAAAGATATTGATTCTGACTGACCCATATTTTGACCAATTATTGTGGTCTGTAGCCTGCTCTCCATATATTCATCCAGTCGACGTCATGTTCGGTTATTCCGCATGGCTCGTCTCCGGACACCTTTACGTATGAGCCGACCTCAGGCACATATGAACCACGTCGTCATTAACTGATGGTGATACGGAACATTTGCTGACTGACGCTTGTTCTGGACTACTCATGTGGACGGTGGCCACACTCTAATCCGTTGCTGCCTTACTTTACAATTTTCTGGGGCACGCCAACTGCGCAAACCTCCTTTGGCTTTTGAAGAGCTTACGGAGGTAAACCCAACGCTCTTCCCCTCTTTCTTCAGTTGTAGAAACCGTGTGTGTATTGTACAGTGATTATAGCCGACACAGTTTCCTTCGCCGACGGTCTGCGGAGATAGGGTGGACAGCTACGCATTGAAGGTGGTAGCTGACATATTTGATGCGCTAATTCAGGAGTGACGGTGTATTTTGCACTGGAGAGATCGACAGGAGAAGCTATGCAGTGAAGGTAGCAGCTTGGATGCATGCATGCCACTGAGCGCGCGAGTGGGACATGTCTGTCAGTGTCTCTAAACATTGATGTGTCCCATCTCAGGGTCCCGATCCAGGTAGACGGCAATGACCAGTGCGGCTGATTTTGCTGGCAATGGCTCCGACACTTCGCTGCAAAGTCATTTCTCGAGCTCACCTGGCTCTTCACCCTCTACGTATTTGTGCCAGAAGGGTTGCCTGATGAATTCGGTTGACTGGCATTCGGAGTATGTGGAGAAGCTACTGCAATCTGTGGAATGTAATCAGCTCATCGATTGTGGGGGATTCATCTCTCCCGAGAACCATTCGACATAGTTCAGCAGTACTAAGCCAATGTTCTCATCAAACTCGAGCAATGCATCGAAGACATCGATGGTCAAACAGCATCCTCAGCGCCCGGCAACCAGGTTTCCGATCCATGTAACAATATGAAGCGTATTACAGCTGTGTAAACCCAACCCTTGACAAATAAGCTAATGTCACGTCTGTTCTGCAGGTGATGGAAGCTCCTACGTGCTTCTCTGGCCTTTTCAATCGAAGTGGGGATCGCATCTTTGGCCAAACTAGGGAGGACTGATACAGCTGCCCCGTTAAGCAAGTTTGTCTAATACCTCTATCGGCTCATCCACAAGCATGAAGTCCACGTTAGAGCCCACCAAGTCTTGCAGCAGTACTCTACACCTACTTTCAACGGCCTGAACCGCATGCCTAATCCTGAGGTAGGATTGCCTAGATTAGTTGATATCGTCTGCAGTAGGCTAAAGTCGGATACAACAAGGGCTACGTCGTCTGTGTATTCCATATTTTGGGCGAGCGCCTGGGAGCATTTCGACCCCACATGCATTAAAGGCTGGGAGTGAGTCTTCTGCTTCATATCAGTGGCGAAGTTGAAGAGGGAGGATGAACGAGGACAACCTTGCCTGACACCACGATGTGGTGAACTCAGGCGGGAGCTTACCGTAGACCTTCACGCGTCCACGCTTATAGCGCTTTAAAAGGGTCAATAAATAATAATAAATAATAGTTCAGTTGCACCACCCTTCAGCGCATAACTGCCATGCACCCGAAGGAAGCACGAGGGCTGAGCTACTGCGAGGTTACGACATCGTACTCGTTGCTTGGTGGCATGGATCTCCTGGCATCAATTGGAACTAGCGATCTCGACGATTTCCAGTTGATATAGTTTGATCTTATCAGAGTTGGACAGATGGCGCTGAACGCTGAACTCCACGCTCCACCTATGTGATAGCTATCAGGACAGTGTTAGTTTACTGAAGAGAGTAGTCGAGCTAGCTCAGATCGATACTGCTGGTAACTCGTGAAAATGGTGGAGTGGCATGCTTTCTGCTGACTTGCGAGGGATTGAAGGAAAACGAATTGTCCGACGTACCTACAGTATGGACTGATCGGAATAAAGACGTAATTCAATTTAATTCGATTCAATTTATCAGCTATAAACCATGATCCCACCCAGTCGTGTAGCAGCACTTTACACTTTTCAGGTGTGAAGCGCATTGCAAACCGTGCGGCAGAGTTATTTAGGTTATTTAAAATCGTTTGCATTTGGGAAGAATCTGAACCAAGGAGAGCAATATCGTCCGCATACTCAATGTCCGTGAGTGAACGTCCCGGGAGCAAATCGACTCCCGAGGTTTCAGGGTCATGCAGACAAATTTCAAGCAGCATGTCAATAACAAAGTTGAAGAGGAAGGGTGAGAGAGGACAGCCTTGTCTTACACCACTGGACGTGGTGAACTCAGGCGAGAGCTTCCCGTATACTCGTACGCGCCCACAGGAGTTCGCATACAGTACCCTCATGAGGGATAGAAATTTGGAAGGGACACCTCTGATCGCCAGACACTGTCAAAGTTGCTGACGATCGACAGAATCAAAAGCAGCTTTCAAATCCAGAAAAACGACCAACGTGGGCCGTCTGAAGGAGTGGAGCTGTTCAAGAATTTATCTCAATGTGAAGATGTGGTCGATGCATCCGCGACCGGGGCGAAACCCAGCCAGATTCTCACGAATCTGTCTCTCCCGATAATCCATCAACCTACGCAAAATAATGCCAGAGAGCACCTTAGATGCGACGGATACCAGGATGATACCATGATGGTTTTCACATGACGTTCTTGCTCCCTTTTTGAAAACTGGGATGACGGTCGAGGAGCTCCATTTGGCTGGTATTCTGTTTTCATTCCAAATCTTCTGCAGTATAGTTGTCAGACTGTTCACCAGGACTTCGCCACCTTCTTTGACGAGCGTGGGGTGTAGACCATCCGGGCCAGGTGCCTTGTCGCGCTTCAGGATTGAAAGCTCACGCTGGATTTCGGTTGCTGATGGTGGGCTGGTGTCAACGTTCCATTCGGACCCGCTTGGTTCTTCCAGCGGTTGTGTTGAAGGAGACCAGATGAACTATCCTTGGAAGTGCTCAGCCCACCGCTCAACACGGCGATTGAGGGAGTGAATTGCTGTTCCGTCTTTTTCGCATATTGTTTCACTGACACCTGCCTTCTTTTGACCCGTTGATCGAATCAGTTGAAACAGGGCGCGGCTGTTGCCTGCAGCGAAAGCCTTCTCCATCTCCTGGGCCTTCGAAATCCACCAGCGTTCTCTGTCATTCTTCAAGCTCCTGATTATCCGGTGTTTGAGGGATCTGCGTGCGCCATCATAGTCGCTAGTTGCTGGTATGGCCTTTCTGGCAGCAATAAGATCTGCTGATCTCGAAGATATCCAGTGTTCATTGAGTCGAGTCAGATGGGCTGGACAAACAGTTCTGAAAGCTGAGAGCATTGCTTCTTTAACTCGCCTCCATTCAATCTCCAAGCAATCTTCGTCGTCCACATGATTGTGCGTTTCCAGTAGCTTTCTAGCCAGATCAGCTCGATACTCTTCAGCTACTGAAACTTGTCGAAGTTGATGAACGGAGCTGCTCTCTTTCGGCACGCGTAGTGCTGGCGGAAAGCGAAGTGCTAAGCGGGCCCGCACGATGGCGTGATCAGAGTCAAGTTGCGTACCCCAGAAGGAACGATAATCCTTAACTGAGTCTCTCCGTCGGTAACTGATAGCCATATGGTCCAATTGAGTCCACGACTGTCTTGTGGTAGGTGGCCTCCAAGTAACTCGGTGTGAGCGTCTGTGTTGGAAGTTCGTACTGGCCAGGAACAGACGATGATCTGCACACAACTGAAGAAGCCGCTCCCCATTATCCGTACGCTCAGCATCGACTCCAAATCTACCACCTAACTGTGCTTCTTCCGGACTTAGTCGTCCAACTTGGGCATTCATATCACCCGCCAGGATTACTATATCCGTCCTTCTTGCCGACCAAAGCAGTCGTGACAGATCCTGATAAAACTCGTCCTTCTCAGTCTCAGAACTGCTATCTGTTGGGGCGTATGCTGATACGACAAACAAACACCGTTTACCGCATCGACCTGCGTTAATCTTAATTGAGCCAGACAACCGCACAGCACAAAGACGACTGTTTACTGGGATCCAGTCCAGTAAGACGCTTTCAGCCTTGGGGCTGAGTGCAACTCCCACACCGTAGATACCACGAGCCATTGCGTCAGGATCACCGGATGCCCGAAGAGTGAAATGTGGAACATCTGGGCCCGTCCTAAGCGGCTTGAGGAGCACGACCGAAGTGGGGTCTTGTATGCGTGTTTCGGAGACACAACATACATCGATAGAGAGGGAAAGCAAGGTTTCAGCAAGGGATGCCTGTTGCCCAATTTGACATAGAGTACGGACATTGAAGGCTGCAACGTGGATCAGATCTTTTGAGGTTAGTAGGTGATTATTTTGGTTTATTTTTCCGGGCGATGGTTGAGACACTGAATAGTGGATAGGGGAATGACAGATGGGTCGATTACACTGCATTGTACGATGGGTTGGGTGGGAGGGAGAGAGAAGGCCGGCGAGCGAAGAGCTGCAAGGGTAAATGATACTTCCCGGTTGCCCAGGCCGAAGAAGGGGGTTTAGTTGAGGTACCCCACCTTGAGCCTTTGACTCAAAAGTCTGACCCACAAGGCAGTGGGAGGATGTAGGGTTTTGTTCGGGGACCCTGCCCCTAGCCTCTGACTCAAGAGTCTGGACCGCGAGACAGCGGTTGTTAGGGTTTTCTTGGAGGACCCTTCCCAGAGCCAATGACTCAATAGTATGACCCACTTGGCTGTAGAGGGCAGGCCTGGCCCGAGGGCGCACGGAGTGGGGCATTACCGTCTCACTCCTAGTGCAGCTGCGCACAGCAGGTGCCTTTTGGGCAACACCGGACTCTTTGGTTTTAAAAGTATTTCGACCGTATTGAATAATGCGCCGGCGGTCACGGTCAACCGTTGGGCGATCGGAGTGTGCGGTTTTTAGGGCCGACCTTTTCTAACCCGTCCTTCCTCGGGGGAAGGCAGCATCGCTGCTTCCATAAATATGGACATGCTGGTCGCCTGAGGGAAACGCCTTACTGCCTTCACACTCCTATCGCAGAGGACAGTACGACTTTACCTCCAGACCGCCCCGTAATACGATTACTCGCAGTACGGGGACTCGCTGTTCTTCGTCGGGCTGCTCCCTGTTGGCCTTCCTGGCATGGTTGAACCTTTAGGAACTGAGTTCCAGCCAGTATATCCCACAGGATCATTGCAGCACTGAAGCCCGACCGCCACGACAAGGTGACAGCTTTGGGTCGGGATAAAGACGTAATCCCCAGAATTATGGCTCAACACCGGTAGCTGATAGCCACGTTATCCCACTGGGTCCACGGGTGACTTGCACTTAGTGGCCACCAGGTAACATGGTGCGAGCTTTTATGTTAAAAGTTCGTGCTGGCCACGGACAATTGATGGTCAGTGCACAGCTGGAGAAGTTGTCCTCCGTTGTCCGTGCGGTGAGCATCAACTTCGATTCGAACACCCAGATATGATTCCAAGGGTGAAGACGGCACCATTTCAAGTTTTGAAAGCACGCGTTCTTAATAAACCTGATCAGAGTCATCCCGTCTTGAGCCATGTGCTTCGTACCTGCCAAGTACAAAATCATGCTGATAGACTTCGTCTTTGAACGAGCAATCCACTGTTTTTCCGTCCATTAACGGTGCTGTCCTGGTGCCATACTTGTTTCACCGGTGTGTGTGAAGCTGCAAATGGAATTTCCATCGACAGGATACGATGCAACTCACGTGGACGATGTGGAAACCTTCCTCAAACAGGCTGGTCCCGGATGAGTGTATTTAAAAAAAAATCGATCAGCTTAGTTTTTCGAAGTACGATTGGTGGTGCAGCTAAGCTCCTTGGGAGATCTTAGTAATAATACGTGAGATAGCGCGATGTCTCCGGACAACGCGGATGTGCACCCTGTGATTGAAGGATGCTATACCCTGTCTAAGTGCTTTCCGCCGTTCGTGGCCAACGGCTAAGTGTTCAACCACTGGCCGGAGGAGCGCGGGTTCCAAAGCCTCTGAGTTTCGTGAGATGCTCACAGCTGATGATTCCCAACAAGGACGAAACAGCTGTACAATGCTTCTCAGTTTCTCTGCATAGATGAAACTCACCCACAGAAGGAAAGCTCACGGGAAAGCAACGCAGAATAGCCAACAGTCACTCTCCTCACAATGCCGATGAGCTCTTGCCCTAGGAACTCAAAACTTAGGAAAGTTATCTGGAATGTCTTCACTTGAGCACCATGTACCATGCTTTGATGCTATAGAGGAATACCACTGATCTGTCATCCATGACTCAAAGACAATGCTCAACTACTGTTCACAGATCTGCCTAGAAAGCTGCGAGTTCGAAATCTCTAGGTATTCGTCGGACACGTAATGTTGACAATAGCGTATACCCATATGTGTCGGAGTTTTAGCCATGTTAGCCCAGTTTGGGTTACCAATAATAATATTTTTTACTCGTTCTGAGGAGAATACTGTTTTACATCGGGGGCACTAAATCAGATGACGGAAATTCCGTAATCAGAATCTTCCTTCGTACCATCGAGACTGGGATGTCTCACTGTGAAAGTACACACGAAGTTTACTCGAAGTGATCCTGCATTAATATCAGCTGCTCATACATGTCGCTCACAGAAGAGTGGAAGCTGGGGAGACGTCTTGTAAGACAAACGCGTTGACGGCTGCCTCCCGCGTCCATGTGATTACGACCATTAAAGCTGATAATCATCAGTCTGATCAAGAATCACGAGAAACGCAAGGGCATCGCGATGAACACATCAGGAATGTTAGGTGAAACTGTGACATCCCGGCCACATGTGCTGCGCGTGCCATGTGTGTGTGTCCTCAGACTGACCCGCACAGTTTGTATGCACGCATGATGTCAGTAGGCCATAGACTGGTGGTGGTTTCAACAATATGCGGTTGGGATGGTGAACATGTGATGTCTGTGTGCTGTTTCAACTGAAGTGAAGTGAAGACAGATTGCCAATTCTTCAACTAGTCACACTCACTGGGGAATGCCACGTCCCGACACATACCAGCACGCCCGTCCCCCTTGAATCCATTAGCCATACATGTAGTTTGGTACAGAACGGTGGCGGTTCTACACAGACACACACATACAACGCTCTAGTTGAGATGCACGAACTTCACTTAGTCCGCGAAGACTGCATCTATAAGTGACAGATCGTAATCCAAGCCAACATGCAGATGCCAAAACTAGGTAAGCATTCTAGGTATGAAAATACGAATGTTATCCTCACGCGCCTGCCTACAGATATCAACCAGCTGGACATCAGCACATCCAAAAATACAAAAGGGACACGATGAGGGAAAGTTGTAAATGTAACATGCTTTGGCTGCAACCTCCATCCCCCCGCCGCAGCAGTTTGGGGGAGTAGGTGGTTCGGAAAAGTTATTTCCCAAACAGCTCGCACTGTTTCGGGCCTGTGATTGATTGACAAGTTGAACTGAGGAATTTGATCGAAAACAAATCGAATGGGTTAGGGTTACCAGTACTACTACTGCCGAGACTAGGACGAAAGTAAACTGCTGGTGTGATGGCTTGCAAGCCTGAAGTTATGAGAATGAGTTAATTTTAGAACTAATAGAAGGACAGCCAGAAATATTTTGCCAGTTCACAGGTTGTAGCAACGGTATAGAGCTCCGAAGACACTCTGCACGGTGGGGATTTCTAGGTGACATTAATATCATTGAAAAAGGGATAAGCAAAGTCGAGTAAGGGACCGAAAATCGGCGGGTCAGCATGGACCTCATAATTTGGTCAAGAAGGAAGAGCGAGAACGAGACGTGTTTCTGTCAAGAAGGTCAGATTCCTGAAAATAGTCCCACAATGCCCGAAACCTACTGCGGCAGTCAAACCCCACCGAAATCGCAGTAAGGAAGCCGTCAAGCATCTGGGCCAGAAAATCCAACTTTCGATCGAACGCTCAAGCAGTTAATCGATTCAGCAACGACGGACGAGTGTTCAGACCCGCCACAGAAGCACGGCCGGCGACAATAAATGTTCAGGCATTTCATAGAAGCACGGTCTATGATAATGAGTGTTCACCAAACGCCGATCAGACAGCCTGGATCAATGTCAAAAGTGCCCTTCGAATACCTCGAGGCCCCTTGTAACTTTTGCACTCGCTTGTTCGCAATAAAGTTGTTGTGTTCCTTGTTGACGAGTCTTTTTCTGACACTAAAGCACTGGAGCGGGGGCAGCAGTTAGTAGATACAACAGTTTCCCAATGTATCCACCGAAAGTCTCCTTCGAGCGCGATCTGTTGCACGTGAAGGTAAGAACCAAGGGACGCAGAATCCAGTAGTCCGACAAAAAGCAATTCTCTACAGAACCACATGTTTCATTGCTTGCTGGAAGAGGCCGTGTATGTTTGGGGACAGATTTTGAGAAGTTACACTCAGGGTAACTGTTCAAAATAATTTCCTCATCAGTCAACCATGGGACTTCGTCCTTAACATTGAACGATAACTACTCAGAGTTCGTAACTGAACAAACTCCTAAGAGGTGTATCCAACCCTCCTCAATAGCAGATCACACCACGCAATTGAGTTATAGTCTGGTCTCTGGCTTACTGGAAGGAATTGCCCTGAAGTTCTCTCCGGAGGAAAGAAGTCGTTTCGACTGGACTATATGAAGAATACTACTGACCATTTGGTTGATCCATGACGGATGTCATGCTGTCGATGATGATGATGATGATGATGATGATGATGATGATGATGGATTACAGTAGTTTGACAGGGAATGCGCTTTTCACCACCCGAAGCAATGCTTGCAGGCTTCAGTCACCTAATATCCAGCCGATCGTTACTAATATAGATAAATACTGACACTCTGCCAAATGCATTCAGCTCCCACAAGCAGACAGCTTTGGGCTTGAGAGCGCATCGCAAAAAAGGCGAAAAAGCATGAACTCGGTTCCATCCGTTCAACCATGACTGTAGAGCGGCAAAACCGAAACCAAAACGAGCCTCTCCTATGATTTTTTGCTCCATCACGAGGAGACTGGACCCTACCGCAGTGCGATGGTTCATGCACCTCTATAACCCATTGAGCTATATTGGGGAGTGTATGTGTGAAATCCACAGAGCCGCTCATGCAAGGTTGGTCAATGGATAGGGATCTGACTAAAACAGTCTCCTGGTCCTCCAACTTGGGGGTTGGAACACACTTAGCGACTTCAAATTTTAGGTTTCTCTGCCGATCTGACGTCAACCACCGCTGCCTTGAGGTCAGGCTTTTGAGCTAAAGGCTTTGGTTGAGGACCCTAATCGTCTTCCAGTCTAGGTGTGGGCGCCCTAACAGTATCGTGACCTAAGTAAAACCATGAACTACGAACTTACGAATAAAATCATGTCACATCGGATGTCGCGTGGTGCCATCAGTCGGGTCGCTTTACTTGCTGCACACAACAGGGCGCGTAAGCGAAAACAGGCTACCGCTGACGTCTACCTTCTTTCGTTTTCACATATTCGTTGTTCTCCCCTCCTCAACCCGTTGCTGACTACATTTCCATAGATCCATTCTTAATGAGTGACAGATTCGTTGGCGCCAACTGTCCTTAGCTGAAATATCTACAGCTGACTCGGTCGTCACGGCCGTAGACACCTAGATACGGCAGTGGAGCATAAGTGTTCTCAGTTAGTGTTGGCGCCAATGGTAGTGATTTTAGCTTGTTAAGATGAGCAGAGTTTGCTGTCGATACAACGCTGACTGGATCTAAAACCGCGGTAGAATTGTGAGTCAATCTCTTACCCCATTTTAAAGTGCGCGGGTGAATTCAGTATGGCCTCACGCTCCCCGTTTGCTCCGGCATTTTTAGATCAGGTGTAGGAACACTGCTTTCGGTTAATTGCGACCAAAAATGTGACTACCTTGGGTGTAAGCCAAACGAGCGAGTAGTTCTCATAGGATAATTTTTATTAGGTCCTGAGGGTAGGGTAGGTGATAGAAATTTCAAGGGTACGTAAACGGATTTCCTCCAAGTGGTTATTATGCCTTGGTGGCTGCTTACTACGGACGACTGCACTTTCTGAAGAATCTTTTTTGGTGGAAAAGTAGGCTGATCATTCGGAGCAAACGGTAAAACCACTCAACTTGACAAGTTGAGGATACTCTTGTTTCAATAATCCTAGATATCAGGTTGACGAGAGAAAATCACTTTCCTTCACCTGACTTCAGCTCATTCAAAGCAATAGCTTCTGCACCATCCGATCGTTTGGTCACAAATCCCAAAGTACTAGGTTCTGTCTTTAAAGAAACAACATAGAGAAGAACAGTACTATCAATCGGGTCTATTTTCACACCAGTACTCAAGTCAAAGGGGCATTCCGCTGAACAGGTAAACCAGATGTCTTCCATTCAAGTTCTACAGACGAAACGGCGATAAATAACTTTTCAGTTCTCGGCACAGGTTTGCTGTTCATCCTCAGCATGCGATGATGTCATAAATAACCTTTTGTGACTATCTTCAGTTACGACAAGGCAAACACGGTTGTCACGGTTGATCGAAATGCGGGTGTGATCTGGATCTGGCTTCTGTGTGTGACGAAAACGATTAGTGTAAACGAAGCTAACCGGACACCTGTCCCAAATTAAACCAAACTTTTCCGAGGTCAAGTCTATCTGTGAAGCAAAATGCGCTTCCTGCGACCGCTATCGAAAAGACCGAATTGAGCAATGCTCCATGGTAGGATTCAAGCTAATTTGGCGGACTTGGTTTTTCACACGTCCCACTTGAATGAAAAGAATGGGAGCGCCAATGAAATTTGAAATTCCTCATTTAACATCATCCTTTTGATTTAACCCCGGACTAAAGGGTGTTGAGATGGCCTAGCTTGCGATTTTGTCTATCCAACTCAGTGCTTCATCAGCATAATCCGATTGGGAGTCGAACTCCGGCTCATCGTGCTCGTCTTCTGATGATCCCGTGTTCGACCAAGAACGGACTGGATGCTAGTATGTTCAACCTGAGCAAGGATTCTGTGGCACCACTGGTTGTGGTGGGCAGACTTGAAAGGGGATATTAGCTAGTACTATGTGTGTGTGTGTGTGTGTGTGTGTGTGTAGACGATCGTGAAAACGATGTAATAATCGGCAATGTTTTTTCGCCTGTCCACACTCGGTTGTGCGCGGTTGCAAACAGAGACAAACATACATAGACTTAGGAACCAACACAAAACCAAGCATGCACAACAGCAACAAGCAGCAGTGAGATGGGAGCGGACGAAACAGAAATCGGAGAAAAAGGAATTTGCAAAATAAGGTTGCGATGTAGAGGCCTGGCGTACACGGGGTGAACCTGGTGTCTACAACCATGTAAGCACAGTTGGTTGTGTGCGTGAAGGTGGAAAAGAGGAAACAGAAAAGGGCTTATGTATGTGTGCAGAAGAACAGCGAAATCTGTTTAAACCTGAATACTACAAATCTGGTAACTTTGCTACCGAAAGCCGTTTACACATCCGTCTGTCTTTGTGCTGTATCTGTGTGTGTGAACGCGGTTGCGATAAAATCAACGTGGGAAGCTCTGCACAGACAAGAAAAACGATAACCTGATTGATGCGAGGCATAAAGAGTAAAATAGTGGGTTGTAAGAAGTGACTGTAACCAAGTGGATAGGTATTTCATTTGCTAAATGCCTACGGGTTCTGTGTCGGGTTCTACGTCGAGATTCGGTCAAGGTTAACCGAAGGGCCAATTCAGACGGATTTGGCGAATTCGGTCGATGAATATGGTGCAACCTAACCTAACCAGAGTACATCAAACCTCAGACCATAAACTGGTGTTTCTTGACCAGGAAGAAACTGAAGAGCAGGAAAATACATTGGACGGACTGTTGTCTAATCCATCCACACAACTCTTAAGACTGTGGACAGTTTTTCAAGATGCAACAAGCAAATTTGCAACAGCTATTCCTAAACTACCAAATAAGTAATTTCATGTTCAGTTTTCTCAATAGACTCGAAATTTAATGCAAAATATGTTCTGGTAGTGTGAAACGAGTTGAGGATCATGCAGGTGGAAGACCAACCTCTTTATGAAGGTAGCCCCCCCCCAAAAAAAAAATCGACAAGTGACATTCTTTGAGCCGAAGGAAAAACAACCGAAGCTAGCGAACGATATAGGAGCTATATTCGCCATTTCAGCATATCCCGAAACTGTCAGACGGATGAATGAGTCATTTCCGTCCGGCTGACTGCTGTCCATTTTTGAGTGAGGATAAATAACAATCTGTATATTGATAGGATCACGTGGACGGGGAATAATACTAAACAAATGAACTGATCAAGAGCGATTGTTGCCAGTTCTTCCAGGCGGAGCTTTGGAAGAAAGGAAGCTGGCGCGAGCACATTATACAAGATAGAGAGAATTCCAGTCCAATGACTAGCTCACTCAGGTTACAATAGGCCCTGGAAACTTTGCTGCACTATTCTGCTAAACAAAGTATTCCGATTCAAAACAGATCGCATTCAAGACAAGATGAGACGGGTGGAAAATCAAGTCACACGGTGCCTTGGCTTGGGAAATGTGAGATTCAGTAGCGAGAGCAAGTTTAGTTCAGATAGACCGATGTGCTACGGGTATGGTGTTCAGGACGAGCAGTTGGTTTTCAATAGGTTACGCTACGACGGTGTACCTGCATCGTTTTGAAAAAAAATTTCGATCATGTAAATATAGTTAGTGATAAAGAACTTCTTCCAGAGAATAACAAAAGTTCTCTTCAACAGGAGTGCCTTCTCGTGAAAGGGGACTCCAACTGATTGCCCTGCACGCTTTCCACATTAAGTTTATGCTAATCATCGCCAACATCAGTATCGGAGACAGCAACATCAGTGTTAACACTCGCGTTTCTCTGCCGTACAACCAAAAAGCCTATTTAATTGTATTTAAAGCGCAAAAGTGAAAAAAATAGAGGACGGTGGAAGAGGGGGGGGACCTAGCGCAAGCATTCTAAGATACCTACGTTTCCAAACACTCACTCTGGAAACTGATAACACGAAAGCATGAACACCATCGGCTAGAAACCATTTCTTGCAATGTCTCTGATCAGAACAGGGTGGATCAGCGTGACGCAATCCTGTAAGGTGGACAGTACAAACAACACCCAAACTCTTCGTAATCTCTTTCACACCTTTCTACCAAGCCATACGTTCTCCACCTCGCCATTCTGAAGGAAAATAACACTCGAATTGGTAGACGACATTTCAGCATGTGTAGCACACGGCTGAACCACCGCAGTTGGTGTTGGATGTTGTCCATGACTGAAGTTCCTGTTACCTCGTTAAGAGTGCGTTGATGCCACCATCTGAGGCCAGCAGCACTTGAGACATCGATGTTCGGAAACCTGGAGGCGCCTCAGTCCCCAGTGGCCACGTCTCGCAATCATACAACAATACGGCCCTTACTGTGGCCTGGTGCGCACGACCTTCAAAACCCAGTGAAGCGGCTTGTTGACACCACAGGTGACGCGAATTGACAAACGTGACTGGGGAGTTCGAGCTACGTTCACCGACTCCATGAGACACTTGCATCAGAGATAGTACGACCATCAAAGTATGTGAAATCTATCACAACCTCCATTGCTTCTTCTTGAATCGCAATAGACATGTTCAGAGACTGCACTTTCTGAAGCATGACCGCTTTGTAGGTACCGGGCAAATGCCAAAAGATGGCATGATAGTATTTGTGCCCAGTATTCGTCTCCAAAGAGCTGGGCGATGTCATCTGAGTACTTTAGATCGACAAGGCTACCAGCAGAAACAATTTGAACACCGGGGTTTTGAAGACCCTCCCCGAGTTCGCTCCATTATTTCATCGATGACAAAGTTGAACAAAAATGGAGTGAATGGGCATCCTTGCTGGATACCACTTTTGTATGAGAGATTTTGGAAATCTACCCATACACACTCACACGCCCAAAATCATGGAAATATAAGAATGGGTGATGTTCACGAAGGTATGGGATATCCGTTGATGAGCAGGTGTAGTTAGAAGCGCTGACCGATCGGAAGAATCGAACAGAATTAAGGAAAACCAAGATCGTAGGTCGTTTTAACATATATGTGGCGCTCCTCTAACACATGTCGGAGCATGAAGATGTGTTGGATGGAGCCTATACCTGGGTTAAATCCCGCTTGGTGTTCACGGGTTAAGTTTTTGCGGGCCGCCGTAAGATGAATAATCAGTGACGCCAGTGACACCCCCTCAACACGGGAGTCAAACTGATATCTCTGTGCTTAGTACATTTACGCGAGTACCTATTTTGAAGACAAGCACTATTATCGAATCTCTCCAGTTGTTTAGGATGGTGTTTCTCCCAGACAGACACTAATAAGCTAGGCAGGCACTGACAGAGAAATTCACCACCGTCTTCAAACAGAACGGATGGGAGGTCGTCGGGACCAGCAACGCGATGACGCTTTAGTGCGGATATACATTGGAAAATTCGGAGCATGAAGAGGGTTCCACATTCGCAGGCCGAAAGTTCGGATGGGAAGTGGCAGGTGACCAAGTGAATTGGTGTTCACACTATTTTGCCCAGCAAGGTATCAGAGATCCACTGACAGTTTCACCAGGTTGATGAGATTTTAGTTGTATACAAGAATTTCAAACAGCTGTTTTGGACGCGTGACGAAATACATTACTTCGTATGGGATCTATCGGATAGCTGCTTATTGTCATTTATGATTTGCTGTCCAGTTGAACGACCACCAGAATGCCCCACCACCACCACCAAAAATTACTATCTTTGGTCTCACCTCCTTCGATTGTCTGCCGCTAGAGCTAAATCCGCATTTGGCGTGGGCCAACGTTCGCGCTTGCTGCACCAAGCGCCAAACAACAGAAAAGTATTCCTGAGATGCTACATGTTCACGTGCAATGCGGTCAGATTTCAGTAGAACAAAGTTGGATAACCTGGTGGCATCACTATTCAAATATACAGAAAGTTGGCAATTTTGACTTGATTCAACATTATGATATGGTTCCCTAAACGTTTGGTGAGATCAGCTCATTAAATTGGAAGAAGTGGTTGGGCTTATAATTATTTCGTTGAACTGTCGGGATGTTGCTGCCAATTTGGAAAAATAATCATCCGAGATAGTTTAATTTGATCCTTGGAGACATAAGAGATGTTCCTAACTTAGGGCTGTAAATATTTTAGGATAGGCCGTTGTTGGAACTGGCACATGTTGACGAGGAGGAGCGCAGTCCAGTCTAGTTATTGGATCATGCCAATAAAATGACCAGAAGGAAGTATAACAACACCAACAGCAGTAAAAAACACCTTACCTCTTGAAATTCTTCCAACAGATAGGCTTGCCACAACGGTCGATTGATAAGCATCGGAAGCTGACTCAAAGATTGCACAACGGCTTCGACATTGATCGGGCAGGGTTGCTGATCTCTCGAACCTGGTCCTGCAGCCCTGGGGTCGAACGCTTCCGAGGACGAGGATGATCGGTTCAGTTTTGGGACCCACCTGCTTTTAGAAAAGTTTGGTGGAAGGCAAGATGGGGGAACTCGAACCACATGCTCCTCGATTCGGAAGGCCAAACACTCGCGCCACGCGTAGCCAGTTGAAAGACAGGTGAGACACTGAGTGAGACGTGACAGGGTATCTGTTGGGGGTACCAGCGAATTGGCACGATGACGAAGTTGCTCTGAGTTGGTCCATTTATCCTGCTGTACGTTGGAACATCGGGGACTGGAAGCCAGAGAGGATGCTGCCGAAGAACGGTTCAACAAGCGGGAAGCGATGATTTCACGTAGTTTGGTCAACTGTAGGCCCGGCGAGCCGAACCGTAGACAAATCACGATAACCGGTGCGTTTGAAGGGCTGTAAAGATGCGGACCGTTGGAGAGTGCCTCAGTGGATACTTTGGGTTGTTTTAGATCTAATGCGGGAAGCCACCGAAGTTCAGCGGGAGTGAGGGGGCGTAGGGAAGGGTAGTGTGCATCGCGCAGGCACTGACAGACCTGATTTCTGTCTAAGTCACTCGCTCTCATACGAGAGACCATACCGATAATTGGATGCAGACTGCTCACCCTCATCTGTGGTCGATCGCACTGGCAACAGATGACTTGCACGAACCAACGAGCTGTCCAAACTCCGAGGCGACGGACAACACAGGCGAGGAGACAGAGGGGCAAAACGAGGGTGGAGAACAGTGTTGTGATAAAAATAGATACGGTAAGGAAGACGAAACTGGCAAGGCAAACGGTAAGCGCATTACGTTCCCGAGGATGAGTGATTGGTGGAAATGCACCGGGCGCGACCGTACAAGGCACATGAGCAACTGGTTCAATGGGCTTGCATTCGCCGTCTGTGTTGGCTACAAATTTAGGGGAAGGTAGGGAAGAGAGTGGGTATTGAGAAGCAATAGAAGAGTTGGCATGTGAGTGAACAGGTTCAACGGGTGAGCCGTTCCAAAAATTTCAAAATCTTCTAGACTGCATAGGAGTGGAGATAGTATTGTCACCCTACACTTGGAAGCAGCGATGGGGACTCGACAAAGGACGGGTTTGGAAAAAGCGGCACTAAAACCAGTATGCACCGGCTGCTCAGCAGTCGCTCGCGACCACGGGGGAAATTACCCAGTAAGGTAAAAAAAAGGCTGACTGTGACGAAGGGGCGATGATACTCCACATGCGTCTGGTGTGCACAAAAGTATCGACAATTAGACAACTTCCTGAATCGGCACTCGACTGTTATCATTGGTTCCCTGCAGGGTCTCCCAAGAACACCTTACAGACCGGCAGTCTTCTAGGTGACACTGTTGAGTCAAAGGAATCCGGAGCAACCCGCAACATCCATTACGTTCTGTCGGAATTTCGAGCTGAAGATTCAAGGGAAACTTTTGGTTCGGCTTTAACAACCTGAAGGCTTCATTCACTGGTCACCGATCCCTCCTCGAATCTCCATCATAAGGGCAGCAAGACGTTCTCGAGTTAATTTAAGGCTCGATCTCTGGTCGCCCGTTGTACTCGACGAAAATCATGCATCAATAAATTATGGAAGTCTGATCCACAAAAATGGCTTTCAAACCGCGTGCTCTTGGTCAGCTAACATACGATGCTCGACAGTGGTGCTGGCGTCGACGACAATGATAACGGTGACTGATTGGCGAATCTCAATCAGATGTGTCTTCGCAATGTCAACTTAGGCTGTAGAGAGAAAGAAGCCTGGTCATACATCATAACCCAGCTCGCTTTCCGGATATCCAGCGAACCTGGTGCAATGGCTTACTGTGTGCATAGCCTGGAAGTTACACTCAATTACGTTAATGGAGTTGGGTGGTAGTTTACAGTTGTTTTTACACTGTACGGTTATCTACGTCAATTAGAGCGAACGCCAAAGACATGGCAAGTGATATTTACTTGTTTTCACCACAGCCCCCATAGACAGAAGCTCTGAAGACCAGAAGGATGTGTTCTATCTATCCGGACCAAGTTGTCTGACCAAGATTACGGGATTTGGCCATTCTGTCCGTTGAATGAAAACAATCATTACAATTGCGGCTACCGGCGTTTCCAGCCAATCTAATCCGTAATGTTTGTCGCTTATTTGAATACCCGTGTCCGCCAAACCAGATCTGTACAAGCATGGTTGGGTGGCCGATTTGGTGTCAACGCCCACCGTAGAGACTATGGGAAGCGCGTTGCCTAGCAACAATTTGCAGCATGAATGACTGCACCGAGCATTTTGACATCCAACAAACGGAAACCAAGCATGCCCCCAAGTGAATCATATGATGATAAGTCATCACCAGTAGCCTTTAATCAAAGAATGCCGTTGCTTCCGGGGCACCCGACTGTACTGTTGTACATACTCAATCGACAGCCATCAGGTTGACTGAAGTTTTCTCGGAGCAGCGTTTCAATAAACACATTCCTTCTACTTTCAAGCACCTCTTCTCACTTAACTCACCACAATGCCGCACACAGATCACTCTCCCTTTATGGGTCCCACCAGTACGAATGCCTTTTCTTATCTCCTTGAGCCATCTCCAGCAGCAATGCCCGAGTGTCCATCTGTAGTGACGACCTCCGACACATCGGAATCATTTTTTTCGGACCCGCAAACTCGGTACACTTAGTCACCTCTGATGTTCGCACCCCGAAGAAGACGGAAGAACAAGCTAGTCCTGATCGTAGGTTAGATTCCCTCTACCTTATCAGAAACGAGAATCAAGGATATAAGCACCGTTACTGGAACGCCTACCATTTTCCTGTCTGACCACGCCCAGCTGCGCAGCTCTGGGGATGCAGAGGCTGGATATGGAGACTGTTTGTGTCTACTTACGCTTTAGGCAGACCGTATCTCGGAATCTGTCGTAAACAGTTGTTATGACTTTCTAGATGACTTTTAACGACGGACTACAACTTCAGATGTTATTTTGGCCACTGGTGACACGAATATGTTGATAAACATGTTTTCAGTGAAATCATAATGGATAAAAGTGGGCGTTGGTCCTCGGTAGAGTGCCTTTGGACTACTGGGTTGAGTAAATGGAAAAACACTTAAATTGGACACCTGCTACACTCTATTTGGATTGCCGGTCTGTAGCAGAAATGTGAACTATGAAACAAAATCTCCTTTCTGGTCTTGACGGCCTTCCATCTGTTATTTTAGAGGGCAACATGAAGTCCTCAGTCCGTGCTCGTCCAAGCTATTCGTATCTATCTAAGAGAAACAGACCACCCGAGACAACTCACGTGAGTCCACAATGGTGCTCGCCTTCAGCAAGGGTACACACAATGAATTTGGTAACCAAGATGTTGTTAGTCTGACTCCCGTTGTAACGAGACTTCTAGTGTCAATGACCCCCTATCGTCTTTCGGCACCACATAAGATCCTAACCAGTCGGCAACGAGCGAGATTTAGAAGTGTTTGCTGCTGCACTGACCATATCTCTGTCAGGGATCGAAGCGATGCCGTGTTTCTAGGTGGTCCACAATACGGGTGTTTCCTGGCCTTAAGGACTGGTCTCAGGCTGTATATCACCCAGCTCTTTCGATCAACATCAGAAATCAGAACATCAGAAATCCGTGAACATAATCCATTTTATACAGTCAACTAGCTTTGGGCATGTTAACTGTAGAGGGAGCATTTCAAAAGTTTTTCTGCAAAGGGTGGTGTTCGACAGACAGGTCTACTCTTCATTCACGTTCATATATTGGGAGGAAGACTGAAGTCTTCTAATCCCAGGGGTTGGAAGAATTTCCTATGATAATCCTGCAGATCTGCAGTGCGCAGACGACACTGCTCTCATCCGTAAAGTCCATGAGAATGTGGAACTGTTATCATAGCTTTCTTCAACACAATAGTAAATCTACCAAGTGTAGATTCATCTTTCAGAATCTGCAGCTTCCGAGCATGCTTACTGGAATTCAAGAAGTACTGGAACTTGTGAAGACTATTGGATATCTCGGTAGGTGGATTAACTGTGACAGAAGTGTGCCTGATGAAGTCAATACGTGAATCGCGAAGACCCGAATCACGCGTTCCCCAGCTGGCATTATCTGTGGGTTCAAAAGGGCGTACCATTGAGTCTCAAGGGTTATGAGTACCATGCTACAATGCTGGCTGTGCTACTATGTAGTTGCGCAGAATAGCCCCGACTATCCAAGGTGTCTTCAGGTCTTATCACATCACAGAACCATTGCTTGTATCAGATGGTGTCAGCGATTTCGTAACGAGATAATAGGAAAAGAGGTCTTGGTTGCGTAGCCGATAGCTCAGTCGGCTGGAATGACAGCATGCAGGTGCACTCAGTTGTGCTGTAGGCTGACAACAATGACTTGACGGAAACGCAAGCTTGCAATGAATACATGGCTATTGCATGTAAAGTTACAGTATGTCTGGCACTGTTGAAGATTATACAACCCTGAAGAACAAACTTAACTCTTCGGACCATCTAGCTGTGGGATACTGCAAGAAAAGCGTTCGGCCTGAAGTTTTGGTTGCATAGTAGCGGCGGCCTGTATGTAGATTTTTGTCAAATAGTGTACATAACTCACGTAACCCTAGGTCAAATGACTATAAGGAAAGTCTGGATCAGAATATGAATTAAGCGCTCCTCCGCAGACGCCCGAGAACTTGGACAATTGCGTCGTATTTGAAACCGGGCACGCTTATCAGGCGTTCAGCTGATTCATATGTGGAGAGCAAGAATGAAATACTCTAATCTCAAAGCATCTGCTTGTTGTTTTCCTCAATCACAACTCTCGGTGCTATTTTAGGAGTTCTGCAACTACTTTGGCTGTAAGGCCGATTTGCACTACTAGAAAAAAAGTCACGTGGGAGGTCACCACTGGAGAAACTAGCCAAGGCCGGATCACGTGACATGAGCTATGCAATTAAAGGATGGTGGAGGGAGTGGATCCAAATTACTGAACAGCCGCTCATGGTCGAATGGTACAGCGCTCGCCCACTAACCGGAAAGTTGTGCATTCGAATCACCCTAGAGATTCGTAAGACGTGCATTACTGATGAATCCAAACACGAGTGAAACAGGCGTTCAGTGCTCCTGGAATTCTCAACCCAGATTGACTTCATTTGCAGGATGAAATTCCAATCGAAATTAGCAACTTATTTTGATAGACCGTAGTTCGTAGGTTCAAGCATACTCTGTAGATCGAGTATTAACTTACACAATCATAAGGTGGTTGCGTGTTGAGGTGTTCCACGACGAATGGGCTTATGATCATGTGATCGTGGCGAACTAGTAGAGTTCAGTTATCAATTTGACTACAGCACATTGTTCTTCGGTAATGTACTGACACAACCTGGTAGACAGGGGCTATTATTTCCAGGTAATGTGACGGAAAAGACAAACCGGTATAATTTGGGTGATGGAAACACTGCACAGTATGCGTTGTTTGCATGGGCTATTTCCATCGTAAAGGTCATCTTCAAACAGGCTTAAATTGTATGAAAGGGGGGAAACGAGGAAAATCGTTCTCTTGTGTCAACATTATTCTCCAAAGGGGAAGCGTTCTAACTGGCTTTCAAGGACACCTTGTGGTGGGAATCTATACCCACAGCTCGTGAATTACTGGTGCCGATCCCCATATTTTTGAATTCTTAGTAAATAGCTGCCTCTCGAGCGGTACATCATATCTCGATTTGTCGTTCCAGCTGCAACGTGTGACGAATCCGGACAAAATTACGGAGAAAAAATCGGATTTTCCCCATCGATTGGTTGTTGTCGTACAGAGTCGCCTGCAGCTGAAAGCATAAACATGAATTAATACCTGCACCTGTTCTCGTATGTTACGTCATCCTAGTTGGCGGTGCCGGGAGGAGTGCCTAACCAAAACACAATGGAGGAGGGTGCTGGTATCGAATGGATGGATAGCTACAAAGTAAGAGAGAGAAAACTAGCCGAATGATCGCGCCAGGTTAATCAGATCTCGCGTGCGATGATGTGAACTATGACTGAGGGATGCGCAAAAAAACCGGGAGGTAAATGGAAGCACCCAGACGTATGAATACCTGCAGGTGCACATACACACAAGGGGCAGTAGGGTCTTGTACAAATCGACAACGGAGCGTGCGGACAACAACAACCATAACAGGTGCTGTTAATGCGGCGTTTTGATGCTTAACCGACATGGAAATGGGCGCGAATGGAAGGGTGTAGTATACTGAATACCGGACTTGCCATATGTGAGGTGCAAATGAGTAGCGGGAAACGTCCTTTCGGGACATGGATTCAACTGGGTTGTATGAAAACGATTAAAATTTTATCTTGCACGAAGACCTCAAAGCGCTCCAACTCAATATGGATTAGTGTGCCAGGTAGATCAAACCCTGCCCGGCACTCTCAGCATTGATCGTTCTAATCTGGGGTCCGAGATACGCTTTAACAATAGATTTAAAATTTTGGTACAGAGTTTGGAGCAGAGTGTGACTCTTAATGTGGCTCATAAAACGGGGATGAAGGAAATCACGGAAAGTCGTTAAGGTTTGTCTACCAGAGTGCGTTCCGCTTGAATCAGTCTCTATGCCTGACTGGTATATGGTAGGTCGTCTACTGGAAGCGCGATGGAAAGTCGGCTGTAATTACATGAATTACGTGGGTTTCGTCAAGCGTCACCCTGATCCAAAGACTATTTGCCTAGGCGAGACTTATTCTCCCAATCATGAGTGTGTGTGTGCGGGGGGGGGGGACAAAAAGACACGGTCTTAGTCAAGTTGGTGTGTGACATCTGTCAGATTGCGGAGCTAAAGATTCATCCAACCGGTGACTGGAGATCCTCAGAGATATGAATAAACCGTGAAGTAAGTGGTACTCTTGTATTCAATCAAGCAGCGCCACTTCTTAAATTCGCTCCTCTTGTTTCGTGTTCTACATATTGTCGCTATTCCCTCATGTGTCGTTTTCTCTGTTGGTGGCCACCACGTTCATGAACACAGCTCAAGATTGAAAAAAACGAGCAACGAGCGGAGCGGAGGATAATCAAAATGGACTTGTACTGGCATGAACTCGTAGTCGTGACAATAGCTGACTCACGCCATACCAGCACGGTGACGGTGTAATGCGATTACGCGTGTACGTGACAGCGACATCTAGGTTGACCCCTCGCCGAATACATTGCAACCACTGGCTTATTGTCAGCAAGTTGTAACGCAGTGACGCTGTGAATGGTTGCTGAAAGCGCGCATTTGCATGTCATGCTATCAAACATGAATCTCCCTAGTGAGTGCCAGTTCAAGCAGATAAAACGGTGTATAATGTAAAGGTTTTTATTTTCAAAACTGGTGACATCCGAGAGCCGGGGGTCTTTGATTATTACTGACCTAGACGCATAGTGAGAAGGCGGCGAGATCCGGAAACATTGTCACAACCTATCACACCGATCATATCCATTCCGGCAATGAAGTTTATGATGGTTTGGAAACCTGTTGCGTAGGAACGATCTCGAAATCGTCAAACAAACATTGGCTCCCACACCATGTCATTTTCATCTCAGCGGGCAACCGAAAACCTGACTAAGTATGACTAAGAGATAAATGGAACAGCTTGGTCTCCGCGTGGTCTAGGGAATCCGTGGCTGGAATCTACACAGGATTCCGTTTTGTGCAGATTTGCCGACCGACGCGCCTGGTCATCGTGTACTTGAGACATTTCTGAAGCCGATTACTCATATAAGAGAATATGTCACAGTAAGCAGCAGTGCGTGACAACATGCACAAAATCAAGCTAGAAGAACTCAGTTAATTGGCTGGATAAAAGTGTTGCCAGCCGCTGAAACTGTGAAAAAGTACGTGAACCTATTCACTGAGTACATGGTGTTTTCAGGTGGTTCACCAATGAATCCATGTTGCATGCAATCCGGCACCATTCCGAACACGGATATAACCACTTCAACAAGAGAATTTGAAGCTTTCGTTGGACTACAAGAGGACCACCGTATCCAAGAGCATAGTTATTCGGGGGATCACTTATTCAGTGAACAGTTTGCAATCATGATGATAAAAAACAGTACCGTGGATTCGCTATCATGGAATCAAAGGACAACTACAATTTGATACCTAAACAGACACGCAAGAGCAGATCCATTTGTGAGACTGAGAACCATATTCGAGACATTTGCTGCGTAAATTCGCAAACCCGTATTTTGCTTACTAGAAGCAGGTGATCAATGTCATTGATACACGTACATGCCGAATAAGCCTTGCAAGTAAGATATTGATGCTGTACAACATATCGTCGCTTTTCATGCGCACAGACAAAAACGGAGGAACAAACGCACCTTACCTGCACATGTAGTACTAACCCTTACAGGAAGGCTGATGCCCTATGGGCATGATATGATGGCCGATAATTTTTGAAAGCCAACCCTCGATTATTACCTCAAACGGTTCAGTCAAAACTATTGAAGCGTTGAAACCACATGAAAGAGTTTCTTACAGTGTCTCACAGCAAGATTGACTTATCACACTGAAGATGCTCGTTCAGGCAACGGACAATTACAGTTTAGAAAATATGTGCGTGACCTGGCCGCCTCTAATGCACGGGCGTATTGCAAAGAAGTACTACGCATGAAAATGAGTCCGAAGTGCTCCATAATGATCCTGATGATGAAGCAACTGATCCAAATATAGGCCGCACACTTAGAGCTATATCCAGTGACTCGTGCTGTCTGTGTGGAAGCAAATGGGCACTAAACAACATTATCCAACGGAGTATGTTCCAACTCAGTGTATTTTTCCAAAAACGAAGTCTAAGCATATATAGTGTGGGAGAAACGGTACATGGGGGTGGATTCCACCACTATTTTCAATGAGCCCAAATAGAAGGCGACCACTTACAGTAAGAAAACCTTTTCGTATTCTGTACTTTTCGCACACACCACTTGTCGTGGTCTCTTTTCGGGATCCAGATAAGTCGCCTGTTGATGGACCTCCGTGCAGTGTCAGGCCTTTGTCATCGTCAAATGCCTTTTTTCGATGTGCACTCGAGACAGCTCAGCGGTTAAGGCGCGAGACTTCTGAGTGAAGGGTCCGTGGTTCGAACCCAACCCCGGCACCCGTGTTAGTTCGGGCAACCTGGCAGTATCTCAACCCTCGCGTCTCCTGTGATTTGCACGGCGACTGTGCACCGAAAGGGGGCCACACCTGAACGACCACCACCACCACTATTATTATTATTATTATTATTATCATTATTATTATTTCACGTCAATCCTTTCGGTGCTTATTTTTATCGGAACTTCTAGCAGATGGTTGGTTGAGGAGCGGAACTGTGATTCACTATCGATCAAACTAGCTCCTACCAAAGCGTGCTCGCAGTCCGTGCAGACTCCGTGGAAAGCTTAACTACTGGGTAAACTCGGCACGCGTGGATGAATCCAACGGCAGAAAGTCGGATCTGGAGAAATTATGCGGTCGTTCAAGGATTCTCCTCCAGGGGGGTAGGCCAGTGGATATCCACGTCATAAATCCTTCACCATATTTAGAGGTCAGTAGAAGCCATTTTTCAACCCAAAGATACCAGTGAAGCAGAAAACGAGATACAAAAAGAACATGTCAATCATGCAACCAGCACAACAAGAGCTTCACCAAATAGGACGTTTGTCCATAACACACCAGAAAATCTACGAGTTAAAACAAGCACGGAGGCGGTGCTGCGATAACAACCACCATCACCACCTGGAGCTTAGGTTCGACAGTTTTCCAATTAAGACGTAAATTCCAATGTTTAACATCGGATGAACACTGCCCATACCATCTGTGTATGTGCATGTGTGCGTGTACTTCACGAAGCCGGTCCACGGGCGCACTCGTCCATATATGTGTATATCTCAAGCCGAAGAATACCGCCGAAAATAGCACGACCATATTCCATCGTTGGTCGGTCCGTCGGTTGGCTGAAGGGGAGAGGACAGGCAGCGATTTTCTGCTTGCGCAAACGAGTGAGTGGATGAATCTATCACTGACACGGGAGAGTGGATTCGTTGCCTGTCTGACATCTCAGCAGGACATTGACTAATGGTGTTTTCGTGTGCAACGTTCTGTGCATGCACATAAGCCAGGAACACCGGTGCTGCCAGAACACATGCGCTCAGACATGCGCATTCATCGCTCTCGCACATGCATGCACCCACAGCGGTGAAAAGTCGACTAGGGTTTTCGTGGTTAAACACCTGAAGGTGCTGATTGTATCCACCACAGTCGGTCACCTATTGCCCATGTTCGGTCGGGGCCGGAAGCAACTGGATACTTCGTCACAATTAGTGCGGCGCGTGCATTAGCCGCAGTGGCTACTGCTATGCGTGTGTGTGTTGTGGTCAGGCGTCGTATATGCAAGGCAAACTATTTTGGGTTTCTTGTCTTGCTTGGGCATCACATGAGTCGACAACGACTGTCGAAGTGTGCATGATCACAACGATCTACTGATGTGATATAATGACCAGATAAGTGGAGACATAGCAGGGATCCTAGCCACCAATTATCCACATGGATGTCCTAATTTAGCCTCTAGATGGAAGACGGTGTCTGGGAATTTTAAGTTACCCAGTCCTGAAGTCCCGAGAAAAATATTACAAGTGTTTTTAAACCTCTAGACAAGCAGACAGACATTGCTGGCCAGTCGCACGATGCTGTAGACATACAGTATTATCGTGTATTTGTACTTGGGTCGAGACTGAATCACTAGACGACCGACGGATATGTTGAATTAGCCAGTTTGTTCGGCAATGTTAACCTTTCTAAATTCAAAAGCTATTCATTTTAAGACCTTTAAAGGATGAACAGCAAGGCAACACTTGACTGATACTGTTAAATTCTGCTGGTGAGTCCCAAACAGGACGAGGTATCTGGGAGATTGCTTTTAGGGACAGCCCACTTGGCTTTTGCTATGCACGGTCCTGAAAGTTTGGATGCTGTTGGTGCAACTGGTTTTACAGGATTGGGTTCCCCCTGTACATGGTTGGAGACGCTGCAAGATATGGATGCTAACTGATGTCAGTGGCACCGCTGTTGTCAGTTTCTATCCAGACTACCTGAATGAGTATCTGGAGATTTAGGCACCTTGGAATGACTGTGGTAGGCTAGCACTAGTCGTTTCTCTATCCAGTTCCATTCTTTCTTCACGATATGGCTTTCAAATAAATTATGGTTGTACAACAGCGAAGCACGAGTGTTGAACACTGACATTGTGCTGTCGATGGTGATGATGATGATGATGGTAACAAGCTTATTCTCATGAAAGATACAATTGACTTGATGCAACATCCACCAAGAATGGATGCGCCTTGGACGCCAGGTGAAAGGAACACGTCGAAATCAACGTGCCTCTCGACCGAGGAGGAAATGCTGCTACGGAAATCCAAAGGGGACCGGAAAAGCAGTTCTTACTACTCGCCGCGTGCAATCAAGATTCTCTAGTGGTATGGCCTAAACCGGTGATTACTAACTGGGTGTAAATGACCGTCAATTATAAGGTCATGTTGATGAATGGAGAAGTAACGAGACTCCCACAACATGTGCCACCTGAATTAACACAAACACCAAGAGGACGAATCGGAACATGGAAGTACTGCAGATGAACTGACGCGTATGTTTCGTCGTTATTTTTGTTTGCGAAGTCAACTAAAACCGGGTAACTGGCAAGTAAGTGGTGGTCTTGAATTCATCACGCCGCGGATAACAGCGACAATATTGCTGAATGAACCGTGATAAGTAGAGGAGAACAATTTTCCATGTTTTCTACGGTCTTCGCGCCCTGAGTCGGAGAACCAGGGTCATTTCAACAACCTAGACAGAAGATATTTGACGTTAATTGCACAGAATTGCGAAAACCATAATCCCTGATGAGAAACACCAGAGAGAGCTCGGTGATTTCGGCTCCTTCTCAGTGACTGAAGTCTTCTTGGTTTATTTGCCTTCATGTATGACCGACCTCTGATTGGTAGTCCATTTTTCTCGACTTGAATTGTACGATCTGTCAGCAAAACAACTGCCGAACACGGCTTTGTCCGTCTTGGTTATCATTGCATTCGCATCAGTTGAGCTGTTCTAATCCCATTGAAAAATCAGACCAATCCCTAAGCTCCTGACTAGCAATTGTACAATCAAAGGCCTTGCTATACCAACCCATTGCGAAAACGCAAACAGATAATTAAGAATTTTCCATATTCGGTTGATAACTATGAAAGCTGATTACTGGCGAAGGCTTTTACGACTCGTTACAGGGTAGGTCTTATACACTTGCAAGTAGCGGAGAAGGACAAGAGTTTGATAGCAGAGATGTGTCATAGTGCGCCGTAAGTTAACTACGTATTGATCTACTAAGGCAAATGACAGACCAACATTCTCATACAACAAACATGCACCTTGCACTATTTTTATGAAGAGTAATCACTCGAGGTTAAAGGTTATAAACCCTTTTTGCTAACACACCCATAATAGTAAGCGTGATTAAAGGAATCAACCAGAAGTGATAATTCTGAGGGGTAATATCTCAGGAGTGGGAAAATTGTTTGCCATCGAATCCTCAACACACGGTGTCTTTAAGAAAGAAACAATTACCTGCGAGGTTACTGCTTATACGGAAGTAGAATTCGAGATCTACGTATGTTAATTGGGAACCTCAATTCCTTACAATACTTCTCAGAAAGTGATATATGGGGTAGAAGGTTAGGGGTGACTGGAACTTACCATGAAAAGACGTTGGCACTCCGTCCGTATCACTGCTTGGAAGTGGTTCTCTGAGGGACCGGGAAGGACCACCTTGACTGAATGCCGCTCGACGAGAGCGCGCCGAGGAACCATCCCACCGTGGATGAGCCCGATCTCCACTTGGTACCGGCGAGGAACTGAACTGTGAGGCAACCGACTTCGACCGTGCCAAGCGTGCTTTGAGTGGAACTAATTGGGGACTTGGTGGAGGAGGAGGGAGAGGCGGTGGCTGTGGTGGTGAAAGAACGCGCGATGTCCCGGGCGACATAAGGTTTGAACCACTACCGATTGGCCGTGAACTGGTGGACAACCATACAGGTGGTGCAATGCCCGCATGGCTGCGAATATGTGTAGGCTGCGGCAGGATGTAACTCCCAAGCGGACGGTTAATGGCCCCAGGGGTGGGAGAAGTTGACCCGCCCCCAGGGGGCGGGTGAGATATTGGCGACCCCGTTGATAAGACAAACGACGATGGCGAAGATGTCGGAATCAAGGAACTGTTCGGATCGGTTGCCGATCGTCCAAAAACACCAGACATAAATGAAAATCAGGAGCTCACAGGTTTCTGGTAGCACCTCGGTCTCAGAAACGTATCTGAAGCATGGTGTTGAGCAGCATGGCTGTCCAACAGCCACAGTGCCGTCTCAACAATAGCCAAAAGGCAGCTGAAGAGAACAAAACGGCAAACTTAGGCTTATTTACATTGGTTGTTTGCACCAAAATGAGAACCGACAGTGAATCCACAGAATAATAACAGTGGACTTGCTGCGGATTTCAAGTCGTGTGATTTGCACTCCTTTGTCTGGTTACGGGAACGCGAGAAAAGCGAAGAACAGTCTTTCAAAACGGAAGAGAAGGAAGCTGTCTGTAGCAGTCATTGGGAAGTTTCGTGCGGATTTGTTGAACACGGACTATGCCAAGCTTTACGCTTATCCTTATTCCTTTTCAATTTTGTGGAAATGCACTGGAAGGTTGCCATAATGGCGTAGAAAGGTTGACAGACTACAAGGACTTCGTAAACAGATTTCGTGCCTAATCACTGGTCACCTGGCAAGGTCAAGCAGGGCATGCAGGTTACTGAGAGATGCACAGCTATGCACAATACTTTCCCAATCCCATAAGGTTAGTCATATCCCCACTCGATGCACGCACACCGAACCCTAGACTGACCAGCTGGATAACACGGAAATCGGTCAGACGGAATGCCATTTGCCGTTGCACAAGGTAATACTAACCGTTCAGTAAGAGGAATAAAATGACGAAAAGGTCGGAATTGAGTATTGGAAATGCACTGATCCAGTAGTGCTACTTATAAGAAAGCGGTGTGGGCATGATAGCAACGATACCGCGACTAAACACGAGTGGTTATAAGTTGTCCATGAGGTCCAAAGTGCCCAGGTGCTACCTGACGGGGGAGTCCAAACAGGCAGGCCATCGATCGGCACAACCAGCAGTTACTGATGCTCAGTAGAATACTAGGGCTAACCACACATCAGTCGCGCATGAACACATTCGCTTAGGGATGGTAACATGCTGACTTCGCACGCCTTATGGCCGGAGTTCGAATCAAGGAAAGACCTAGAATATGCTCTGCTGATGGGCGCCGAAATGAATGAAACTCGAGTTAGATCAAAACAGTGGAGTCCAGACAGTGGGAAGATTGTTCGAACGATAGCGTTATGGATAGTACATACAAGTCGTGAATCCTGCGAGTCCATATGTTGCATGATGCGCGCACATGATTGCCACAATACAGTCATTGCGGAACAAAATGATGGATCCTTCTTGACCACCGCGCAAGGTCGAGCGAACCTAAGTCTCCTTGTTGGTTCTGAACTGATTTTGCAAATACTGTACGCAGGCATCTTCCAGTAATGTAAACTGGGTTGCAAAAGTGGGCGCTCAAAATGTGTGGACAATGTTTCGGAGAACAGACTGAGCAGAAAATTTACGTTTAAAAAGATGGAAAATGGATGGAAAATCATCTAAATTCTAGTACCCGCTTCGAAACTGATGCACTCTTGGTAGTCACTTACTTGCAGTGTACCCCGCACTGCATGTCACGTGATCTGAAGATGACTGATTGGATGAGTAGTGTTATAAACACAAACCAATCCCGCTCATTAACATCTATTCGCAGGCTGAATAGTGAAGTATTCGAATTCCTACTTGGAAAGTACCGGATTCGAACCAATTTAGAGATTCAGATCGGCAGTGCCGACGGTTACAAACAGGAAGAAACAGATAAAAAGTGCTTTTGGGCTTTTCAGCACAGATCGATGTGATCTGAGGGACGAGTTCATGATATGATACGATGTCTCAAGAGAGGCTTTAGATTAATCAAACGAGAATCTTTGACTCTTGGGTTGTTTGCGGAAGGCTTAAAATGAAAGACTTAAGAATTAGAAAAATATTGTTCAAGAACGATATCGCCCATGTGAAAGGCAGTGCAGAACGGAAGAAAGGCAAGTGGTAGGAGGAATCGACGCTAGACATGGAGCTCTATAACGTTGTCGGATTACTCTTCCAAGAAGGAGTGACTGATTATCCACTACGAAGAGACTGAGTCTTACCGTGGTGTGAAAGTTGGTGCACTTCTGCGACCCACTGAGATGTACTGAAGATTGTCCGTTTAAAATTCGCAGCCTGTAATGCCATGTGTGACGACATATGACAAAAGTTGCACTACTCTGGTAACCTCAGGTCAAACTACCACTCGGTCAAACCTGTGAGCCGAAGGCTTTGTTTGAGGGTCCTAGTCGCCCTCCTTTTTCGGTTTTGTGATCCTGACAGTATCTCAGCCTACATATAACCATGAACTGTACCAAAAAACCACGGATACTAATAATTTCAGGACATATCGGATGTTGTACGGCGCCATCAACCTTACTCGCTGCATACAATAGGGCGAGTAAGCAGAAACAGACTACTACCCACACTTGTTATTTTTCTTCAACAGTACCTCAATACCACTGCTACCCCACCTAACAATCACTCTTCTGTGGATATCAGCCATAGGCGTGCTTGTCTTGCATGCAAAAAAGTGACTAATAGCATGCCATCACGCATTTCTGCTGCTCCTCACGTCCGCTTCTCAGAGCTCATTCCCCTCTTTTTATCGCGATCCTAAGTGTGCGAAAAAATATCGACCCACTAGGTGGCGCGCACTCTTGGCAATTTATCGACAGATATTTCCTGGATTTCCGAAAATAGAATATAAGATCCATGTAGAGCAACTGACCTTACGGCACCTCCTTATCTGGATGCTAACACCCACGAACTTCGGTCGATTCAGCATTTGCCGCAGTGTGTTACGCCAGGATTCATGTCTCCTGAGCTCTCGAGCTGAAGCTTCTCTACTTGACTGGACTCCCATAAATAATCGCCTTTGCGCTGTTCGGTACTCAACTTCCGTTAGAAGCCGTACTAGACGAAGAAGTATCAGTTTTTTATTTGTGGTTTCTGTGTACGCACCAAGCAACTATATTTGAGATTAGGTGAAGGATACGGATATTGTCCCAAGCGCTTGTCGATCTCAGTGCACAGTTGGAATGCTTCAATTCATTGGAAATGCGATTTTGTGATCTGTTCAGCGTGGACCCAAGACGTAAACGACAATAGTGATGGTTTTTTGAAGCTCCGCACTGACCACCAATTGCTCTTCAGTAGAGCTGGATTCAGGAGCAATAGACACCGTTGCCGTCCGCGCCGTTCCCCTTCTGGCGGATAGCCAGACAGCCAAACCGTATAGCGATTGCCAGAGGACTGTCTGTCGCGCAGAGCACTTTTTGCCCAGCTTTGTGGTGAGCGGAACCGACCGACTGGCAACGAAGTATGAAGGCACTAACTTGTAAGCTCGGTTGGATCGACAACCGCAGCCTCCCTGAATTTAGACCCCGGGACTCAACTCACTAATGCCTAATGACACTGGCAGACATGGCTCAATCATGCAGTCAATGGCGCTCGTGCATCAAAGCTATCATCTTCAGTGCGTAGCTTCCCATTTTCCCGAACTAACTGATCATGCCATCGCCTCCACTACCTGCTATATCTCCATTTTTCGGTGACCAAAACTGTAGCAGCTGGAACCAACGTACCATTGATGCACGGTTTATGGCTGACTGACTGAATTAAACTGAGCATAGCGAACAGCACCCGGTGGTGAGGCTCTATCCCTGGTTGCCGATATTTCTGGACCCCTCACGTCGATTCAGACCATGTTATCGTTCGGTGTAAATTTTCTATAAGTTTTCCGGAGAGGCTGAAAAAAACAACATCCCTGTTTAGCCACAGGAAAAAGCTCTAATCCATAAGTTAAGTAATCTCATCAAACAAGCCTGCGGAAAGCTTGAAAGGCAGCATTCCCAGGGGACGTCAGTCGTAATGGAGAGGATATCAGTACCAATATTCATAAGGCAGGCAATTCGGCATGTTGCGTTTCTGAAGGCCGAACAGATGTCAGAACAGTCAGTGTCGCTCCCCAATGCGAGACGTCATATCCACTCAAACATCGAGCATAACTCATCCAGAAACCTGAAAACCTCAATCGTAGTCTGCGTATGACTAGAGAAAAATGGTGCAACCATAAGGTCCTGGAAATGGAGAAAGTTAGAGCTGCTGAGAACGTCCGGAAACTCTTCACCCGATACAAAAAATTACCGAAAAATAAAACTGCTGCTGAGGTCACCAGTGATAGCATTGGAAATGTAATGTGCGACGAGATCCAGCGTCTCTCCCACTGAGCTGAACATTTCGGACAACAGTTTACTTGGTCTCAGCGAAATACACTCACTTGCATACCGAGTTAGGTTTGACGGGAGACTCCAGCTGAATCTCTCGTTTATGTTTTACGCAACTGAATATGCTGCACCAGGCCACCTCATGTTTCACTTAGCACGATAGTCGAGATATCGCGATACAATGTATAGACGTAATACGCTACTCATAAGGTTGCTGAAAACTCTTCAACAGACCACAACCGGTTTGGCCCATCTTGGGACTCATCAGGTAGGCGCGGTCCCCGAGTTCCCGTCAGTCTTATGTTCGAATTGAACCCAAATTGCTTAAAAGCATGATAAACGAGACATTCAGCTGGGTTTCAGGTGAGTCTCCCGTCAAAAACCAAATTGGTATGCAAATGAGAGTATTTCGCTAATTTCGTGCAGTTTGAGTTCAAGTAGAACGTAAGGTTGACGGGAACTCGCAGACCGCGCCTACCTGATGAGTCCCAAGATGGGCCAAAGCGGTCGTGGGCTGTTGAAGAGTTTTCAGCAATCATATGAGTAGTGTATTACGTGTTTACTTGGTCTTCTTTCACTACATCCATCTTCTTCATTCGACCCGCTCAACTCGAATCGGTCATCGAAGTACTAATATGCCTTTCTGGCCTCCAACGAAAAGCACAAAATTTCCCGCAGTCGTTAGTGGTTCTGTTTGGATGGAGAAATGGGATTGCACATTCTGTGTAGAGGTAAAGTGCATGCCGAGAAACGGTATGAAGGTGTTCATATAACGTAGAAAGTGCGCTTTCCGTCCGAAAATATGAGAACCTGGATAAGTCAGATCAACAAGATTCTCATCATCAGTGACCTGAATAACGGGGCTTTGCAGACGCTTTGGTGTTCGCCTCACCAATCCATTTGTGACAACGATGAGAAGGAATGGAAAGTGGACATTATCGTAGAGAAGCCTCTGGAAAGCTTTCAGCAAAGTGCCACACGGAATGCGTCAGACGTGACACCAACCGATTAAATAGCATTAAAGGAGCATAGAATAAAGTGGAGGAAATTAGCATAAGCTGTTTACAGAACCCACAAGGGGGAAAGATATTGGGTTAGAAACAATATGAATGTAAGGATACTCAGCTAACAGGGAGTCACCGTGCCATGATGATTAGCCACACAGATGAACGGATAAGATATTCACATGTCACATTGATTGCGCAACTAATTTGCTTGAACCCATCGATATTCCAGCTTGAAAACGACTTGATAAAAGATTTCGTTTGAAGCTACCTGAAACAGGTCACATGCTCGTGACCCATATGTTCCATGACGCATCAGTGTGTAGGTGCGTTCGGCGGTCAATCCATGGAGGACTATTAGGAATGAGCAGGGTTGGCACACTTAGCAGCGTGATGGACGTTGGAACTTCGCGCGGAATAGGTGGAAATCCCCGAAACACACATAAGTCGAACGTGGATTGGTTCCTTGCGATTGAATTAAAAACGTGTCTGAGGAACTAGGTTAGTAGGCCCTGGCTGAGCATCCCGTTTTACGACTGAATAACAGCGCATGGGCTGACAAGTCATCTAACTGCACAACTATATTTCTGCCAGAAACACCTTAGGTTTCCCGAGAGTGAGGAGGACCGGCCAGGTGATTCCACCTCGCAGGTGATCTTGGACGAAAACGCAAACTGCTTCTGTATCTGAACACTAACATTCGCGCATATATGTACGCATAAAAAATAGAAGATATGTTGAAATACCTTTTCAACCAGTTTTTTTTAGAAGTGAAGGGGAATTGGACAGTGGAAACGATTTTTCGGAAAACCATTCTCAGTATGACAAAGTCGATCTACCTCCAGATGTTTGAATTCGGTCAGGTTGAACACGCGCCAAACTTCCTGATACTTGCCGACCTACACAACGAGCTTACGTTTCGTTATTTCACTCTACCGAGTGGTGGCACCAGACCTTCCAACTTCTGACGGGGTTGTTGTTGGTCTCCGCGCGAGAATCGTCAGTAGCGAGATGGGGAGTGATTTCCTCGAGGGATTTTATCAGAAAATATGCTAAATTTGTTGTTTTACACTAACATAATAAGTACAAGCTAGCCAAACCTGAAATAACTTAGCTACGGTGCAACTCCAGAACTTTGTTGGAATTAATCCTTCAGCTGCGGTGCGTTATAGACGCACTGACCCATCCGTTTTAGGCAGTCACATCGAAGAGCTCGTGGTGGTCCGATTGCACATAACCTTCGAACAACCCAGGTGTGAGGGTTACATTTCAAAGCAAAAAAAGATGTGCACCCGATGAAGCGCGTCCCCGTCGATCCAAGGCGGAGGAAAAAAGGTAAACCTAAGGGACAGGTGCAGTATCTGCCGGAAAGTGATTGTTCCCTGGGGTGTTTTTATCCTGCTAGTAATGGTGGGTTAAGAAATTCATATGTTGGATTTATAACCACCTTTTTGGTACGATATTGCACCGCGCGATTTGGCAGAAATCCAAGCAGACATTCAGGCGCGTTCTCTTGTCCCAGCCTGATCAGCAGCAAATAAATGCTTGCGGGATATAGGATTGTCGCACGTGCTTAGCAAACTGATCGCGTTGTTGTTGCCGCGTTTTAAGCGAGCTTTTGTATTAGGAAATGCTCAGCAGATTGAACGATACCGAATATAAACTGCAGCACACAATGTGTCCTGGTCGAGCACGCCTCTTAGAAGTACGAAGCTCGTTCACATTGGTCGACGGATATTCATATACCAGCAAGAACGCTACCAATAAACTGCAGGTAAAACAGAGACGCTATTTGTCGATTGCTGCATCCATTTCGTATTAAAAGGACAAGGACTATCGGAGGACGGAAACTCACATTCCACATTTATCGCAGGCAAGAATATCCCAGATACCAAGGCAGAATAGCCATTCCTCTAAGTGTAGATCACAATAAGGAGATACAGTGTCTTACAGAACGCCTACTAGCTAATGAGGAAATCAAGAACAATAATCAATAGTAACTGGGAGTCCTTTTGTCTCTGAATTCAGCTTGGCAAGAACTGGTTGCGGACAGTTCCAGGGCTGTAGATCACCCAGTTTCTTCCGGGCAGCTATTTCAACGTCCACTTAGAAGCTAGAGTCTGGTTTAGAAGACTGTAGGATGCTGGGGGAAATTCGTTCAAGGTAGTGGGACTACGGTATGTATCGTGAGGGGATCTGAGGCGCCTTCAGACCTTTGCCTTTGATAAATGACTTTGAAACGTCAAAACTTCGGATTAAAAAATATCTAAATTCGTTGTATTCTTATCCAGATATTCACATACGAGGAACCCTAACACAGCACCTACGATAAGGTAAATTCATTCAAGCCTCCCATAGATTGAGGGTCACCAAAGTTGAACTGTGTCCGTTAGTAGTAAAGCGAGCATCATAAACTCCCGAATCAGCCGGCCACTTTGTGCTATTCAGTGTAACAAAAAACATGTCACTGTCTCGGGGATCACACATTTCAGGCCACACCACGAACTCTTTTGTTTTATGGTAGCTTGAGAACAGCCTGTAGACCTTTGACAATCGATGTGACAAGAGCATAGCTCAGGTTATTTGGTATCACCGAAGTTGTAACAAGAAAACCACCATTGGAAAGGTCGGCGGTTGCCTTTCATGACAGATCAGTCTATCGGGACCCGAGAGAGAAAACATAAAAAATCTTGCCCTATCTTTACAGGTATGCAGCCCGAAGCTAGCCAGATTTTTCAACGGGGTTGCAAGGTAAGTCAACAATCTAAATCCATGGTCAATTTGAGAAAAAAAGAATCCAAATATGACTACCTCACTTCCTAGAAAGCAAATTTGGGGCGGATTGGTTGGTTCATTGGTTGTTCACTGAGACATCCATGAAGTGAAAGAGGTTAAAATACCTACGTACATACAGATGAATAAAGTATAAGCAATTAAAAAAGTAAACACATGGACAAATACGTGGATGGTTATTTTGACCACGCCTGGGGAGAGAGTTTCTACCTACCTTTTACTGACTACGCAGATAAAGAATGACAGCATTTTACGGCGGGAGCACTACTCATGGGGTCGCTGAAAACCTTTCGACAGTCGACCATTTTGGGGCTCATCGGGCGCAGTCTCCGATTTCTAGTCAAGTTTACTTTCTATTTAAACCCAAGTTGGACGCAATCCGCGAAATGCTTTTATTTGCGAAATAATTTAGCTGTAACAGGATTGGGTTAAGTAACCCGTTAAAACTAAATCGGTTTTAAGGTAGAATCAGCTGACACCAATGTAGGGTAACTTCCACCAGTTAGGTTCAGTTTCCGCAAGCAGCGTGAGCAGCGGTGCATGCAATAGCTTCCTAACGAAATCAGACAGTAAAACCCGCCGAAGTCATAGTTACAAACTGGAAGTCCAGCGGATGGGCAGTCTGCCAAATGTCCAGAAGAGCAACTGAGGCGTGCAATGAACTTCCGCCGTATGTATCTGAGGCTATGAAGTAAACCAGTTGAAATCTCTACTAGATCCGTATCTCGTTAGGCTTACTAGGATAGCGCGGACAGGGGAGACCCTTCACTCATAATATCTCGACTGCTGAAAAGGGACGAACAAGGGAACCAACCCGTTGTCCTCTAACAATCGGATTTAGATGGTACCAAAAGCGACTTCCGTGACCACGTCATAAAAACCAGACCTAATTAAACTAGGAACAGACATTCAGATGTGATCTCTTTAATGCAGATCGCTGGTCTCCCTTAACCAAACATCTCTGGATTTCGGTCTGCTGAGTAACTCCACTTCAAGAATAGGACGACCGGAAAAATCACCTTCCGCAACCGACTAAAAACCATTTCGAAAAGTCGGTCGTTAACTCTGCAAACCCATAAGCTAGAAAAATAAATGACACCGTATTTGAAAACCTGAATTTCGTACGCATTCGTGAGTATCATATGAGAAATGTGGTACTCAGGAATTTTTTCCTACAATATTGCATACTTAACAAAATTACCATAACCAACCTGTTTCTACCGTCATCATCATCACCATCCAACAGCTGTAAAATGGGTACCCTTGGGTTGCGCGAAATTCGCACAAAACAGTGGGTTTCCAAAAACGTTGCACGAAAATCATTCAGGTGAAAAAAGTATTGGTCATGGGTGTATCCAGTATTAGTGAACGTGAGGTTACGAAGGAAAGTCGTACATAGAGCACTATCTTACAACACGGTTTGACATATGAGTGATCCAATAAGTTTGTGTATAAGATTACATAGAACTTTTAGCGGTAGTGGAATTTACAATACTATGGTTTGTACGAGGAATGTGAATTCATGGATTGATGGTAATGGACCGACATATCATATTGCTTCATTCTTTTGCCTGGTACACACCAGTTCGTCTGAGGCTCATCTAGGATGGAAGGCTATTCAGTAGTTTTATCCACGTAGTGCGTTCAGCTCAGTTAAAGGATACAAAATATTTCCATTGGATCTTTCGCTATTCGACTCACGGAAATATTTCTGGTTCATTGTTTCATAGCAGGCCCCTCGTAATGTGACAAACTGTCGTGTCGGTCCACAAATATCCTAGAATATTGTAATCACAACCAAGCAAGGGAAGAACACAGTTGGTAGCTAAAACTCAACGAGGATGTTTGGTGAGCAGGAACGAGATCTTTCCGCCCTTATTCAAGTGGTAGCTAGGCCAAATTACATAGGCTAGAACATCATTTCTCAGAGTTCAGTCATTCCAGAGGGTCCCAGGGGAGCAGCCGAACGAAACAGAGACATCATACCGCAAATAATAGTACTACGAGGCGGTGTGCGAGTCAAGTTATGGTGTTCTTTCGGATAGAAATGGGAAGGCAACGATATGTTTACTTCAAATGATAGCATTTCTATGGTTGCGAAAGCGTTGACGATCCATTCCCCCGAAGAAAAGCTTGTCCTAAGAACCACACACCATCCGCTAAATGAGTGGTTATGACCATCAGAAAACTGCCAAACAAGGCCGAAAGACAACCACATTTTATCAATAGCTCGATATACTCCAAACGCACTTGCTGCACGAAGCAACAGCAGGGACCAGACGCCTATGTTTTGCTCCTTACTCCTTTTATATAAACTAACTCCACACAAGTGACAGATAACTCCGATCACCACCAGGGGAAGCACCACCGACCGCCCTGCCTAGAGATGTCATCGCGAGTTCATTGAACTGCTACTTCTCTCTTTTCAGATAAGGATGATACACTCTATTACTGGACAACCTCTCTCTCCAGCATGCTGTTGGAAATAGAAGGAATAGTTTAATCTGACGCCTGTCAACATTTAAAGTCCAATATGCGGTGATAACTCTGTGCGCTAGTTTCCCTCTTCGGGAACTCCAAGTGTTCTTCCTCTCTCTTACTGGAACCCAGGTATCCCCTGGCTCTGGCGTTCCTAACTTCTCAGGCCTTAATAACAAAATGTCACATCGGTTAGGCAAGGCAGTGCATAATATGACGATAACAACACATAATAATAATATGTAATATAAAGTTCCATAAGTGCACCTTGTTGGAGACTACCATTTGAAGAAAAAAAGGGTCTCATGTAAGTATCAGATGTGACCAGTCGTTTGGTTAAATTCTATTATGAGCTAAACTCAAGAAGAATAGTTATCGTTTTGCATTAACTCTTTTAAAGAATGACGAAATTGGAGTATGCAGATAGTGCATTAATCACTGTGCTAAGAGTTTATGATAATGCTAAAACCCAGATCAACATCGGAATTTCGGCTTTTATTTCGACAAATGTTTAAGGGAATCATACAACGGAATGGCAAAAAGGATTTTAACGTTCGTTGCGTTCCCATCCCGTTTACCGTATTTGTATCTCACGACGAATGTTCAGACATTGGTCACTTGAAATCCCACCTCCAATCGCACATTGGTCAGATCGATAGGCTAATAAAAATTGCTTTCTGAACTGTGTGACCATCGCGACCACTATCGAACCTTTGACCAGGGGTCCTGATGCTATTCCAATTTATTCCAATTTTGGCTCGTCGCTCTATTTGTTTTCGTCACTTCAGATTTCTAGAAAATGACATGAATTGTGGCTTCAGCGGTCCAAGGATAAGAGTTGTTTATGATCAACTGTTTACTCGCGTATTATCAAAGCTCCGCTTCCTTTCTTATGGAACCAAACGTTGGTGGTGGACTAATTACATCAAACAGTTCATGATCATGAGTAGGATACGATGGGTTAGCTTTTTGCAGAAATAAAGGTACCTAAGCCCGGAACAAAATCGTGTGACTATATGAGTCTGGATTTCCATTGACCGAAGTGTCCAAGGGACGGAGACGTCCAAAGCTGAAATGCCAGGTACCGTTCGTTCTCATGCACTCTTCTCAAGCAGTGTTCTTTCGATCGTTGTGCTCGAGACTACTAGGCCTTCTAGTTAAAGTTGGCTCCTTCAAGAACAAGTATTCAGCAATTTTTCAGTAGCCGTATGAGAAGTGTCTCGTTAAGGAAAATAAGCAAGTGTTATTTTGTCCATCACCCCAGCAGTTTCGACAACACTAGCCAATTCACTTCAGTTTTTAGTCAAATGAACCCATTTTGATTTCGATTCCAGTGCTAAAATCTGTAAACTTGGCAAGTGCGTTGTTCACAGCCTCGCTCTTCATCAGGTATCGACGTAGCTAGTCCTTCAGGAGCGTTCCGTCTCCCCAACTGTCCCCTTGAAGTTACCTATTTCCAATCCATTATTCTAACAGACTCAACTGGCACAAAACCCTTGAACTTGTCACTTCAAAGCCATTTCAGTATGTTGTTTTCTGTATTACTTTCTTTGGTTTGTCAATCCGTCACACTTTATCATGTTCCTACCCTATTTTTCCTCTCCATTGGTATCCGCCTAACGCAAGGTGTTTCTGAAATAATAATCGATCAGCTGTAAGAACACCCTTGCCATGCCACCCACAGGAAGCACGATGGCTGGGACACTGCCAGGTTACCAAAGCCTAGACAGGAGCAGTCGAGATGAAGAGGTCGGGTTCGAACAAGGGACCCTCGCATCAGTAATTTTATGCCCTCATCACTGATCTACCTGAAGCTCCCGAAATAACCAGCAGCTTACGAATACTTGCACCTCTCCATGGTCGGCTATGATCCACTAATCCCTAACAAATGAGCATATGAAGTTGCGCCCATTGCCACAAATCATTAACATCATAGGCAGCATAACAGCAGTGTCCAAACACTGAAACTTTGCTACCGTATAACCATAATTTATTAGAAAGACTTATTGTGAAAAAAGATATAAAATTGAGTGGGGAAGGGGCTTACTGCTAGCCTGCCACACTTATTCCGAGGTTCCTTCAGCTCCAGACACTCTTTCAGATAGCCTGGATAGGAACTGACAACAACAGCTCCACTGACATCGATTGGGAGTCATACAGCGTCTCTAACCATGCACATTGGGGATAACGCGGACCCAATTCCGAAGTACGAGTCGCGCCGATGGTACCCAGACTTTTCGTCATCAGTTCCGTTTCCCCCTACCAGGTCTATTACTAGTCTACTTGCGCCCCTCTGAATTGGACAGGGAAAGCAGCACTCTCTCCGGCGAACGATGATTCGGCGCGCACAATACATGACAAAGCCACAACAGCTTTTCACACTGGACAAATTCTTCGACTGAAGTCCTCGTTGCACAACCAAACATTCGTTGTCCCCTTGCAGACAACAGCCTACACAAGCTATGGTTCTGATACGATGGTTTTTGAAGACATGAAAACGTCCCAGTTCCTCTACTCGCAGAGGCAAAATATCACCACAATACAGCCCGTACTGTAGCCTGATACACACGTCTCTTGAGATTCGGGGATATGCCGCTTTACCGCTATAGGTGTATCAAATCAGCAAACGCAATCCGAGCCTCAGAGGTTCGTGCATTGGCCTCATCTGTCGCACTACACTCAGAACTAATACAACTTCCAGGTTACGTAAAACGGCCCACAACTTTGAGTACCTCTCTTTGGGTTGTAAGTTGTGTTCAGTGACTGCATGTCCAGGAGCACGACCATATACTTTGTGGGTGCAAAACAAATGCTGAAGGATGGTATGACTTTGGTCAGTTCATCCAAAAACACCTGCGCCTTCTCCACTTTGAAGGCTAGGACGATCTCATCTGCATATTTCAGCTCAACAAGGTTCTCGTCAGTAGCTGTTTGAACACCAGGGTTTTGAAAACCTTCCAACGTTCGTCTCATTATCTTGTCAATGGCGAAATTGAATAGGAATGGAGAGAGTAAGCATCCTTGTTGGACACCGCTTTGTGTACGGAGGCTTTTGGGGAGCTTTCCGTATACTATCACAAGCCCGGAAGTCTGAGAATACAAAGGACCTAATACACTCACGAACTTACGAGCAAGCGTGTCAAGGACCGGTCAACTGAGTCAAATGCGCCTTGAAAATCCAGAAATATTAAAGTTGAGGGTCGTCCATGCGTATAGCGTTGTTTTAGCACCTGACAAAGTGTGAAGATTTGGTAAACGCAACCCCTGTCAGGCCGAAATCTCGCTTGGTAGTCTTGAGTCAACGCTTCATGGGCCACCATAGGGCGACGAAGACAAGTGTCGCTAAGATCCTGGTTACGACTGGGGTCAGGCTGACCCCCTGAAGTGGACTAACTACGGGCCCCATAAACAATTGTTCTCAGTTGTCTGAAAAGGGATTATTTTCTAGTATGGAGGTAAATGGACCAGATGAACGCTGACTGAGTACTTCACCCCCATTGTACAACAATGAGGGCCGGTGGTCATCCGGACCAACAGCTTGTCAGCGCTTGGGAGAACATATAAAGTTGTGAATCTCCGAGGCCGCAGGATGTTCCAGGCTTTTATTGTAGTTCCAGGATCCAAGTGAGTGGTAGCAAGTGGCCACGAGAATCGTCGTCCAAAGTGCTCGGTCCAGAGGCCGAGGTGTCCTTCTTTACTAAGTATGGTCCCGCCAGTTTGATCCTTGATAGTTTCGCTCACAGGCGGTTTCCAGAGACTGTCATAAAATTGCTTTTGATGCTGCCAGAGATACAGTCGGTTGGGGCGAATTTAGACACGGCAAACCGATAATGATCAACTTCCCGCTTGTGAAACTGCTTCATGGACATAGCCAGACGAACCGCACAAAGACTATCAACGGGTATCTAGTCAAGCAAGAGTCCTTCCGGTAGGTGAGTTACAAGGATACCGACTTGTACACAGCCTGCCGCAGTGGCCTCTAGATCACCCAGGTTGTGCAACCGGAAGCGAGTGATGGGGCGGTTAGGTCAACCACGGTACTTGAATACTGGATTGTTTCTGATACACAGCTACACAAATGTCAAGCGTGCCCAGCGTGAGAACAACAACAGCTTGTTGTCCTGCTTGCTTCAGAGTGCGAACACTAAAAGTGGCCAGAAAGACCGGGCGTCAAGGCTTGGAGATTAACTTCGAAACGCCTGAGGCTGTTGCGCCGGCTGATTCGTCAGTGGTGCGGCCAAGACCGATACAAGACAAACGGGGCCGTCAGTCCTAGCCGGTGGGCATGCAAGGAAAGAGCTATTAATGGGGTGCGGGAACATGAAATGAAAAGCATGTGAAGGAAAAAGGAGGCTTTATCAGTAGCCTGTTTGCGTTTATCCGCCCCACTGTATGCAGCAAGTAAGATAAACTGGTTATGACACCACGCGACGGTCGATATTGGATGACATTATTGTTGGTTGTAGGTATCATTATTGTATGCGGGCTGTGGTACTTTCAGGGTGCCAAACAGAAGAATGACGAGGGCACTCGACCAAGGTCTTTGGCTCATGACCCCAAACGATGCGAACGCCTGTGATCACTTAGATGCACGAGTGGTTTGTGTGACGAACCTGCGGTCCCCTAGTGTCACGCGGCGAAACCTGCAGTGACCCACTGACTGAAAACTTCCTATTGTGAACGCCTTCTGGCTTTGAACTAGCCTTCACTTTCAGCTACGTCTTTGTTGTGCACATTTACTCATGGCGTTCGACCCCACTTCCGTCTCTACAGCCTTGCTGATGCCTGTACGCTCGTTTCGGGCTTTCGGTTCCGGTAGTCTACAGTATACTTGTTGGTGTTGCTCCCAACCGAATTCATTTTTACTGGTGCATTTGGTTATCGTTCGGTAGTAGATGCGACATACTAACCTGTACAGTTGGATATTTCTAGGGCTTTTGGCAACGTTTGGTAGGACAGCCTCGAGGCCAAGTTTCCATCTTTTGACCTCCGACCGGAAGTCATGGTATAGATGGTTTTATTCGCGCACTTTAAATATCGGTGGGCACCAGTGGCACACTCTTTGACCCACCGGACATCGGTGAGGGTGACACCACTATCACAACCTACACGGATAACAGCCTTTCAGTGATACGAAGATGACAGGTCTCTAAAATCGGCCAAAGTTATTGAGAGGGAATCACTGAAGGAAATGAATTTCACGCCACGAAAAACCAACCACATCCATTTTTTCCCTCGATCATCGATTAACTCACAAACATTCACTCTCATCAGACTCAGTCCGCATTCCTTTGTTTCTAAGGTATATAGTCTGGAGCTGTCTTTCTCTAGTAGTTTACCCTGGTTTCATTGCACAAAGTTGCTGGCGATGAGCCCAGAAAGTGTTTCTTTCCCCGTCTATGAAAGTTATTGACCTCTGTCCAAATTTATGCACTGTTCAAAGATCAAATTGGATCACCACTCGGGCATTGTTCACAGGTTCGGGTTGGCTGTCTCCCGACCCACCTTGATCATTTGGGTGGAACACAGAGAGTCTTATAGGCAAACCATCGCTGACTGACAACCGAATCACTCGCCCATCTATGAAATGTATTCTGTGTCTTTTCTACTCCTATTACAGCAGTGTTCTTTAAAGCTTGCCAGTACTCCACTTGTCTTGGTAACTACATCCAGCACTTCCAACAGATTAAGGTTAATCATCCAACTGAACTTCATCTCTTTTCTCAGGGCAGCCAAACTATGAAACTCCACTCCTTCAGATTCAAGTTACCCTAACTTTAACTAGGCGGCCAGGCTAAGAAATTACAGCAAGCGTGCCAATGGAATCGGTTGCGCGCCATGTCCTACAGGGTTTCCGACCACCTGCAAGCAAGGTCACGTGGGTTTCAGCCAGAAAGGTGCGAATATTCCTAGCATTCAGGTTGACTGTAGCCACTTACGTTTCATATTGCCATATCATGTGGCCTGTCCCCCAAGAGCCTTGTGCCAAAAGTCACTCGGAATAAGAAAACAAGGCTTTGTTTTAGAGAGGTTTGGTAAACAATCGGTGGATTTATTTTGTTTACCAAACCTCTCTGAAACGATGACTACCCAATCGGTCCCAAACATTTTCCAATTGATTGAAAACAAGGCTTTCTTTGGTAACGGTGGTGGACAGAATACAAGACATAACCACCCCAGATTAAGAAATTTAGTCTGTTGCTCTAAAGATTCTGGTTCGTTAGCAGGAACGTGCTTATGCATCAACTTGTAACCTACTGGCTGTGGCCAGCTAACTCTAGCTATGTTGCGGGGAAACCAGTGACAAAATGGTGGAAGACGCTTAAGGCCCACAGATCGGAGTGACCAAGCCTCACAATCGCTGTTGCAATTTTTTTCGCCTCTACGGCCATTGAGCTTCAGTGAAATTCGTTTCTTAGGTGCTGACCACCTCTACAAGTGTATCTCATATGATGTTCTCTGCACTGATGCCGATTGATAGCACTTAAAAGACAGCTTCTCAGATATACTACATTCAAGAGTGGCTTAACTCCAGCGGAAGACTAAAAAAAGTGACACCTCTTGACGGAAATAACTGTTCACAAGGTCACTGAAGACTTCGATAGCCACGTACCGGTTTTACCCGTCTTTGATCTCATCAGGTAGGCGTAATCCCTAATTTTTCGTCAACCTTAATTTATATTTGAACACCACATTGCACGCAATTGCCGACAATGACTAACCTGAATTCCAGATGAATCTCAGGTGAATAACTTGACTCACAATTGAATGTAGCTCACCAATCAGGATGCCAGCTCCTCTTCCCGCTTGAACCATGCAAGCAAGCGGTTCACTCAAACTGTCGGCAGTTCACGCTATTAGAATGGCTCTACTCCTAAAAAACAAGCTTACATACAGCATACCCACAGTCTTTGGTGCCACCGAAAAGTGAACCTAGTTTACCCCTAAAACATTACCTACTCAGTGCTTTTCAGGCGCAGCAAAGGCTCTGTCGGGACTGTATTTTTGGCATACTTACGTATCCAGGCTCATCACGTTTTTCATCAGGCACCGCGCATTGGTATACGACAGAATTCTAGTCTGCTTTCGGAAGGTTCCGGTTGTAGTGTTACGGGTCCGTTTGCCAATCTCCTTCATACTCGAAAACTAATCATGTGCAGGTTAGCCACGTCGACGAAAGCCTCGGCTGTCGGCGTAATGACCGCTTCTCTCACACTAAAGGTCTTCTATTGGTAAGTCAGGTCTCGCGGCTCAAGGGCTTCCTTCGAACCTATAACCAGTCGAGAGCAACCATCTGGGTTTCCACGTATGCGTTTCAACGGTCTCGGTCTAGTTATCACTTCTTCTCTCAGCCTGCTGAAATGAACAGCATCGAATGTTCGCCTCAGTTGGCAGTCTTAATGAGCTACCACACTTGGTTCTTGTACAGAAAACGTCGGCCTCCGTTCCGTATTTGTCGCTTGCTGGTAATCAAGTTACGTGATTCGAGCCATCTTCCCAGTAGCTACTGTTGCCAACTGTTGGTCAATAAGGCGTTGAGAGCTTTCCGGTGTTAGCCTGGACTAACTGTGCTGGAACTCTGTTGCACTCCACCTCAAACGCAAACAGATGAAGGAGTGCATTAGTCAGCTGTACTTTGGGGACGAACTAGTATGAACAAGCACAGAAGCTCTCGGTACAGTTTCTAGTTGACTACTCTCAGGCAGGAAAGCAAGTACTCACCAAGTCGCTCGTACTAGAGCGTGAAGAGATCTAGGGTCGGAATTCATCGTTCTTACGAGTCTCTGTCATCCCCGTGACCACGCGCGTGCTACGGCACGCCGAGCAAATGGTCATGGGTACACAGGTTGGTGTAATATAGACCTCGTCGGCTGTGCGCAACGCGTGAACTGTATAAATCACACACACTGTATAAAACACGTCCAGTGTTTGTCTGTCGGGTCACCAGGCTAGGGCGACTCCCCGAGATATCCAAAAAACTAGATGTAGTGAGAATGCAATTGCTCCTCAAAGGCGATGACTTCTGTGGGCAGAAAAACAATGTCATGCGTTACATGTCTGAAAAGCCACGATTCAGGGCATCACTCATTGAACGCAAGATCATTGGAGGGCTGATACGTTCATTCACAAGCATTTAGCTTTGGTAACTCCTTAAAGGGTCGTTTTCGATATAGTTCCGTCGTTTACATTCGGTGTTTTCGAGAGAAGTTTAACTTTAAAAGCGCTAGCCTTAAAGATCCGTGGTTGAATTCCGTTGCTACACTGGAAATCCTACAAAAATTCAGTTGGAGACTTATCGCAGTGCATTCCCCATAAAATCCGGTAAATCTCAGTAAAAAACCATGCTTTCCTCATGGAAAGTGGAAATATCTTCCAAGTACCGTTTCTGTTCCAAAAAATGCACCAGCGCTGCAGCGCGACAGCTGCGACTTGATGCGCACGAAAATGTTACGGCAATCCCCTAACTCTCTGTGCGTGGTTAAACAAGTTTTTTCTGTCAAATCTGAGTGTTCTGCTCCAAATACGACAGAAAATTTGTTAGCAGCAACTGGTTGAGATCTATGACTTAGATGTGGAGCCGGACACTACACGCAAGCAGGGATTCCCAGCCTACAGGTCTTCTCATAGGCCTCTGGATTTCTCTAAGAAATCGCTCACCAAGTTCGTGGATCTTTCGCCAAACCTCTTCAGCGGCGTAATGCCACAATAGGACGGACAACGATAAAAATGTCACCAAGCCGTAATGTACACATCACGAGGCGGTGGAAACGTAAAACAAGTCTTATCGGATATCAGGCTACCAGAAACTGAAGGGTTTAGAGCGTTCGCTGCAATGATGGAGGACCTACCGATAGAAAGCGAAAAATTCGACCATAAAAAGTGGGGGACTGATTTAGTTAACGACTGCCAAGCCAAAGGTGCACCAACCTGTATAGTACTTTGTTCTGTGTAGCTCTTCAGAATCCAAGGGACCGGCTCATTAGAAACAAGCGAACGACCATTTTTGTGCCTTAAGAAAGCGCTTACGGAAAGCCCTTATCATCAGTAGGGCGTCTAAGGAATCAGCCTGAATATCAAGTCTGCCTACTGACTCGGTGGATATGACGCAGACGCTCCTCCAAAACTGCCGAAAATAGTGTTGAGACTGATTGAAGAAGCATAAGCTGTTCTCGGTCGCACCTACTGGCCACGACTGCAAATTGACCTCTCTCGGTGGGAGGAGGTAAGACTTCGGTGGGCCTTGTAATATTTTCGTGAAAAACTCGCAAACGGAGGAAAAAGTGGTTCATACAGAATTTAAGGGTACTCTAGAGATGGCCTAAAATACAGCACACGCAACTGATACGGACCTCAAAAGAACGACAAAACGGAAAACATCTATCCAACCAACACGACAGAGAACCCACTAAAGGGTGCATGGCGTGTAAAAAGATTCAAAGCTCATTTGAAAAAATGACGGAGCAGAGAACTGGATAGTGCAGAGCAAACTAATCATGATTACATGTACTGAGACATAGCTATAGCACGAGCTCGCAATTCCTAGATGGCCTTTCTCTGCAATAGAGCAAACACTTGCCGAGGTGAGGCTTGTCGTCTGATCAGAAATGTGTTTGCTACGTAACTTCACGCAACGGTTGAGGATATGGATGGCGTGCCAAAGTCACTGCCAAGGGATACAAAACAGTTGCTGTCTACAGAGCCCCTGGAACCCATGCAAGACACCTCGTCGATAGGCTACGTGGATTCATTAGGGACGGTCACTGGCTGGAGTGCCCCGTTGGCTGACTGGCTATACGCAGTTTCTCCAGAGCTGTCGGGGACTTTCCAACCTGTCACTGCTCCAACATACTAAAAAACACACGAGAATTATGCAAGACCAATCTTCAACTCTTAACTTTGTGCAGTCAAAATTGTTTATCAAAGTATCTACTACCCCATGGAGAAGTATGACCTCATGGTCCTTACACTAGGATGAAATCGGAGAAGGTTACCTCTAATCCATTAAGACAGCCCCAGTATAAACTTACTCCAATTGAGAAAGGCACTTCGAAATGTAACGTCAAATTCTTCCAGTAATGATGAGGAACTGCTAGTATGTCGGGACTTCAGAAGGCTATCCCACAAATTTACTGTTATGGAAGAAAAAGCACAGGTGGTACCCTCTGGAATGTGATTCTTTTGAGCTTGTATACACGCCGTCGAGTTTCCAGGCTAAACAGTTACTGGAAACTTCCACTCTTTTAATAATTAATAAAAAGGCTTAAATCCACACGGGTCTGACGGTCAGTTGGCCAGTTTCATCAGCATCATCAACAGTAAAACACCAGTGTTTGGCACTGATGCTTTGCTGCAGCACAACCAAAATTTACTTGACAGCCTTATTGTGAAGAAAAAAATAAAAGTAGGCGGGAAAGGGAATAAGTGCTAGCCTACCACAATCATTCTACAACCTACACCTCCAGACACTCATTCAGGCAATCTGGATGGAGACTGACAACGAGAACGTGATTGACATGGATTAGTCAGTTTATCAGCTATAAATCATGTACCAAGAATACGCTAATTCCAGCTGTGACAGTTTCAGTTATCGAAAGAATATAAGATCAGGAGAAGTACTGTCAGGCGTTAGAGGCGACGAAATATTCAGATATTTCATGTTGGACCATTATAGTCTGCTGATAAAGAGAGAAGCAGGGTTAATTGATTGCGCGAATGAACCGCACCTTCCAGTTCCATTATTCGTTGTCGTTTTGAGTCTCGCGTTTCACATCCAGAGACGCGGCAGCTGTCATCCCAAAGTCAAGCTTAAGGTAGTGATGTTTCTAACTCAGATGTCCCACTTCTAACATCATTCTTCCAATTTATCTCTGCACTAAATTCAGTTATTGGTTTTCGTTTTTCGCACAAGGGAAGTAAGTCGATACTTCATACTCCGTGATGGGCCAGATGAACGAACGAGATTAAGCGTAGCAGGTCCCAAAACATCCTTCAACCCTTGCTCGCCGCCCTGGTAGTGTATGAATCCACCTTAAGCTCGCTCAAAATGAAAATTTCTGGATCATAAGCTCTAGAAACCCATGGCATTCACCACCACTCACGGAATGACATTTCCCTTAGTGTTCTGTCAATGGATACGTGCTAACATTTGGTCAGGTTGGTTGGCGGTGCTTGGCACCTCTTCCGTCCAGTCGTTTCATCACATTCATCATCATCAACAGCATGACACCAGTGGGCAACACTGATGCTTCGCTGCCCAGTCTTTTGGCCTGTTCAAGGTGACATGGAGGGGTTTATCTTTATCTGTCCAGACGCAATGCAAACAGCAAGCCGCATTGCTTCCACCTTTAAGATAGAACACTAAAATAGACGTCGAACGGTGTAGGTCCGAGTGCAGACTCTAGAAGTACTTCACAGTCCACTGAGAGTCGTTCAGAAAACTTTGTTTACCTTGATTTCATAGCTGTGGTTCCGCAGGAAGTCGGCTGTCCAGTAAAGTTAGGACTCGTATGACCACTCCGGTACCAACTCAAAAGCGTTCGGCGGGGAGCGGACATAAAACAAAAGCTCAAAACAAAGCTTCTGAAGCGAGGCCTTGAGACAAACAAATTTCCATATTTATCCATTTGGAGCGCGGAATAACAGTGAAAGGACATTCGCAGTACTCTTGCTGTGGTTCGCAGACAGGTGCACAGGCTTTCATCAAATGCATTCGGGTCGCATATAATTGCCTACGTCTGAAATATGGAGAAGCTTTAGCGCATCCATACATAAAACGACAAATGGACAGGACTGAAAGGATGGAACGGCCTAATAACAGACTGGTCAAAAGGATAGTAAAGATGAGGTTAGAGTGGACGTTCTGAAGCCCTTTTCACAATGTGAGCTCATGAGATCTCAGACGTTAAGGTGCAATAACTAGAAAGTCCATGTTTCGGAGCCAACCCATGGATCTCAACTGCTCCTGCCTAGGTTTGGGCAACCTAGCATTATCTCAGCTATCGTGCTTACTTTGAATGGCATAGCACCTAGGCCTCGAAATGGTGTTACAGCTGAACTACCATTAATTTTATGCACACAGTCTAACAAAAAGATCAGAGGTGATCTCAATGCTATCACAGGAGTTATGTGGCAGTGGAATACTTCGACAGTGCACAAACAGAAAGAACTAGGAATACCTGCGGTCGGCAGGCTGTTTTGTTGAAAAGTTGGTCTCTGGAGTTCCCTGACGACGAAAATTGTGGAAGAGGGCCGAGAGTAAGAAATCAAAACCAAAACACGAAAACAGGTTGGCGTTGCGAATGGGGGTAGAAATCAGATACCACAAAAGTAAGAGGTGTTGCTTTCAGTATTTCTGAGTACAGCACAGAGTCAGTCACTCATTCGGTAATGAGCACATACAGGAAACATAGTTGATCGTGATCAGCCGCGGAAAATATCCAGCACCATTAAGTGCAGTGGGCCATTCATGTCAGAGAAGCGCAAACTACCAGGTGAACAACGTACGACATAGCAGGAGGGTGCGAGTGAGTTCGAAGAATTTGGATGTTGTGTGGGTGGTTCACCTTCCTCTGTGACCCACCTTGCGCTCGGCTGAAGATACAGCAAGAAATGGCAGCTTATCTACATCGGTTGCCTGCGTTCTTTCTTTTCAGATTGCCTGTTTGAGCGTTTTGGGGCGTAGGCACTTGCTTGAAGTAGGTCAAGGTCCCTCCCTCATCCACCCTTTTCATTTCAAATACGATTTGACAAAATTTGTGGATTTACGACACTAGAGCATCGGTGTCAATGCTGATGTTGCTGCCTTGAAGGCGGTGAGGATGGTGAGACATGAGTTGACATACAAAGCCCAATCAGACAGGTAGACCTATTTGCTAACCACTCCCGCTGACAGTTAGAGCACCGGATTCAAATACAGCTTCCTGAATTCGCACATTTTCAACCGATGCGCGGTTGTGAACGAACTATCAACTATTGTAAGATATCTTCCAGACTTCCATGCAGTACCGTCCACGTGGAGATGCCTCCTGTGTTTGGGAAAAAACATCCTCAATATGCGCGGGCCTCGCGGCGTACAGAACGTCCCCCAAGCCTACAAATCTCTTCTAACTGCGTCGGACTCGCCTCAGCAGGAAAATTTCCTGCCATTTGAGGGGCCAAATCACCCGCTCTCATAAGAATCATAAGATTGTGCGAGATGACGGGTCAGGGTTTCCACATCCTACGGAGCGTAACAGTTTGGGGTGGGATATTCTCGGTGCTTGATGTCACTGAAGAGGCTGGACAAATGCGTAGTGCAGCTGCTGCGGGTGTGACCAGGCCGCAGTTGAACTCCGTTCCCGCTAGGACAGGAAGGACTTGTGTGGATAGGGAGTTCCACATGTGATCAAAGCACAGGCAGCAAAAATATCGATGACGACCTAAAGAGAAATGCTAGAAAAATAAATCCGGCCCATACCAGTGCTGACATTGCTGAGCAGCTGGCGTTACGTGTGGTCCTGAGCCGTCAGTATTTAGTATGTACGTATGAGGTGACCTCCCACAGCCCTGTAGACCGCACCGGTTCTAGGAGTTCATTGTATGGGACGTTTCAAAGCCCTGGGGCTGACGTGGTGCGGATTAGCACAAGTTCCAGAATTTCTAGATAACGGTCAAGTCAAAAACTCCACAGTTCGAATGAAAGTGCGGTCTGATCTAAGCAGAGATAATGTGACAACGTAGATTCTTCCATTGAGCCCAGGGAGCATCGTATTAGCCGTGGGTCTTCATGGGCCACCCCCTGGCACTGCGAACCGCTCCTGAGACCTCACTCGCAAATTGTGGGCCACAGTATTCTTGGGGATAAACTGCAGGGTCGGTTTCGGAACGAAAAGACCATAGTGGGTGTCACTCGTGAAGAATTACCGGATAGCTTGCTGACGGCATTGTAGCCAATTGTGTAGCGCAAGCCGCAAAAGTGAAGGTCGATCTTCGATTTGAAAACAAACGGCGATGATGCGGATACGTTATCTGAACAGAACTATTTCCTTCTCCTCAGTCAACGAGTACTGAGTACCAAGAATATGAAAATCAAAATAGGTTCCACCACTTTAATTCAATATAGATTCTCACGTTACCACATATCAAATAAATTAGTGACAGGACCGAAAAGTACCACAAATTGTGGACAGGATTCGAATTGGTGCAAAAAGTATCCATAAAAGTTTCAGTTGGTGTAGACAAACAATGAGAATAACGGATTCACGGATCCCCGGATTGATACACAGGATCGAGGCTTTCGCCCGAATCTCCCTGGTCGGTTTTGTCCTTGTCAGTGAGCGGCCGCCGCTCACCTGAAAGGCAAAAACGAAAAAGGGGTGTAGCACTGCTCTGTAAGTTATCAGTGCGAGGCAGTAAACCCGCCAGCACGAGCAATCGCATAAAAAAGTGTCTAATAGTGCTTTAAACTGGGTGCTAGATGAAGCGTGGACAACCGTCGCAGGAAGGTTATTCTACGTAACTACCATACGAAATGAGAAAAAATTTTGCCTAATGAAAGTGTGCACTTTGAGCTTGAAAATCTTCTTACAATGTCCCCACCGTGTCAGCTGGGCCAAAGGTGAAAAAAATCTGTTGGCCTAACCTTGTTCAAACAGGACATAAGTAAGAATTAGGTCCCCTCGGAGGCGACGAAATTCCAGGGGAAAGAGGTCGAGCACAGAGAAACGCGTTTCGTAGCACACGGATTTAAGGCCCCTCGAGTCCTAGGGAAGATGACCAACTCCTCATACGAACCTTTGAACAACACTCCCTCAGCTACCACTTCACTCATCTCTTGCTGGTAGGTGAGTTCAACGCTCCAAAGGCCTCCTGGATGGGGCTCCAGCGCGTCGGACCAAGTGGATCTTTTTCAGCGGTGTTGAACAAAGTCGTTCAACAGAGCGCTTGGACTCAACACGTCGTTGCACCCACCAGATACCGCGCAGGCCAACAACCATCCCTCTTGGATTTGGTCATCACCAACGAAAGACACTTCGTCGATCAGGTGACAATTAACGCTTCACTGGGACACAGTGACCACTGTGTGCTGATCTTCGATTTCATCTGCTACTGGGCCAGGAATCCCGAACCTCGAACGTGGATTGGAAACCTCTGATGTGCAGACTTTTCGGGAATGCGCATCTTTCTCGAACACGTTAAAATGGGACCAGCCTCAGTAGAAGACTCATACAGGACCATTGTCCCGAAAGTCCGCGAGGCTGACGCGATGTTCATCCCAAGAAACCCAGCACGCAGCCGGATGAGCCGCAAGCTACCGAAAAGGATTCGGCGTCTTCTGGAAAAGAGATGTCAACTATTTTCCAAAAAGTTGACTACAGGAGACATAGAAGACGAGCTGGCATTTCGTAAAATGCGGAACCGCCGTAAATCAGAAATCC
>SJOL01008686.1:354388-408078 GCA_004794785.1 Opisthorchis felineus
CAAAGAGGATTTTTGTTAATACCGGGAGATCTCAGGAAGGTTGAGGTCACCAACGATTAATTCGTTTGGGTGAGGTAGAGCTTGGGTGTGGGAAAGAAGCATGGATAGTTGGTTAATCGAGCTAGCTGAGTGCAGAGGGGCATGTATAAACACGCGAGGATGAACGGCGGGTTAGCCTGACAGGCAAAATGCCAGTCAGTAGTGGATCGTCAATGGAGAAGACTTCCATTTCAGTTCTGGAATATATGAGGAAGCCACCACCACGGCGGTGAGGACGATCGGAACGGAAGATGGTGTGTCCCGGAAGAGGGATAAGGGCATCAGGCGTGTTAGGAGAGAGCCACGTCTCAGTGATGCATACGAAGGTTGGACAGGCTATAGCTTGAATGTAGTGCAATTTAGCTAAGAGAGAGCGGGTGTTGATTAGAGGGACTGAAATATTACTAGTGGGATCAGAGTTCTTGGATAAGGTGGCTAGTAAAAAGTTGGTGAGCTCGGGGAGTTCAGTATGGAATGAGATAGGAACAAGATAATCGGGAGTTATCGAATTGGTGGGTGAGGTAGGAGCGGTTAAAGATGAGTGAGAGTAAGATGCTGGGACGTACCGTGATTGGTACGGAGACCGCGTTTGGGTGGCGTTGCAGGCAGTGGGGCTCCGTGGACAAAGAGTTACCTGCTGGGTCGAGTAATCGTTTGTAACAATGTTATCAACAGCATCGGAGGATGATAACACATGTGGCAGTTGAACAGAAATAGCGGGATTTATGTTACGCAAGATAAAGGGGCAGGTGCAGTGTTTAAGAGGAGATGAGAGGGTATGACAGGGGCACTAAAATGGCAGGGGGATCTGTCTTGTAGTGCCCTCAGCACCGAATCGTGGGAGGGGACGGAGGGTACGGGTAGACAAACTGGGCTGATTGGAGGAGATGAAATAAGAGGCTTAAAGCGAGAGATGCAAGATAGGGGGAGGGACTTAGCCGCCTAGGTGGCGAGCATGGAGGCCGGCCTTTGGACTAGTTGGAACGGGGGATTACTTGGTGACTTATACAGGGGGCGGCGGTAGTTTGTAGCAGACTGTCAGCTGATGCACACTACTAACATGTGGCTAGTGGTTCACGATACCCAATCAACTAGCTAAGTGTAATTGGCGTCGATCCTAGTGGACGTCTGCGTGAATCTAGCTCGCTTAACCGCGCCCATCCTGACCGGGAAAAGTCAAGGGTCCAACTTGGGGAGGGGGAAATTTGAACTTTATTGGGCGTTTTGATTGTTACATATGTCCTGGCTGGTGTACTGTCTTCCCGGTGCGTGATGTTCAGCGAGCCTTTGACGTCCTGAAATGCGGGAAAGATGAGTTAGTCTATCGAAATATTACTACGAGGCGGGAGGATGACAAACCGGGAACAAAACTTATTCTTTGGGGGAGCGTTTAAGCGGCGACATTCTCTTAGGTCCGTCCATACACCATTCGTAATGCATTATTTCGTGTAGCTGACGCCCAATGAAATTTGAGACTTACCTGAAATGTATAAGGCCTCGTTAGAGAAGATACCGCAACTGATGGCCTTTACATGCATCACATGAAATCATCATCGTCTCCTTCTTAAACTAACGCCGTACAGAATTGGCACTGATATTATGGTATTCAGACACTGCTGTCGACCGGCTCCTCCATGGAGCAGAAAATGCGGACGCTTACGGACTTCCGGGATGCGCTGTGCTGGGATTCTGTTCTTCGGCCCAAGTCGACATCATAACTTTCCTTCTTTGCAAAACGTTTAGCAGGCACACCTGTACACTTTTTGGACGGGCTGGGTGCTAAAAAGAAAAAACATATGCCCACTCACCTTGGAGACAAGCCTGAAGATTACCACCGCGCAGCGGGCAAGGTTCATCAACACAACACTCGACGTGATTTGAGGCTCAATCCGTTGAACACCAACGGTCGCTGATACTTGTAGGCGGGTCACAAGGCAAACGAAAACCTAATTCTGTGTCAATGGACCGCCATCTGGGTTGACGCGACAAATGAGGACAGATTAGGGTGATTTTTGGTTTTAGCATACATAAAAAATGCAACGATTTTAGGTGGAAATTTTATTCCACCCACAAAGGTTTTTGAAAGAAAAGAGCGTTTTCCTGCCAGAGATCAGCGGGATGTTTACCTTCCTTTGGTGGCGAGTTGCGTGGCTAATCAGTGACAAAACATATTGTACAGCTTCACTAGTCGCTACTGTTGTGGGCCTCCCACAGCCATGAAAAACCTGCGCAAAACAACTTATCATTAAACTTTACGTATGCTTTCAAACGTTTGGCTGCACACGCTTAACCTGCGACTCTTGCTTATCCAGCTGAGCTTATTAGCACACCGCCGAAAGTAACGAGTCCACACCGGACCTAAAACGCCTAGCAGCTTTGCCTTCATCCCAGGACGCTGTGGACTACAGAAACGCTTTAACGGCACACGGTGTTTCTAAATTGAGTTCACAAATAGTTATGACCAGAATAGCAACGGCTTTGAACAGATTTGTCATTACTGGTTTCCATCGATACAGTGGCCCTCATTTAGTAAGCGAGCTTTGCCGCGGTTAGGCGCTCTTCACTGCAGTACTCTGAGTTTGCATTTTACTCGGAAACTGCAGATTAACTGACGTGTTTGTAGCGGTCACTCTCTTGTTCCTTCAAACAACTTCGAGTAATTTGTTCAGTACACCTGCATTCGTTAGATCACGTGTCTCATCTATTCGACAAACACAAATCACGTATAGAAATACCGTCCTGCTTGCAGCTTTGACTGACAGCATATACAGGATAATTTTTCACCCATTTTGATTACGCAGCTACCAGCTGCACCACTTGATATGCTTCGACCTTTACTCTGGTCGGGTCGAGTTGTTTTCAAGGTTCTGCAGCTGTCAAACAAGAACAGCAACACTTCTTCCCACACTGCACATAACAAATTGGCACGTAACTCAGCGCAGCACATACGCGCACACGGAACAGGAGGACACCCGAAACCCCACGAGTCCCGGGACAATTTTTGAATGTGCGTAGCGGCTGCACTGCAAATAAAAACACGTCTCGCGTCCGGGCTTTTACAGAGGAACTCTTACCAGTCACGCTTGAAAGATACGACTGCCCCACGCAGTTTACGGACAAACTAGGAAAACATGTAGCAGCCGAAAACTACAGGGAAAGCAACTTTCCTGCGACCGGACAAATTGAGGAATTACCATAACTTGTGCTCAAAATGGCAAGCCTCTTTTCTGAACCACTTGATTCCAATGTTGTATCTATTTTTTCAGGTGCGCCCGACTATTGTAATAGTCATTCTTAAGAACCCGTTCTCTGTTAGCGATTTTCACTCTCTGATAATCAAGTTAGAGCACTAAACTATTCGATAAGGTCCAAGGGAGTAAGTGGAGTAATAACGAACCACGAATTGCGAAGTCTTGAGAGCTATCACTAAAATGCGGCACTACATGCACAAAAATGGGTGCACGAAAGGGGCTCTAATCTCAAGTTATGGGACTTTCTACTCCTATTGTTACACAAATTGGTGCACGTCCAAAGAAAATTATAATAGGCTACAAAACACTTTAGAAATAGCATACCCGAAAAGAATGCCAAAGCAATCTGAATTAGCGACCAGCTTTTGCGCACATCACATAGCAACGCTGGTGGTTGAAAGCCGCGCGTGAAACGTTATTCAAATCTGGCTAAGTATGCTGCGGGTCAGAAGTAAACGAAGGATTACGTATGCTTATCTAATCAATGAGGTAGATGCAGAAAAATATGGGTTCGGCAAGTACAGGGTTTGATCAATTGAAAGGAGAAACATCGCCTCACCAAAGACAGCTTAGCTTTACTCATGCTACTCCGAGCAGCATCGGACAACAGCAACAATGAGGGGAATAAATGGTACTGATGACTCTAGACACAGTGACCTACAGGTATTCATATCTACTGCGGTGTCCGAGCACCTATGAATTGCCTACCCACTTCAGCATGCATATCTTCTGTGTACCCTTGGTAAATGAACCATCGAAGGTATTGAGAAACACCGTCCTAATGCACCCATCTAACTTAAGCCTTGCTGCTGTCACATAGTCCTCCGACAGTCTCTTTTTCCAACAAATTTCTCGATGTTCAGTGGTTGGCTTTACTTGAACAGCCCTTGGTAACCGCATTTAGAGAAACCCGACTTACACCGGACGTCTCACGCGGAGGCATCGAGTGACAGCTACCCCATTTTTTCGAACTGACTCGAAACGCTGGATGGCTGTTGGGGCCGCTTTATACTTAAATGCTACCCTGTCCAACCCAACTGTCCTCTTCAGCACTCCTCCCCCACCTTTGTGTGGTGCACTGAGGATTAAAATTCTGCGGTGCTGGACCGAACCTCTTCTCGTCATCGCCCACCGCTGCCCCCCAAATCAGCCAGGAGCCGACCTTTCTCTCATACAAACACTTGAGGTAACACTTCACAGGTGTTTCACTAGAAGGGTATTTTGAATGTTCCCAAGGCTTCCTGGGTAGAGATCCAGCTCATTAAACATAGTGGCGGTCTTCTTTCGGCGCTGGTCAGAGTCGTTCAACGGATCGTTTGGACTCATCATGTCGTTACACCCACCAGGTGCCTTTCAGGGCAACTACCATTATAACTAGACCGGGTTATCACAAACGAAAGATAATTCGTTAATCCGGCGCCCATTAGTGCTCCGCTGAGACATAATGGCCATCTGCTACAGAGCAAAGAACCCAGAACCTCAAACGTGAATCCGAAACTTCTGGCATGCAGACTTCTCAGGAATGCGCACCTTTATTGACCAGCCTACACTGGGACCAGCTGCAGTGGGGGAGACTTACAGGATCATTGTTAAAAAATTCAGGACATTATTGCGGTACTCATCCTAAGGAAATCATTGTGCAGTTGAACGGACGTGAAGCAATCCAAAGGGATTCGTAGTCCACGAAAAACTAGGTCCAACTTTTTTGAAAAGATACCTACATACGATAAACTGGCATTTTGCAAGATGCAAAAACCTTGTAAATCATAAACCTACCATTGAAACATGCGAAAAAAGAATACAATATTAGACCTAGCCCGGAAAACAAAAAGGGTACTATTTGAACACACGAGACACCGTCGAAGAAACAACTCAGCCACCTCTTTCAGGGAGAGAAACTAAAAAACGGGTTTTCAATGGTGGTGACTGAGGCCTACAGAGAACAACATAGGGGCCGGTAATTTACCCCAGTATCCGAGTAACGACTGATATTCGTCTCTAACCAGCCTCTAGCCTGCTTGTTCTTCATGGAGGGGCATGTTCGTTAACTCTTGCGCGAGGCAAACCCTCTCAGTGTGCTAGCACCACACGAGGTCTATCCAAAGATACTAATAGGAACGTCGCTTAAATTGGTGAGGCACTTCTACTCGATGTTTCGTCAGTCAAGGCAACCTTCCTTCTGCCTGGAAAGAAGCGATTGTCACGCTAATTCACAGATTTGGTGGTCTATCATCGCCCGGGAGCTACAGGCCCATCAGCCCCACTAGCATACCGTGCAAGCTAATGGAACACATTGTGAAGCGTGCCGTCTTAAATCACCTCACCGTTAAAAGGTTCATATCCTCAGCGCAACAAAAGTTCCCCTCAAACCGCTACTGCATGACAAATATGCTTGCAATTATGGGCAGCTAAATCCAGGACAAAGACAAAGTCGAACACTGTGGCACGTGATATGATTCCTTACGCAATAAGCATGCCCGTTGTTTTGTTACCTGCCGCGTTCAGGTTGTACCGACCCGATCATGCCTCAGTCAGCATGCTTCCTACAAGCTACTATTATTTTTAATGCCCGATGTTTATGACAATGTCCTCTTTTCGCGCATTCCCATGTACCCGCAAACCCCGCCAGTCATTTTTTATTCTGACTGTAACAATGTGACCATGCCTGACGGCATGCCACCCACCAGTTGGGATTAAACATTATTGTTATTATTACTCGAGAGCGGGTGCCAACAGATGAATTGTTGGCATTTTGACGGGAAAGGAACAAATGTTAAACAACCGCCTTACCGGACAGTAAAGATAGCACTGGTGCCCTTACCCTAAACCATTTATTATGCTCATGATTGTCATTGGACTTTATTGACGAAGATCTGAGAATGAGACATCGAAATAATTGGTAATAAGGCCGATAATGGCCGACATACTCTAGCGCCGACGGCTGAGAGAATACGATCCATTGCTTTGATTGCGGCATAAGTGGACAATTCTCAGAATAAAATATACAAGTGGGTGGTTTGGCATTGATAATTGGGGTGGGGACAACGCATGCACGGTATATGTTTACGCATTCAAGGATTCACGGATTGGTGCACGGGGTCAAGGCCTTTGCTAAAGCTTCCCAGTCTGGGTTTGTTCCTGTCTTTCATCGGCTTCCACTCACCTGAAATGCGCAAACGAGAAAAGGATGTGACACCACTTTTTAGGTTCTCGGTGCCAGACATTAGGCTTGCAAGCATGACGCACGCAGAAAAGCATTTAGAGGTGCTTGGAAGTGAGTTATAGATGAAGCGTGGTAAACTGTCGGGGAAGGCTGTTCTATTCACCAGCTAGCCGAAATGAGAAAATTTTTTTGCCTCGAGCCGATTTTTCCATGGCGGAGTGAAGAAAGCGCGTTTAACAAGAGCGAGACGCCTAAATCTATTTGGGTAATTGTGTCCGCAATTTTTTCCGGTCCGTTCTCACTATGCACGACAAAGGCGTCACTGAGACTCTTACGGACGAAAAACTAACGCATTTTTAGTCATTTGGAGGAAAATGCCAATCAAATGATAACTATTTTGAAGCGTCGACATCCCTTGGTAGGTTTTGGCGTTGGAATTCTAGGATTTGAGGTCGTCCGAAAAAGGCAGGCATCGATGCATGGAGAACGCATCTATAAGGTTGTTGACGCAGATAAAAAATAGGGCTGGTCTTAAAACGGAGTTTTGAGGAACTTCAATGAGGACCGGTGCCAAAGAAGGGTAGGTCAAGCCTGCGTTCACCCGAAGTGTCCAGTGTGATAAAATGTTTTTGTCCAGCGTAAAACTTCTTCTTGAATCACATAAAACTCGAGTTTGCGGAGCAATAAAACATGCGGGACTTGATAGAATGTTTGGGAAGTTGAGGAAATAGCCGCCGAGGCAAGATGGTTAGCCGTTGGACTAGCTGTAACAGGCGATTACATGGTGAGAATGCATGGCGTTAGTTTTTAGCTCAGCAAAAACTTCAACCAAAGGGTCTCCGTTGTGCAAAGGGGGTGTTAATGTAAACAGGGACAGCAGACAAATAATAAGCGGTTGGGCAACAGCTTCCGGGATGGTGGCTAAGAATCGTAATTTAACTGGAATCTACTATGTCAACTCAACAGGAAGGTAAGAGTAGGGGCCGCCAGTCACCGAGTCACTGCGGTCAGCTCCAAGAAACGAATGATGCATGGCGAAAACAGCCATTAGGCGCTAGCTGTGACTACTGGTATTCAGCAAATGATGAGAAATTTACATTTTATGTCTATATGATTGCTTCAAAAAAACGTGTGTTTTATGTCTGGATGATGAAGTGGAATTGGGGTGGTGCAACCCAACTAAGGCAAGGGTGGCCACGTCTTGCACGTCGTTGTTAGCCGTGAGCCTCGCTCAGTACCTCCAGGCTACCCGTGAATTATAAAAAAAACGAAAGGACTGCTGTCATTCGTTTGTATTTCCTGGTTTTGCCAGACAAGTGACAACCGTGAAGAGTCCAATCCAGCTACAGACAAATATGTTGGATTGACTGCACGATTATGGACCAGATACCACCTCTGCAGCTTGCATAAGGAGGATCGCAGCGCCGGCCAACTTGTCGTTGTTACTTTGTTGCAGCTAACAGTCACCAGGGATTGTTGCAATTTTACTTTTACCCCATCAAAATCAGTGTCCTACCACTCTTTTCAATTCCTCGTAGACTAACGTAGAAAGTGTCATGAGAAACGAGCCAGTGGACAGCAAATAAACCGCTTGTATATGTATCATGCGTGTATGCAAGCACGTAACTACGCCGCTAAGTTGCCTCCTTGTGGCACGACTCTTGCGGTTTGAAACGGTTGAAGTAATTGAAACCGGTTGCTGCAAGAGGGCACTCTGATTTTAGCACGACAGCCGTTAGATCCGCTATTGTTTGTTTGACTAGAGGGTCGACCATACATAACACTCATGAATCGCCTGAGCGTTGTTATATACTTCCTATGACATGCAAATTGCCCAGACTGTCCTCACATTCATAACAGTAGCTAATGGTGCCTTGTGCCAATGGTTGATCTCCTGGACGAATAATGGAGTGTTTTGTAAACCCTGACAGAGCGCTACTGTCGAGTTGATCATCCACAAATGGAAGACGATTGAAAACTGTCGGGGGTGACTTGTAAATCGGTCACTTATTACCTAGTATTTTAAAGTATAACTTTGCAGTGAGCTCATGAATAACACCAAGCTCTATGGGGAAGGTCCTTAGCTAAACATATTTCAATACAGGTTGTTCTGTTTCGCTCAGTTCTTTCAGCTGCAGAGTGTTCCTACGTGCATTATCTTTCGGAACCCTTTTGGCGCAACTGCTTTACACCTCCTTCACCAAGACGAATACTACGGAACAACAAGTCCATCGGAAGATCGGCTGCCGAGGTAACTAAAACCTTGGCGACCCTTTACGGTTCCAAGTCTAGGGATTTAGATTGAATTTGTTCGATTTCAGTCTCATGCTATTGGTGCTCATCGGGCTTTGAAAATCCGAGACTTTGAATTCGGAGTTGCAACAGCTGATAACCTTCCGTGCGGATGCCGCGTGAGGCATAGTCGGTGGGGTTCTTGGAGGCGGAGGCGTTTCTCCACTGACATATGCTGGTGTTTTTGTGTGTGAATCCAAGGCTGTTGGCTATGGAAGCGCAGGCCAAAAACGTGTTAAAATGTTATGCGGTACAACTGTCTAATCCACTCAAAAGTGCATTTTGTTAAACTGGCCTTCTAGTTACTTCACTAGGCAGTACATTGGTCCAACCGGCAGTCCAATAGCCTTGAGTTCGGGACGCGGAGTTTCAACTGGCTTTAGAAACGCCACTCCGCAGGCTCCCATCGAAATTTGCAACGAAATTACTGTTCTTACTCAAATCTCAGGTAAGGCACGGCTCCATAGCCGGCTCCAGATGCGTCAGTGAAGATATGTTGCGACTGAAGTTAGATACTGAGCTGTCCACACTTGACACATCCAGGAAGCGACTCGACAATTGGGCCATTATTTCTTCGCTTCCTCCAAGCACATTGAACGTATCGATAAGCTGCTCTATCCATGCAACAGCTTGATCAAGAAGCTTCTTGTACTAATTGTGTTGCTTGTAACAACTGTGACTCAGCGTATCCAAACGGACCATATGGGAGAAGCCGCGCAGGAGAGAATATCCCACTTGGCTACCGAAAGCTTCGGCGTAGCTAGGTTGAAGTCGGAACTGTTAGACCCGACAGACCAACAGTCAGTGACGCAGCAACTGCCAAGCTAGGTCACCACTTCCTGGAACTTGCCGCCCGATGCCGTAGTGAAAGAAGATCACTACGGGCATCGCTATAGAGCGGACAAACATTTGCGAGGGAGATATTGCCCAAAGCGCTGAGTACTGAACTGACTGGTTACGGAACACATTTTGTCTCATTTACATTCGCGCTGCAAATGAAAATTTAGCGCAATTTTTCATGTTTTTAGTAGTCAGCTTGATACCCATGGGGCGCCAATCGAACCGTTCTGCACCAAATGCACGGCTGCGCTGCATAATATAAGACGTACCTTCCGAGTGTGACCCCAGAGCAAACTAAGGGAAATCCCGCCCCACTAGTTTCACGCCATGAAATTCAAAAACGGTTGCTCATACACTTACATCCATGGCCCCACCCGACTGTCAGGGCCTTCAGTCTTCCTGGCCTTTTTCACAACGTTTGTATGCAACCCGGAACGTGCAAGAGACAAACACACTCTCTCGCCGCCTAGGAGGACTCATCGGTCTTCCTTCTGGATGGGACAAAAACATTTACGCAGTGCGTGTGCACGCATTCCGCCTAAACTTAATCAGCTCTCAAAATGAAAAGAAATTACTGACCTTAAAGGTGGTAACAACAGCGGAATCAGTGTGCGACGTGATAGAAAATTTAACTGAGCAGTTGAAGTGGGTGTAAGGAGGTACAATACCACGACGTTGAATCTTTATTCGATGACAAAGCTAGCAAGTTGGTGGTAAGTTATTTGGCATCTTCGGCTCAGGTAGTGTGCCAGAGTTCCACACAACTTATATGCCTGCAGAGAAATTGGACGCAAACTGATGCTGGGGTTTTGGCGGAAGCATGCCAGAATCGGACATACAGCAGCGGCTGTCAGTCGGTGTCTGAAGAGAGCCAGTGCTGTATTACTGGGTGGTAAGTTTAGTCGTATGGAGCTGCCAAGAAGGACATTATTTTATACCACTGAACGATATCGAATTAGCTTCGGGGACGGATTGGTTATGTTAAGCGGTAAGATGAAATATCGAGTCTTCGGGCCACTAGAGCCTAACCCTTTTATCTTGTGATTTGTAAAATTCATGGCACTCTTTAGTTGTGGCGGATAGCACACTCAAAGGCATCCAGCAGTTGTTGGCATTGAGTTTGTCTGTGTCACGTTATCTGATGAACTTAAATTGTTACCGAACCAAGGGGCGTGAAGCCGCATTCCGCTCTTTAATTGTGCGGAGATCTCGTTTATCCAGTTGAAGAACGGGTAAATCTTTCTTAGGGTGACATCAAACCTTTCATAAGTGCTTTTTGTTTTATGCGGTTGAACTCTGGTTAATTTAGGTTTGTCATTGTGTCATCTTGGCAGATTTTCTTGGCACCTGTCGTGTAGTTTTCATTCCCTAATCTGGTCAGAGTACAAATACATTTTCGAGAAGTATGCGCAGCAGAATTTAGAGACAAACATTTGTGATTCTGGCCAGAAGTTATTTAAAGTCGGAGCACATTAGACTTTCTGTCTCGGGGAAGCAATAGCTATTGTTCGATCGGGGAAGTATTTTTCACTTTTATTAGCAGACGCAGTAAAGGTAGTAGCTAGGTCACTCGGTATTTGGAGGGTGAGTAAACAAGGTGAGTCCAGGCGCCTGTTACCCGGTCCTGCTGGAACTCCATCCAGAGTGCCTTCCGCGTAAAGTTTAAACAGTAGCAAAAGATGTGCGAACCACTCATGGGTGAAGGTCGCTCACAGTAACTGTTGGAGGTGGGGTGCTTAAAACGATAGCAAAAAGGCAGGTGGTCCTGCGGAATGAAAGTTCTATCTGTAAAGCGTTGAAAATAGGCACAATAGTGCCCTTATAGAAAACAATTCGGGTGAACCGGGTTGCGCTGAGGTATAAGGGAGCTCCACCCACCAGTCCACTTTTTGAGTCAGGTCACAAAATGGCGTAGCCATCAACCGAGACCTTAGTATCTGGAATACTTACTTTAGAACGTCATAAAGCCAGTTAAATAAGACAAGGCAGTATTTTGACCCCACTTCCGTTGAATCCGAAGTCAGGGAGCATGAAAATGATGTGTCTCGAGAGGGGTCGGGCGCGTCGCTGAGGTTATTAGAATATGCAACGCAATACCTCTGACTGTTTCGATGAGTACGGCCGATAGGTACATCCTGTCTCCTCTGTGATACACATCTTGACATCCTCCCTCATCATGACTTAATGTATCACCGTTTAAGGATAGACGCACGCAGTCACTTGTAACGCAGTCTGTTCAAGGCCATAATTCATGGTACACGATTTTCACCCTCCGATAATATCGAGTTAAGAGGCCATTTTCGATTGAATGTCTACCAGCGAAGCGCAAAGGATCCTCTCCACCTACGTTACTTACAGTGTTTGAACAGCCTACCGGAGACCGCAGTTGACATCATCTCTCTGTTCAAGAAAGTCGCCGATCCCAGGCCGGATCGTCCACCTGTGCTCCATTCCCAAGTATTCTTCACATCATGTGTGCGTATATCGTAATGCTTACGGCCACGCTGTCCCCAGGTCAATACTTTACAATGTTTCACCTTGTTGCTGCAGGAAGAAAGCATGCCGTATCTGATCCGGGCCTTTGGGTAGGCATTAAGTCCCTCACTTTAACGATCCTTTTTCAGGGATGTGTCGTTTTATGCGCTAGGACTCGTTTGCTGATGGATGTTCGGATGCTTAGGTTGCGTATGCTTGCTGCTGTATTCAACCCATATGTTTCTAGCAGCAGCAACTGTCACTGCTGCGTCATCAAACGTTGCGCGTTCAGCTTACGGACAGGCTAGCGAAGACCCGCGAAAGGAAAATGAAAATGGAGGAATAAACGACCCAGCCTAGGGTCGACGACAGGGAAGCCGGAGTTGCATTCGGATGGATCATAGTATGCAGCGGGTAACTGACAAGCTAAAAATTTCTTCAGCCTCGGTATGGGCTGGATGAGATTGGACATTGTTTAGAATACTGGTTGTATAATGTGAACTTATTCTCGAAAATACACTCATTTTCATGCCAGTTTGGTTTTGGCGGGTGAGTCACATGGAACCCAGCTGAATCTCTCGTTTATGATTTTCTTAAGGATACCAGTTGTGAACTTAATCTATTCCATTCTCATTACATTACAACGTTACGTCATCTTATTGCTAACACAGCAAAGTCCACCGAAAAATGAGATACTTGCCCTCTTTTAGCCCACAATGAAAACCGCACCTGAGAGCATAAAGCGTACTTATCATCTAGAATATTTGGTTTCACCTTTTCTACTCATGAATGGACCTAGTGAACCCAATTAAGTGGACTAGACTGAATGAGTTGAAATAACCTTGACCCACGGTTGTCGTTGAAAGCGCAAGCCGCACCAATTCGAATGGACAATTTCGTGAAAACATTTGTGCGTTTTCGGCCTACTGTAAATGATCGAAACGAAATTCACACTACCTTGAGCAATGTTGAGGTAGATGCCTTATGTTTGCGGTTAACGAGGCAATTTAGAAAGAACTATGTTTCCATGTTGGAAAGAACCCTAAATACGGAGTAATAAATAATGAAATTTCAGCTTGGAAGTTTGAGTTTGAAAAGGTTTTTCGGAATATTGGACAGGAACGTTTCTACAAGGAAACTACCAGTGACCTTGTGATTTCAGCCGTAGCAGGTGTCAGTGGTAAGTAAAATGTCATCTACATCTCCATAGCTAGAAGAGTCCGCATAACAATGCTGATCTCATGCCCGTAAGTTCGTTGATCACAGCTACTAAAGAGCGAAAAATATATGTTCCAATAGAAACCGAGCGCACAAGCTGCATAGGAGAGAGAAATCCAACTCCGGGTGCAATTATACATGATATTGACGCACATAAGCGAGAAGCAGAAGGCGAAGGGCAGTCCAGGCGCAAAAAACGCGTCTTATACCCATTCTGAAAGCGTTCACAATAAGAAATATTCAGTCAGTGGTTCGCTATGATTTTAAAATAGATACATATGCCTTTGTGTTATGTGGGGGTAATTTGTGAACCTCACCTCTTATTCGGTCAAACCCCTATGTTCCTGTAGCCGTCCGAAATCGATCCCATCTTGCATAATCTAACGTTTTTTGAACCACATATATACCCGTGCAATCGCATCCGAAGCAATTCAACTGAAAGTTTGCTTAAGCTATCAATGGATGAGGGCAGACGAATAAGGTCGACTGGATTCCATTAGTTTTGAGTTTGCATCTCAAGAGCAATCCTTGGGCTTGTACTACTTATTGCCGGCTAGTAATGAGGTGCAATATGCGTGGCAAAATAATGTCATGTGTTCACAAATCGGTAATATATAATATATATAAGGAATATATAATGAACTTTGTTAAGTGCCGTTGGTGAGTTGAACGCAGCAAAATAATCCCGCTTTCTTTATTAGAACGAAGCCCGTGATCCACATTCCACGGCTGTACTTGCTGCAAAATAATATTAGATTCTGGGACTAGTGGGTCTCGCGCTCGTTTATTTACCGCAACTGCCTTTGTACCGTCCTCTCTCTACAGCCTTGAATGGGGCAAATTTATAACTTGCTCAACCATGGAATGTGGCCTAGATGCATCTCTATCATTATACTGTTTTTTGACAACACTAGGCTCCGCTGCTGTGAACCGGTATTCGCCGGTGTCTGAGAGCGCATGTTGAAAATCTGTGGACACAGTGGTGCGAAAAGTTTTAGAATCTTTCGGACGAAACTGTCCGGTCATTTAGACATATGATTGCCCTACGTATTGTGCGGGTTTTCGCACGGTTTTTGCATGCCATGGTGATGGGTTGGCGGACTAAAGCTATTGCGCTGTTGCGGACAGGCACATCAATCAAAGGACAACGCACCATGGAGGATTTAATCATATGCCTTGTCTGTAACTTGTCGAAGACGAGCCCTATACCATTATCAGATCTAATAATCGTGAGGGTACCTCTGTTATGACTGAAAGTCGCAGCGTTATTGCCGCAGGCAGCTAGAGGAACAACTACTCCCCTTCACCTTAAATTTGTTGATATTTTGTTGGTAGTTTTCATATTCGGGGGTACTTGAAACTTTTGATAGAGTTTTTTGGTGGAGTAGCTGATAGTAATATTTCACAGCAACGACCGCATTGGCAATGGCTTTTTCACCCAACGAGAATAGTTATTATGCGATTATATCTCGTCTTACAATGTCTAATTTATTTAAGTGTTTTAAAACAGCTTTCAAGAGGTTTTATGCCACTCACATATATGTATTAGGGAAGATGTTATAGTTTAATATCATGGATATCTTTCTGTTGCTGTCCTGTCTAGATAAAAGATATTATATCAACACTGTTACCTTATTCTATCATTGACGGTGTGCAAATGATGTATACTCATCAAGTAACTAATAAAATAAAATGGGGCCTGAGTTTTGATTTCTTCCATTATTTGCCGTGCTCACATCCAAAGTTGCATTCTAGCCATAACAATTCCTTCAAGCACTTCTATTCTGCACTGCCCACCTTTCACTAAGCAGGAGGTTTCCAAAATAGAGGCGAGTTTGCTTTTTTACAGCACTTGTTATACAGTTTATCAGCGTGGCTATCAGGTTATTAGCTTGATGTAATCAAAAAGTAGTTTTCTGATCAAGTTTAAAAGCACTCTTAGTCCTCTGAGTAAAATTTCTAAGGATTTACCAACCCTAATAAAGTCAAATATCGTCACATTTGGCGGCGCAAAATCAGTATTTAAACCTTAAACTTTACCGCCGTACAATTTTAGTATATTTAGAAGTCTTATTGTGAAGAAAATAATAAAAGTTGGTGTGGAAGAAACCTAGTACTGGCTGTAGGAAGTGCGAGGTACCTACACACCCAGAAATGCATTTGGACACTTTAAATGGAAAGTAACAACAAGGCCAATAATGTTCAATACTGTTGGAAACCATACACAAGTCTCACATGGTCAAACTAATTTAAAGGTTCAAACACGTGAAAGGCTCCAAAAGTGGCCTGTGACACAAAAAGCGATGATGCAGAGTAACAATTTATTGAGATGGCAGTCATGCATGGTCGGTTCTACGTCGTTTTATAAATAGGAAACAAAAATATGCAAAGTAAAATTAACTGCCAGACGTCAGTTACAAGTATGGTATTCTGAATGGCATTGACAAAAGAATAAAAAATATTACTTTGGTCTCAGCTACCGTAAGCATAAATTTCTGTGACCCAAATGAAGTTGGTATGTCTAATTTGGTGCTAAATACAGATCTGTCTTAACAAAGAAAGGCCAGAGTCTTATAGCAGCGTATGGTATGTAGTAGTTTCAACGCAGTTGATGTGGATTTTATTGCTTCAGAGCAGAATTCTAGACCTTGCCCAACTGGAGATGCTTGATTTGGTAACAACGTAGGATAGCATTCGATTAGAACGCAGAAACTCATCCAATGCAGATCAGATAGCGTATTCATTCTGTTTGCTTGTTTAAAGATTTCCAATAATATATGCCCACAGAATCCGGCGTCGATTTCATTAATTTGGACAGAACCATAACATCAGCAAGGTGTAAGGAGTTTTGCTTTTACAAATCCGGGTCCATCCGAGAAGGCGAGTAGAGGTCGTCATAGACCAAGCTAGCCTTGCAAACAAGAACATTGTTGGGGCTTAAAGCCGACCTTTTGCATTTTGTTAAGGAGGACGCGAGGGAAGTTTCGTGAACCAGTGCCGGCGTTCTATGCAGACAAAGTCAAAACCTGTTCAAACTTTTTACAATCTAGCATAGTGATCAGCTAAGACAAACAGATGATGAAATCTGGTAAAAATCCCATGACAAGTGTAGAACAAGCGTGAATCTTGTAAAAAATCTCCCAAGGTTTGAGTTGCCGCAGAGTTGGAGCGAACTCACCCGGCTGCAGAAACGGACCAACTTCCACCTGATTAATAGCCAATAAATAAACCCGAACTACTGATATCTACAAATATTGCGAAACAGAGCAAAAACATAAATATAAATTGTAAGCAGAAAATAATGTTTTGCAAGATTACTTTCTCTGATATTAGAAATTTGCAACGTTTCTTAACCATCTCGGCAGACAAAGACTTGAAAACACAGATATCCTGCATACCTTGGCGCGTTAATCAAGGCCAGCTATTGTTCGGTAGTTCGTTCCGTTTAGGAATCGTCCAAAATACGTTTCGCCGTGGTAAGGTAATGTGCCATCATAATGTAAGAAAACAGCAGCAATCGAACAAGACAGAGCACAATGCAACATAGAATTTCAAGCAAAGCAAGAAAATGAACCTATTAGTACTATATTGGTAGCTTTATATAGTGGTAGGATGACAAGCGTCACCAAAAGTTTGAAATGTTGAAAACCCGTGGCAGAAATATGGATCATGAAAATCAGTTTACAATGCAAAATTCTTAATATGTCGAAGACATTCAAGGATAAATTGCAGTAGGATTTGCGGTTTTGGCGAAACTGTAACAAAACTCTCTGAAATTCTCCAAAAACTTAATCGACCTTAATGTTCCCAATTAGGCAATTAATGTGCTAAAACCGCACAGGTCTTAAACTCTTATAGTGCCCACTTGCGTAATATTATCTCTTTGGCTGAAACAAACAAGATGCGCGCAACAATGGCAGCAGCAAAGGCAAATAAAAAACAATGCAGAATATGCCACATGACCAACTGCAGCAAGTGCAATAGTACATCAAAAGTAAATAAGTGTGGAGGAAACCTCGCCTGAAACCATATCGGCTTTAGAGGTAACTGAAAGAAAGTGAAACTGCATTACCCAAATAAGTTTTATTGTGCTGAAGAGAAGTGACACCTTTGTTTACTTAGCTTCGTCCCAAGAGCCTACTACGGCGAGGTTATTTCCTAAAATTTGAAACGATTTGAAAATTTTTGGATTGCCGACGGTTTGAAATACACAAAGGGTGTCCTTTACTGGCCGTGTTTCCTTTCAGTTACTGTCCATGGCTCATCGGCTTTGAGGGAATATCTTTTTAACAACCAGATGGTGGTTGTTTGTGACATATTTGAAATTTTGGTGAAGCTTGAAACAGTCCTCGGACGGCTTTGACTGCTTGGGAAATGCTTTCGTATTATGTCGTAGCAACAGGACGTGATGATTGCCATGACCAATCAAAATGAAAGGTTTATACGGTCCTTAAAGTTGCCACCTTGCCAAACCCTCAGGAAAGGCTGTTATATCTGTATTGTAGTATGGGTGTTAACCGTGACTAACGAACACTTGAAGCATTATCAGATATCTGTCATGCAAAAATCAAATTTCCCTTAGATCCAGAGCTGAAAATATACTTATTAGGAGGATTTTGCTTCCTTCAATGCATTCTAGTGCGGCTTGTCAAGTCTGTCTTGGAATATTTGGACGTAAGTGCATGGAATCCCTCAGACGGTTCGGCAAATCTATCAAGTCTGATTTGAAAACCTCCGTATTATCTAAACAGGTAGACTGCCGCATGCATCACTCACAGTCTCTGACGAATTATCCAACGGTTTTGGGCTTAGTTTATCGTCCTTATTTGTTTTTTATCTGTACGTATGAGAGTTGCCTTTTCAAATACATTAACACTCTCTCTTAGTTTTGTCCCCTACCTATAATCTAGATGAGTCTCTGTTGCCTACATACCAATGGAGAATATCTAATTAATCATAAGCAATTCGCTCAACATGGTTCAGAAGTGTTACCAAGAAAACTAAAGGTTGAATAACAAAAAGGGTAACAGATTTCATTTTAGAGGACGCTGGTTAAGAAACACTTTAGTTTGATACCCAAGGCCCGTAGGATTCCTGAAAAAACACTAGCCGTTTATGGTCGGGGGCCATATTGTGAGGAACAGAATGCAAACCTCGCGCAGTCGTCAAGGGACTGGACTTTCCACAAGCAGTGTACATTTTTTGGAATGGAACACACGGTAGCCAAAATATTAGCTTCATCAATACGCTTGTACGACTCGCGCTTATATTGTGTTGCGTGAATCCTACTTTTCTGTGGATGCCGAGATAAAAACTGCTAAAAATATTTCCACGTTTCTTTTGTGCGATTTTCCGGATTCACTTTTTATTTAAACAAAAGTATGAAACATTTCTTGATCAAACCAATATGCTCAAAAACTGAAGCACTGGCCTTTTCTTGGCTTATTTCTATAGGTACAGTCATTTGTTACGGCCAGACGGGAGCGGGAAAGACGTACACAATAAGCGGAGTAGCGCAAGCTTATCCGGATCGCGGTATCATTCCACGGGCCCTCGCTCAACTCTTTGAGGAAATCAATCAGATGAAGCGACATACGGCCACAGTAAGGTTAGTTCTTTTTTATCAAGCTAGCCTGGGCTGGCGTCAGTATAGTTATTTGTTAAATATTGGCAGCGGCTCGTTGTTTTTAAAATGTTTCAGAATGCAAAGTTTGCATGTTTCCGATTATATTCAAGCCATTTGTGTAATTTTTTCGTCACTGGACTACGGTTTTCCACCAGTTAGGCTTTTGCAGAGTGCTGATTATGTGAGGAGTGTAAACTGCCTGTTAGTTTAACCTTTGGCAGCCCACCCTGATCCGACAAAAAAGGAGGGCAAAACGTCTCTGGTCTTTTAAATTTTGGCCGCAACTCACTTATCAGAAGTGAATGCGTGGTATAAGTGTACATATCAGTTTCAGGCACGGTTTTTTAGTGCTGATCACCAGCATGTGCCAGTTGTAAAGTGACAACGGCATTTATTTTACTTTAAACCACGCTGTTGGGGGGTTTCTTCTCCCTCTGTTGAGGTCAAACTGCAACACCGCCTTTAGATGGACCTAGACGAACAAGAGTGTAATGCGCAAGCGTTTAATGTAAAAACATTTTACTGTGGTTTGTGATTGCTGAGGAGAACCAGTATGTTAACCTTCATTAAACTGTGAGCACTAAGCAGGTGATACTGTTGAGTCTCCTGCGACCCAAAAGTCTAGAGCCGATTAGCGGCAAGTACTGGCTCGAAAGACGCAAAAATGGACGCTATTCAATCAGTGTTTCAAAAAAAGTGTGCCGGAATTTTATGAATGCGTTTGCTAGTGGTAAGAAAGGGGTCAGTCACCTACTGGCCCAGACTGGATTCTGGTAATATATGAACAAGGGGGCTACACATAGAAAACGGTAGGTAGATAGGTAACAGTTCAGATGTAACAGCGTTTCGGTGCCTATTTGCCATACCACCCGAAGGAAGCACGAGGGCTGGGACTCGGGCAGGTTGCCAAAGCCTAGACAAGAGAAGTCGAGATGCAGATGTCGGGTTTGAACCACGGACCTTCCAGGTAGTAAATTCGAGCTCTAACCACTGAGCCATCTCGTCTAAGAGGAAGCGGTAGCCCCATCGTAGGACCACATTACCTTGAAAGACTACTAAATGTATCTGGCTAGAAGCTCAGATCCAAGAGAGGATGATGACTGCCAAAGTGGCTGAATCAACTGCTAGTACCTTACGCCTTTTTGTCAGTTAGTTGAATTATTGCCTCTTAGGTGATTCCTGCCTGCAGGTTGCTGGATAGTTCAAGCATTTTAATGGTCATCTGACACGAAATATTGACTGATTACCGAAATGTTCACAAAAACCGCTTTTTCAGCGGTCTGCGCACAAAATGGGTCAATTTACGGTAGATTAGCTAGCCTAGTTTATTCGATGGGAGTCTGCTATGAGAAAATTTCTATCCGTATGAGCCTGCACCCAAAACACATATGCATACTTGTGTTGAATACCTTATGTGCAGGTTTTTCAGGTGGGGCACTTTCGCCGATGTACTGAATTCACTTGGCACAAGAACATCGTCAAACCGAGTGAGTAAGCTGGCAGGTTGTTTCGGTGGAGGTAAATAATCATCTTCACATCAGCACAAATTAAATCGAATCTGTTGTTCATAATGTGCTTCAAATAAATATATTGCCCAAAGGATGCTTCACGTTGCAACAGAAATGAAATTCTAAAGCATGCAAGCACCTTAGTTATATATATTGTTTACTACATCATTTATTGTGGGTTGTCTGGGATTTTTGTCGACCGTGCGCCCAAAAAACAAAAATAGTTTGATATCTTGTGCATTGTTCTACCTGAAATATGAAGTAAACGCATTGGGCGCGGTAATTCAAAGAATCCTACAAGTAAAATCAACGGGATCTCAGTTTGATCTCCCCGTTTTTCGCTACTTTGTCTGTTAAATCATCTAGTTGAACTGACATTTTATTGTTTCAGAAGCAAAACTATACTGAACAATGTGCCCATCGATTGGTTACCGAACTTTTCTGAGGCAATGATTGCTTGATTTGTCCTTCAATTCTGATTAAAAACCCAAACTGTATGTCTGTGCGCATGTCAACCAGTTCGTAGAAAATCTAATTTTCCTCAAAATCATTTTGCAATCACGATGAATACGGTGGTTCCTTGAAGATAAAAGCGGCAGCTTCAGCAAACGATCACTTGAACATGTTTTCCTCTCACGTTTTTGAAGAGGACAGGAAGTTATTTATCAGACTGTATGCACTAACCCTCCTATGTAACAACCGTCCTGGTAACAAGTGAAAAGTGGAGATGCGAATTCCTTGACTGAGAGATGTGTGGCACCATATCCTGTCCAAGTGCGAGTTACTCACACTACTGGTTAGCCACGCGTGGCCAAAAGGCTAAGTGTTTAACCTACTAGCCGTGAGGTCGCGGATTCGAGACACTGTGGATATTCACCAGTTGCGTATCGCTGATGATTCCCAATAGGGCTGAAACAGATATACGGTACTTCTAGGCTTTTCACTATAGATTAGCTTAAATCACAGGACCAAATATCCTCACTCTACCAAACAGCGTTCTAACTGTTTCACTTCTTCCACTAATACATTTGTCGTGAAAGATATATATTTTAAACCCATGCTATTCGCCGAGATGAACTGGACCCGTAAAAAGCCTATATTTCAGTTTCAGTGAGGTTGATTCTAATTCAGATTGTCACAGGACTAAAACTCTCAACTTTGATCGCCTTACATATTGCATCATGTTGTAACCAGGTGCTTAAGACTGGATGAATCAAAATTCCACCAGGAAATGAATGAGTAAAGACATCTACCGGACTGTTTCCCTCTCCCAGTCGTCACTGCTTTCTAACCAGTCTGATCGCTAGCAAGCCCGACAATAGTGTAGTGTGAATGCCTGGGAATTTCCACCGGTACGCTAACGCAGTGCACAAGCGAGAGTTGGACTTGCAATTAGTCCAACTGTAGAAAGCTGACGTCATTCAATGAAATTGATCCACCCTCTTGAGAGTGATGCATGGGGGACAAAGGTGGGCGTTAGTTTTGCACAGTCCTAGTGAGTACACGGTATTAGGTTGTTATTAGTTCCCTAATCTCTGGCTTCCATATACAGATAGAACAGGTGATATGAACACCCGAGAAAAAGGGGATGGCAAACACTGAGCTAAATTTAAGTTCTTGGTTTGTGTTTCTGACAAATTACATGTTATCTTCGTTAAAAATGGACGCGAGTCCGGCCGGTCTATATCAGGATATGAAGTTTGTGGATAACCTTCCAATTATTGGTCTTTAAAAATGAATTTGTGAGACCGGAATGTTAGTGGAAAGAGGTCGCAGTCTTTATATGAAGGCCTTATGGAGAGGGGTTATTATACATAACATGCGACAACTATTTAGTCGGAAACTGCACATTTTAGGCACGAGGTGCCAAATTTGTCCTTTTGTTCCATACAAAACAACAATTACGCGGTTTTAACAGCTGATAATGGGGCTGAAGATATAAACAATACTGAATTGACTTTGCACTCAATCTTTCTGTGATCTTTTTGTGATGAGTGGTCTTTGTGTAAATTTGATGTATGATTCAGTTGTTATGACAACAATTGGGTGTTACTATTGGTTGTTAGTGAAATCGATCGAAGTGTGTTTTCTGTTTAACTCTTGTGGTGTAGGGGAAAGAATCAGAGTTCACTTAGGAGACTTCTGGTCAGTAAATAATACTCACGGTTGCATCCAGCACACTTTAGGACGGGACTATAAAGGAAGATACTATCTGATGACACTGCATTATCTTCGAAATATCAAATAAATGTGTGAATAAGCGCGCTTTTAGTCCTAGCAGTGCATTGAACTGTAGGACCCACATAGTGAGAATTTGGAATCCTGACTATCAAACCAAAATTCCTCGTTGTTTCATGTTTTTAGCCAATACAGTTCACTTTCAGATCAAAAGCTGTTCAACCGTTTTATTCACACGGTTTTGTTCAGTCATATGATCAGTTCCCGTGAATACTACAACAGCCAGATCAGAGTACGAAATCCGGTACGCGGTTCCATAGTAGTCCGGTCTTCAAAACCACTCAATCACGTGCTGTCGACCCGCATAAATCTGAGACGTTTTTTATGCGACAGAGTGACCTTTGTGTAGTTTGTCAGCCACACTAGGGACAGACCTTACAGTGCCGATTTCATAGCTTTGTTAGTTGTGTTCATTTTGCATGTAAAAATTATACACTGTCACAGTTTGCTTCAAGGTCATGTCTTGCACTGGCATCTCCATAAAATATCTTTGAAGATCTGCGTCTTCCAAGAGAGTACTGACATCATCGAATTTACAGGACAACGCTTAGAAGCTATCACACACAATGTATGCCCGAACCTCTCATTCCCGTTCACTTACTAATGGGCGAATCTCTCAGCTGTTAACACTCTAAGCCTTTCAGGTGATTCCGAGATTCGACCCCTCACATGCTTTTATTGTACCGTCTGCAAATGTTGAAATTCGGCTTATATCCAATTCATATTTACTGATCTAATGGCTGGGCAATGATGTACTGCTTGATGCCTTCATAGAATTGCCATTGTCCTAGAGGAAGAGAGCACCGTTTTATGATACTGTGAACTGAAATGGTAGGAGTCTGCCTAAAGTGTAATCCAGTTTGTATTATCCATTTCAAGTAGGGAAGCAAGGAAGGAAAATCCTCACATCAGTTGGCATATGGTAACCGCAGATGTTTGGAAGATTAACTCTGTGTTAGAAATGTCGCGGTACACAAACAAAGTCTGTTTAATCAATGTCAAACAATATTGAGTTGAGCCCCAAACGGCCAATTATTTGCAGGCATCCAGTTCCTGCTAGAGACAGGACTGGTTCAAAAAGCTGTACACCATAACTCACAAGGTGTATTCAGAGTTGTTATTAGACGGTCGATTAGAAGACTTTGCGTCGCGTTTTATCAGTTTGACCACAAACAGACAGTTCTATAACATAGAACGTTTGCATTGCATCACCAGACGCAATCATTTTGCCTGGGAAGGTATTCAAGAGATTGGAAATCCGAGTGGTATTCTTTGGAGTGCAACTGAAAATGGCTTCACTAAAACATGACAGAAGTCTTTTTCTTGAGTCCGTCTAACTCGAGGTACACGTTTTCTTGGCGTATTAACTTCGGCGGGATATACTACTTTGGAAGGTTTAATGCACAGTCAGTAGCTAACTCACTGGTAATTTGCCAGGAAATTAGGTATCATCATTTGCTGCTGAAAGAGACGTAAGTCCTGACCATGCGAATAAAATAAAACGGAGGGACGAAAAACCAGGAAAAGGAGAGAAACTACCGTTTCCTTGCCTTAAATGACCAGCATCTTCTTCCTTCTTGATACTGAATGTCCGATACAAACATATCAGTTCATTTATTCACTACTTACTACTACTTTTGTGCGTTGACTTTAGATATGCAATAGAATCCACTCCACTGCAATAACAACTTATGTTACTTTACAGACTGTCGTACGTGGAAATCTACAACGAGAAGATGGCGGACTTACTCCGATCTGCGGTATCCGATACAATGGCCGAGTCGCTAGTCATATCTGATATAGGTGACGAGGTTTCGGTGAAAGGACTCTTTTGCCCGCAAGTGAGCAGTCTTGATGACGCGCTTGCGCTCTTGTTTGAGGTAAGTTTTACTCCTGCCTGGCGGTTGTTAATCTGAGGACCTGATCTCTCCACAGATGAGTAATGTTATGGCCGTTTAGGACAAATTCACGGAGCAGACTGTTTTTAGAACAAAATATTCTTTAGTGGACTGCAGAATACGATGAACAAACCAGTAGGTTTTCCAGCTAGATGCGATCTGAGTTATAAAGGATGCCTGCCTGGTTAGATGATCATCTTTGTGTGATTCGTAGCATTTTAATTCATTTCACTCCCGTTTAAAAAAACCCTCCTGTCTTGGCGTAGTTATTCCGGTTGATCCACAGCAAAGATGGGAACCCCTGGGTTCGAGATTCTCGTTATACCTCACCAGCGTTTCGGAACTTGAGTTCAACTATCTGACGTGCGACACAATGGTGCAACTACCGTATCAGACGCGCGCGCTAGACGCACCTGAATTACCATGTCTGAACCGGCAAACCTGTCAAGACTTGAGTGCTTTTATTGGTTCGCCAGAATTATTGTGTCGAGAGAGAAGGAGGACTTTTCTAGCGAGAGTGATTTGAATGCGAATTCTACCAACTCCCCTATCAGCCACTACTAATATAAGGATTGGCTAGGTTTCGATCGGCTTTGACAATCAATAGATTAACACATTTGGTCATCGTCCAAAGGGTCTGGAAAATCAATAACACCACTCAATAATGAAAACATTTGCCTCTTCAGACTTGGTAATTCAGACCAGGTGTCAGATTTCTGGGGTTCACGGTCAAATAGCTTCACTGCTAAGTAACTCCAGTGAGAACAAAACTCAAGTTCCGGCTTCCGCTTTCTGGTGTGGCCTTTCCAAAGTCTCCGTTTTGGGCTTGAGCCGCACTAACGAAAGTGCTGCGAAGGTATTATGGGCTAGCCCCATATTTCGCAGTTTGTGAACATAGTTTATACTATGGAAGCGCGAGGGTGTTTTTCCATCCTTACGGTATTCCTTCCACAGCTGACAAAATAGGTGAGTCACTATATGCAGTTAAATTCATGGGGAGGAGAGAAATTAGCGCCTAGACTGTGGACGATTAAACTGTTCGTCAGCAATTGATAAACTCAGAACGGGATGTTTCAGGTCATTCTTTTATGTTTAGGACAGTCTAGAAAACAAGGGTTGTTGTGAAGTGTTTGATCTCAACATTTTACCCGATGACAGCAAGTTCAATGCAAGAGCTTGGCTTGAAAAGCTCATAAGTGATTTCTCAAGTTTTGATCCAACATTACGTCTTCCAGAAATGTTTGATGGTTCGTCCGGTTGGCGGAATTTCTGCTCGAAGATATACTTACTGAACAGAAGCGGAGATTTTTAATCCCGATAAGCTGCTCTCGCTTTGTTCAAAAGATTACAGGATTACAAAATATCTTCAGCATACTGGTAAAATAAAGTATACGACCAGAAAAGTTGTTGGATCCCCCTAGGACTTCCGAAAGCCTTCATGTTTAAGCTGAATGTTGAATTGTCAGTGCACTTTTTTGGTGGATGAACTTAGCTGTAAGTTCCTCACGAGCAACCGCTTGCAAGTACAGACTTCCAAAGCTATCGTGGACATCACGAGGGAATACTGGTTCCTAACCGTTAAACTACAGTCGTGTCTTTTTGATCGAATATCTTTCTACAGAGTAAAAGAATATAAAATATTCTGAATATCACTCCTCTTCCAGGGTGAACTCAACAGAACAGTTGGAACACATGTGCTGAACCGGGTTTCATCTCGGGCTCATACAATCTTCACTGTCTATCTTACGGTGCGGCCCATCGCCGACGGTAGTCCCGCATGTCTCCGAACAAGCCGAATCAACTTTGTCGATTTGGCTGGATCGGAACGTGTTCAGAAGACGAAGGTAAGAGATGAAGCTTAGATTGTACTTCTTCTTTTTCCTCTATATTTACACTGGAATTACCGGCTCCGGAGTACAACAAAAAAACCCCCAGATTCCTGCATGGACCAGCATGATCTGCCAGCAAGAACGACTGGCGGCTGCGATTTTCCTAAGGCTTATACAAGAAAACATAGTTCTGACTTAGCTTAACGTTCCCCTATTGGAGGATGAGCGTGGCTAAAAGCAATGTGTTGTTGCAATTTTGGCTGGCGACAGCATCTATGTTGAGGTGTCATTTGGGGTGTTCAGCCGGTTCTCTTTTCTTGTCCGCTTTTCATGTAACTTTCGTAGCTACCCATACAACGCACCCCTTCTGGCTCAGCGAAAGACAGGTTTCAAAATTCGGTGGCACTTTCGGTATTGCGTTTGGTTGTGATTTATGGCTACGCTTTTGGCTATCAGTGCTCTTTAAGTCTAGCGTATATATGATGAGAACACCGCGTTACCAATGATGGGGAGCATTTGCTGGTTTCAGACAATGGATAAATGGATTGCTCATCTGAAATCTCCGGTTACGTTGCCTTGATCATGTGCTTTGCATGCTGGATACGAAATCGTCTCATGGTAATTCACTTACTTACTGGGTAAGGCTATTCCATTTAAAGCCTGGCGATACAACCTGGAAAAAAGTAAGTAAAACTCATTAACGCATCTAAGTGGCCATGATGTCAATAAATACATGTTTTGGGGTGGAGTTAGTGGTTTGGAAAATTCGAGAGGGGAACTGACGGACAGGGGTACTTGAAGGTTTGTAGGTTTTCTGATGTCGTTTTGTTGTGTCCAGTCCAAAGGCATTCCCCTTGTGTTATTTGAATGTCTGGCTTTCAGATATTAAGTAAACCCATTTACATCTTATGCTGTGAGTTTTCAAGCATTAATTTGAAATGAAGTTGCTTATGTAACTCAAGATTGTCCATCTCACTTGAACTATACCCCTGGATACAAACATGATTATACAACTTGTCGGTCGGCTGTAGTTCAAAGTTAACAACAACTCAAACCAAACTTAGCCTGTGCCTTGTGGAATTTGTGCGGGTTCCAACCAACGTTGAACAGCTGAAATTTCCTATAATTGCATTGACCTCGTGTTAATCAGAAAAGCGAGAACGTTGTTAAGTTCACATTTGGTCCAGAAGTGTGGAACAGGAAGAGGATCCTATGCTGAAAGTGCAAGAATGAAACTCCTACTCAACCTCTTTCATGACTAGGGTACATTCGTTCCGCACTGGTGTCTTTTTCTTTCATATGTTGCAGGCGATTGACCAAACAGGTCATCCCAATAGACATACGTTTCTCGGAAATAGTTGTTCCACTCAACGACCGTCTTCAACCTTAGTGTGAAAATTACTCTACACCTGTTGGTGAACTCCATTCCAGAGAACGCTCTATCTACCTACTCTGACAAGTAACTATTCGGTAAGACAGTTGTATGTCCCCCTACATGCGTCTGGGATTATAATATAAGCTCTTCTGGAAAAGATGCAATCAACAGACAGACGCAGAAGCACCATATATATATATATATAATGTGAATGGTCTTCTTCCAAAGAGCAAAATATGTTTAGCCGCTAACTGATGCCACCAAAAGTAGGCGAACAACACGATAAAATCAGCCCTAGTCACTTGTCATTTTCTGATCTGAGCTACCCAGGCTATCGATTTTATCATTGATGAGTGAGTTCCGCCGATCTGACAACCCATCCTCTCAGCTTGATGATCTGGACAGTTGCTTTCAGCAAGCGAACTATATTGCCAGGATTTACCTACCGTCTGGTTTTGGCACAGTACCAGGTGTGGCTCGAATATCACTATCAATAATGGCTATAAAGTGCTGCTCGGTTTTTGAGGAATAGTTGACGTCGATTCCTTTCACCAGGTTTACCACGTTTTACGTAGATTCAGTGTTATGGGATGTAAACCTTGAATTAGTGAATGAAACTGCTAGGCCTCGGAAGCTTGGAAGGACACGAATGACAGTAAGACTCATAAACGTCAAGACAAGTCCTTTGATAAATGCGATTAGTCTGTCATCAGCTGTAGGAACATCGGAAAAATGTGAATGTGAGTAGGTTTTACCTATCGCATTTCCGAGTACTTAGAGTATAATCAATTTGACAGGAACCCCCTATTTCAAAATAAGCGTTTCGACTTTCTTCAGAGATTCCGTGGCCTTGACTTTCATTAGCTCATTTATATCAAACTTAATGACGTACTTTGACGGCTTCTGAAATTATTGCCTTTGCAAAGCTGTAACGTCTATTCCTCAAACTTAGCAGCACCCACTTTCATGTTTCTGTGTTGGTAGTCTGAAGGTCGATTGCTCAAGGAAGCCAACTTCATCAACCGTTCCCTTTCGTTTTTGGAGCAAATGGTGCTGGCCCTGTCTGATACGGGTCGCTCACATGTGCCCTACAGACAGTCGAAGTTGACCCATTTCCTGAAGAACTCCGTTGGAGGCAAATGCAGGACTGTTTTCATCGCGAACGTGTGGAATGAAGACCGCTTTTTGGAAGAAACGGTGAGCTATCTTCATCAAGCGCCTTTCATCAGTTAGTGGCAAACACGGTCTACTCGATCCATGCGGCAATACGGCTGAATTATGCTGACCTGTTTGGTGAAGTACGGCTGTTGGAACTTTCTAGACAAGACATAAGTCCATCACTTCTTCGACATGATAGAAACATCTTTAAACTTTCTCTAGACCCTTCTGAGGACGAACGGCTTACAAGTCAGTTCTTGATTTGAATAGGCTATTTTTGGCTTGCCACAATCTTCAAAGCAACTTGTATCAAAATGCCATAAATTTCCCCGTTTCCACTCTCATTGGAATTTTTTTGGAAGAATTTCCTTTTTCGAGAACGGAAATTAGCCCAGCAAAAAAAAGACCAATGTGGGCTTGTTTATCGACTCAGAATTTCGTATTAGATACTACTGTTTATGCTCTTGATACTGTGAAAATACTACTTCAACTGTTCCGATACAGTGTGTAGGTTAATAAGTAGTATGCTTTTACTCGAAATTTCCAGATCCGCTCTGATGACTGGGATAGTAGACTAGTGTGGTTTGTTCGTCAACGACTGTTTTGGTGTTCACAAATAGAGTGTTATTTGGAGGCGATTGTGATTAATATATCAAGTCAAGTCAAGTAGAGCTGTGTTCATCCAAACGGTGGTTTCTAATATGTAAGTAAATATAAGAATAACATGGAGGCAGTGAGGCATTCAGCGTCACCTATGAATCATAAGAAAGCACTTACGAAGGCGTTGCGTCATGTTGGCAGGCACAGCATGAAGTACTATCACGGTCGTGAGCAAACATTAGTTTGGAATTCGAACGGTAATTGAATTTTTTGAGTATCCGAAACGATCCTTCGGTAACAGTTATATTGACGGTCACTGTGCAGCTTGACTACAAAGTTGGCGTTGGTTTCAGGACCACAATAAAATACACAGTTTTCCTCCTGAAGCCTGGAGAATATAACACCGGAACAGCAAGTCACATTGCGGGGTCAGCTTTATTACTGAGCAATAAGGTTGTGAGATGATTGCGGTATTCACATCTTTGAAGCCCAAAATGCAATACTTCAGGTTTGGTAAGAACACCCATGGATAAGTGCATAGTTTTTCCTCTTTTATTGCACAAAGAAAGACGTGGAAATGCGAACCTGTTCGACAGTGATAGGCTACTGATACGATCTTGGGACTGCCGTCCATGGACGAAGAAAAACCGTAGATCCTGAAAAGCCAAACTCATTGGTAACACTGCTGTTGACTATTCCGATGAATATTCCACAAAAAGTTACCCTATTCTAACTACTTTTGTCTAGATGATATAGATCAAAATAAGATGGCTGTTTTCAGTGACTCCTTCCGAAAACACAAACATTTCACAGCATTTCGCTGTCAGATGCAATGCCGATTGTCTCCTCTACAAGAAATTCGAGTTAGATAGGGTGCATTTCTGCCGCTATTATCTTTCCTTTACACATATTTCAGATACAACTCAATCAAATTCGCTCCAAAAACAGTGATGCGGTTTTAGTGATGTGTTGCTTTCGCCGTATAGGTTCATTCACTCTCAGATTGAGTTCCGTTTCCCCGAACGTTCGCTTGTGTACCGATGCTGCGTGTGGTGGTCAACTGAGCACACAATACAGAACCCGAATTAGCATCTTTGTAATTTTCAGGACAGAGAGTAGCTGATACTAATGCCTACTCTGTTATATACCCTTGTTCCTTGTCTTTTTTCTTCGCACAAAATCCCAAGCATTTTTAACGCCATTAAACGCGGTCACCGAGCTTCCATTAATTCATGCAGATCAAATCATCTTCATGTCACTCTTTGCTGTAAGTTACTTTGTTTTCCTGTTTTTTTCCTGGGCCTCAAGGAGAATGTTCTCACAGCGGACTCATGGCCTCATCAACAGCGCTCACTTTAAATCGTGTAGTTCGTTTGTCAAGAAAGGTTCATCTAATATCACCTACCCTATGCAAGCCGTTTGAATAAAGCAGCTTCATTCTGTGTAACGCGCTCTAAGTTTGTATTCGTATCCACACTACCTCGATATTGAGGTCATCCCATATTTGAATTAGACCGTTTTTCAAGCTATGGATGTATTTTCTCTTGGTTGTATACTACTTAACATTTCAAAAAATCTCTTCGGCCGCCCACTATTGCTTTTCCCCCTGTTGGAGCTCATCAAGTAGGCCGAGTAGTCGAATTGCGGTAAGTCACCTTCCGCATGTAAACGGTTAGTATGGATGGATGACCTGAAAGATGCATATTTATACCTTTCACTCAAACAATTTGAGGAGAAAGTCTTTAGGGTGGGTCTCAAAATGACGAGCGGACAGTCGACAATCGAAGAAGTTCCTCTAACTCTACCGGTAGTATTATTTCAATGAATGACCACTTTGACTTTGCAACGATGAAAATCCATCCCATAAATAAGGTAAACCATTCTTGACAACTCAGTATTCAAATCGATATAGCACATATGAAGCAAAAGCATTTGCCGTCTTCTAGTTTTTCTGTCGTTTACTTCATCCTACAAACAGATTTCAACCCTTCGATTCGCCAGTCGTGTAATGCGCATTCCTTGTCATCCAGCAGTTCAGGAACATGAAGACATAAAGGTGAGCACGGACCAAAAGAGAAATACAGACAAATTTTATTTAATAGTATCTGAGAACACCGTCAGTGTGGGTTGTTTGGTGAGGCTGCATTATCCTCAGGAAACTGTTTTGTAGGTCCCTTAATTTGGTTGTATGGTTGGTTCCTCAGTGAACGATCAGTGTAATTAGATCACACTTCACGAGCACAAATTCATTCAACATTTCAGACATACTAGTTAGGGGTGGGCTTGTGGCAAAGCCAGTTCACATCATAGGTGCTTAGCCTGGATGAATGCTCCTATCCTGCTTGCGCTGAATTTATCCACATATGGAGTATCGTATTAGTTCCCGAGAAAAATTTACTCGCGAATAGGGGCATTCAAGTTTTTCCCTCCCCACATTCGTCTGCTTCTCCGTGGTAGACAATGTGTTTACATTTTCCTAACCATGACTACACAATTGCTGTGTATGAAATAGCACTGAGATGTTTTTTGTGCAGTTTGTGAATCTAACGAACCAAAACCACACTATCCTTACATAACACGAATCAGTACATAAACGTAACACGCTACTCATGAGGTTGCCGAAAACTCCTCAGCAACTTGTTCTGATGAAATCGGCTCAAAAATTGGTAAGAAATTGACAAGACATTCACTATTTATTCCTCATTCAAATCCAATGGAACCATGAGAGTACGTTGTGCGTAGGTGTACCCACACAACACACATAAAGACCTGGATCGTCTTTTACCAGATCGTTACAGAAAGGTGCACCTAATTCGTGAAAATTGAAGTGAGCATGGAGCTTAATAGACCCATGAATTTGGTACTTTGGAAAAATGATATTTTCCTTTGTCCATCATATGCGTTTTTTGGTTCGGGTAGTTTCCGTTGTGAGTTACAGCTGGATGACCTCAAAAACCGAAGGTTTTTGTACGACAACCATTCAGCAAAAGGCAAGTCCAGCTAATTTCTATTAGGTCAGCGAGAATTAATCTGCGTGCTGTTCGCAATCAAACTGAAGGCAGAGTTTCAACCTGACTGGGTATTACTCTCTCCCTAATAGTCCTGAAAAAGTGGCACCACGGTCAACCAAGACTCCTTAAGTTTGACAAAATGGTCAAAAGGGAAACGAAATCCTCTTGTGAGTTTGACCTAGTAATTTCGTCTAATTTTCTCTTGTCAGCATTGGGTGTTACCGGGCAATGTTCTCGCTGAACGACAGAGCGAATTCTTGCCAGCCATAATGTTGAATGCAGTGCAGCCGTGTGTCTCACATTACTTATGAAAACGGTTCGGCAGCTGCGAATTCGTATGGTCAACATTCGACTAATACACTCATCTGCATGCTAATTTGGTTTTCACGGGAGACTCACCCGGGACTCAGCTGGATCTCTTCTTTATGGCGTTCTTCTCAGCTTAATGGGGTGCACCAGGCCGCCTCATGTTTCACTTGGTGCGATATTCAAGATATCAAATTGCACTGTGTAGACGTAATACACTACTCACAAGGTTGCTGAAAAGTCTTCGACAACCAGCGGTCGGTCTTAGTTAATACATCTATACAACAGTGTGGCACGACTTCGCGACAATACAAGATGAACTAGGGACAATAAGTTTGGAAAAGATAGCTCCGGAACAAAAATGGATCTGACGGTAATAAAGTGTGTTGAACAATGTGTGTACATTGATGTACAGAAAACCAAGATCCCCGGGATCTTACTCCTAGCTTCTCCCATCCCCAACACTAAGCTTCAACTCAGCTTGCAGTCAATTCAACTCAAACATACGGGTTATTGTATTCCAGTGGAGACCCATTGACTCTGTTCTTGAGTAGATAAAAGTACCAAACGTCACGTACCCTATTTTTTCGTACTTAGCTGTTAGGGCGTCTTTAAGATGATGTTTTAAATGAATCTTAGGATGATATATCAGGTATCCGAGTGTTTTGTTGGAAGAACTTGTGCTAAGTTTGTGTTTCTTGAGGATTCTGGGCCACGTAGGGTCTCATATCAGCAGTTAAACGTTCCTTGGGATGCCTTGCTGTTGTATGAGGTTGTCTCCAGATTTTTAGTGAGATATTCTTACAGAGTAATCTTCAGATGCTTCCAGACTCATTTGTTAGGAAATTTTGGTGTGGGCACCTCGTATGTTTGTTGTAGGCTACCTCTAGTTGGCACTGTTTACCCGTCTTCTGTCTTCTTTCCATTAGGAGTTTTATTCAGTTAAACTGAGGTGGTTGTAAGGAAGGAAGCAACGGTTTTCTCATCTGGTGTTGCTGTCGACGATTATGATGATGATGATACACAGATTCTTCATCTTAATTGACTTAATATTGAGCGATCCTATGGAGTTTGGAAAGCCGTTTTAGCATATTGGAACGCAAGAGCAACCAAGTGGTTAACCAGGAGAAATAGCTAATCTTAATTTTTGCCATGAAATCCTTTTGTTTACAACAGTTTGTCTAATCTCGGATTGACTGTTTTATTCAGTTTGTTCCCGTTTCACCGACAGATGATTATAAAACGGCTTCGGGAAGAGAATATCCTGTTAAAGCAGGAACTGTTGATGTACGATACTTTGGTAAGTCGTGATGGACATATGGATGAATCAGGTTTTCATTACAGCAGCATAATGATTGTTTTTTTGCAAAAAAGTTATCATACGGTTTCAAACTGTTCTTCGGAAAATCGCGCGTAAAATTCGCCAAATATTATCGAAACAAGAACTGGACGCATTGCCAGATTTCTTCACAAAAGAATTTACTTCACTGAGAAAGGATGAATATTTTATTGCCTAAATTTAAGTTTTTGTTCTACCCATGTTATTTTTGAAGCAAAATAGAAGCTAACAGCTGATTTGAAAGTGTTCACGTGGGGCTCGAACCCGGAGCATTAAGAGAACAATACATTGTCTTACTCTGGCTTCCTCTCACACTAAGCAACTATTTTCAGTAAAATAGCGGCCAAAACGATATCCTTTGCACTTCCGAAGAATGGATCCAGCTTTTTGTATGTCTACTCACCGTTTGAAATTAGGGACTGCGTTAAATTCAACAAACCCCAATTTTCTATACCATTGCTTTGCATTGAATAGTAAAGCGATTAGCTGGACAGAATGCAGCCGTAGGACAAAGTTTGCTGTTGTGTACTATGTGCCTTGTGGCATTTGAGCAGTATCCACCGTCCAAAATGCACCGAACTCTTTGGTATTAGGTATAAATAGAGTGAATAAATTTTCAATCGATCGCGTTCTGTTTAAGACTGGAACAAGTGCCAGGCATACTAAAGAACCGCCATGTTTAAATGTAACAAACACAATCGTTGGTAAGGATAATACAGTGTTCTCCAGAATAGGGACTTCCGTGAGACATCCTCATAGGAGGAAGGAGGTCTCTGTCCTGGTGGATCGGTTCAATACTAGTGACAACCCAGTGAATCTTGTGATGAGTATGATATGGAACATGATTTTGAAGGTCGATGGTGTACCCTGCCTAAAAAGTAGTTTTGCGAAATTTCCATAGGCTATCTGGAAAGCCTCAGGTTCTCAGACAACAAGAAGAGACACGAGCACCCATCATCATTTCGGGTTTTGCGCACAGTAGGTTCACGGTGAATGGGACTGTCTTCGCCCTGTGACTTGGAATAACAAACCCACAAAAGTTCGATACTTCATGCCCGCACTGAGCAGGTGATAGTTCTCCAATGAGAGGAAAAGCTACGGGGTAATACGCGTGCCCTTTTAAGTGAGATACTTTATCTGCAGTGCGTGCAAAATGGGCCATAATCCCATCATGCTAGCGCGAATAAGTGTGAAACTGAGTGTTCGGGTTACTTTTGCTATGTTTTCATGATCAGATGGAAGACTTTGGCCGCAGAACAGTCAAACAACGTCCTCTCTCTATTGTATTTTGTCATCCAAGCAAAGTCACTCTGCTTAAGTGAACGGAACTTACCGTACAACCGTACCACTCTTATAAAATTATGGTCCGCGGTATGAACCCTACAGAATTCTGCCGTCCAAGTGGTACCATTCGCACTTTGATCTTGCAGTCCATGTTATGCGACTCGCTCCTAAACCGATGAAGCTGGCGTAGATCGTAGTTCCGTGTCTGTACATCGGCAAAAAAGCCAACTTATTTCCAGTGTCTATGACTTTGAACTTAGCTTCTGTAGCCTGTTAGAATGAACTCACCATACTTTATATATCAGTCACCCGGAAAATACCCAAACATTACCTTCGGATTTCAAACTTTCTACGATATTTTATCACGTCAACTCCGTTCATGATAATCACAATTAACGTAGCTGCGGGCCACATCCCCAATTCAGTGCAGCGATTGCGTGCTGGGACACACACCAGAAGGGTGTATTGCCTCCGTACATGTGTGAGCCAACTGACTAGTTATCATTGTTCCTGTATCCGACTGGCTGCAGGGTCACTATACAGCCGAATAATCCAGCTTTAGAAAGCCCCCATAGAGAACGATATAGGAGGCCAGCATATAGACGAAAAAGTTCTCACCCTCATGATTGCTTTATGTTGGTTTCGTAACCTGTTTGATGGATCCCTATTTACGTCGCAAACACCCTTGCCTGTGCCACCGGGTCAACTACCCTGGTAAAACCGAATCAGATGTCAGTTAATCGAACTGAAAAATTTGGTTATATCTCATCTTTTGTTATCTGCGCTCTTCTCAAGTTGCTGTGTTCCATAATCCCATGAGAGGTTATCTTTCTATATGGACCCCTTCAGAATAACCGTGATCGTGCGTCATATGGACAGTTAACTGAGAAACAGAGGCAACAAATTCATCAGATGGTGGCCAAATATCTTAGCGGAAAACTGAAAGAATTGCCAGTAAGTTGATCCCGTCTCTTTTGCTCATTTGAGTTCGTGCTGTTTGACTGCTGACTGAGGAACAAGCGAATTGAGACACTTTGGTTCTGGTTGTCTGCCAACACAGTAGACACTCGCCATGCAGAAACCGTTTGTTTTCCGTGAAGCAGGTGGCAGTAATCAGCTATGATAGAATCCTCTTCAAAAATTGTCAGTACACATTTTACTGTGCATAACATTTCGCTTTTGAGCCACTTAGGCATAGCGTTCACCTTTTACGAGACATCAAATTTCTCTTTAAGTCATTTGAAGCTGCACGATGAACTGATTGACATTCTGGGTCAATCGGTACATGGTACCATCACCACATGTTCAACAAATCTAGATCCTGGAAATGGTCCTGGTTATGAAACTATTAGCCGACTGTCTTGTTATGATTTACTGAAAGCATGTTTGAAACGTGGGACAGAGAACGTTAGAACTTGCCTTGAAAAACTACAGGAAACTAGGATTTTCCACAGAGCTACGGTCACCAACTTCCTGGTATCCACATTCACACCACTCTTGTTTAGTCAGTTCTCATAATTTCCTAATGCAACGATTCTTGTGAGCGTTCACCAAAAGGGGGGAGCAGCCCATCAAATGTGCATATCCTTGTCTGTGTCACAATTTGAACTCCAGCCATCAGATGTGAGAGGCAAAAGTGTCAGCGTATGGTGGATTTACCTGAATCATCACGTCTGAAAAAGCGATGGTGTCCATTTTTGAGCTGCGTGATTCGTTTGCCAGAAGGCTCCAACGACGACCCAGTAACTCGAGCTAATCAACCACATCTTTGAAGAATAAACATATTCGTCTGCTCAAACTTGATAATTCAACCACCTTCAGCATGCGCTGATAGAGAAGCGGTAACACGCCACACTTGTCTGTCAGGTGTATGGAGTACAAACCCCGGTTGCCCTAGGACGTACACTGCTAATGAGCTCTAATAAAGGCTAAAATCGAGTCTAGTGTTTTCCTCTTCGGTGTAGATTCACGAGAACAACTGCGCCAGGATAATAGGAGGACTATTCAAACGGGGGTGGCTACGTAAAACCAGAAAACCAAGATCACCAACACATCCAAATATGATAAAGGAATCTCTTTAAATAACATCTAATTTTGTTGTCTGTTTGAGCTGGGCTTTACACGAAGACAAAAGGTCGAGTAAAGCTTACTGCTATCCCCAAAACCGAGATTTGTTCATTCGCTTACCGATTGTTACAGTCCTACCGTCTAGGCTTGTCCTCTACCCATGAGATCAGGGACATGTTTTTTCGTGAGCACAACCATCTTTCTGACGGTGGTGCCAGAGTCTACCACACAAGTGCCGTCACCTCTGCAGCTGAACTAAGAGAGAGTGACGATGATGGCTAATTTATGTTTGGATTGTAAGGATATTGTTATTTCTCTTGTTTCCATCCTGGGATTTCGGGTGGCTTCATAAACACCTAAAGAACACTACATTCAAAGTAATATGTGACTACTGGTGTTCGTCAAATGACACTATGAATCATAACCAACAGCGCCCCATCTATCCAATGCATTAAATATAAAAAACCAAGGAATAAAAGAGTTTGCGGCCAAAATGCAAAACCTAGAAGTAAAATCTTCCAAGTGTTGCATCGAAAGCTTTCGAAAGATGATTGCGTCTTGGGAAAACAAGGAATCCCACAAAAACGACAAGATTATTCTTACCATGACTGCTTTGTTCCAAAAGCTCAGATAGCTATTTATAAGTCTGTTACGTAATCGAGCATGCCGCATGTCAGACTTCGGTGGGAAAATGGTGGATGAGCCACTGCGATCCTTTTTTCAACGTCTATCGTAACGACCTCCATATTTTCTGTATGCGTTCTAATCCTGGACAAAAGACGGCCGTAAAAAGGAGTGGTTAACCTGTCGTCTTTACACGTTTTTGACCAAGAGCTGAAAATGCCACATTCGAACACGTTTTGTGAGACTACATACAGATTTCACTCGGGTACAACTGTGCCTTTGACATATTTATAAAATTTCCGATAAGTGAATAAAAATCGAGGCAGGAAGTTAACATTTCTTCCAAATTTTTTGATCGTTTACCAAAAACATCTAGTTTTATGTTCATTGGCGTAAGAACGAAAGAAATTTGAAAAAAAACGAGATAGCAGTCTGAGACCAATAGTTTTTGTGCACATTAAACCTCGTTTTAATCAGCACTGTCTCACCAAATACCAGTATTCGGGTTGTTCGGTTGCGCGAGAAAACTATGAACAATGGTCTACTGTCGAGTGAATAATCTGTGGTGTCTTGAAATCGATGAGTGTGGATTGCGGACTGTAGGCTAACAACTAGGTAATTGTTGTGTTAAAGCTACTATCACACGTTTCGCTTTGTTCAGTCGTTTTTCGAAACAGTTGGTGGTTCGTTCTCTACTAAGGGGGTTGTTGCAACTGTGGGTGAAAACAGAGATGACATATGTGACAGAAAAACTGAGATCTGGAAGTTTGCTAGCCTAATTTCTGGGTGTTCTTGTGGACTGCGTTATCCATAGTTATGTTGCCGGAAGGAGAACTGCTTCATTTTACCTTTACGTACAAAAATCATGACAGAGTAAACGGACTGTTCCGTCTTCCTTTGGTGAACGACTGTGCACCGTTCTCGTACTCATGAAGGGCCAGGAAGACTAGAAAAGTATCATCATGAAGACGACTGTAATCATAACAGGCAACAGTACCGTTTGCAAGTCGTTAAAAGCCCATAACCTTTCGAAGTTCAAAGGAAGTTCCCTTAATTAAGCTGGGCGTTGCATAATCGAACCCTCTGCTAATGGAGCAACAGTAAGAGATGATATCGATAAGCGGACTGGAAAGATGATGTGAATATATACCCTCTGAACTGCTGGTATTCTGCCAAATTAGGTAACCTGATAAGACTGTCCTCATGCTATTCGAGCGGTTTATCTATGGCACACTTTTGGCGAAGCAATAACAATTAACCCAAAGAAGGACGAAAGACATGAGTTTGATAATGCTAGGTATCTCAGGCCTGGAAACCGTGGGAGTGGAAATAGCATCTGGTTTTGAAGACTAAAGATTTCGCCATAACCACCGTGCCATTTCGGTATCTGTGCGCACCGGCAGTTTAACTCACCGGTGTACAAACTCATTCGAATATTTTTGTCAGTTACCTGACCAACCATGACGGCGCATCATTTTTGACTGGAATATTTAGTTTCTAAAACTTTATCCCTTTCTCTGTTTGTTGGAATCAATACATATGTGGTACCCGTTTGATAATTCCTTTAGTCAAAGGGGTAAACGATGGTGCTCGTAGACTGGAGTGTTAGCGGAGGACTTGCGAATGCCTTGGAATGTAACAGATTCATTGGAAGTCCTTTTTCCTTGCTCCAAGCGTTTGCTTGATCCAGGCCACCCAAAATTAGCCGGATCTACCACGACCATCGATCGGCCTGAGCAGAAACATTTTATTTGGAGTGCATCAAGTTAGGATAGATAGATCAACTTCTCTACAAAGGAGTGCAAATAGAAGCACCGGGCTGTGCCAAGTCGACGAACCTAGGGGTGCTGAATGGTGGTGCATCGGGCGGCAGTGACGCACCAGTGCAGCTGAATCGGATGTGGATTTGCAGCTCATCTAGTAATCTAACTGAGAGCGAATCATCCAACCAAAATGGAGGAATGTCTCATCATTGCCAGGTGTTTTGCTTTTAACCAACAAAGCCTTCTACGCAATTGCAAATAGGTGAAACCACGCGGATCGAGGAGCAAATCCTGTCTTCTAGTGTGCTGCGGGATGGTTTGGCTAGGTTCTGTGAGGATGACCTAAAAGTGGCCCTGATATTAATGATTTGGCTTGCTGAGATACAGAGCAGAAAAAGACCCGCGAGTAAACGAGGGAGGCACTAGATGAGTTCGTCTTTACAGTGCCAAAAAATAAAAGTTGCGGCCACACTGAACCACAGTTGGTCTCAGTAGGATTTTTTTTGCCCAAACCATTGTCAAAGTCAACTGATTGCCTTAAATGTTTTTTAAAAAAATCAGGTTGGAAAGTGATGAATTTTTTAATGAGTGTACGGATTAGTTTGTTCACAGTGTGATTTCCATCAGATGCGAACATGCGGTCAGTACGGCGTTATTTCAAAAATAAATGTGAAAAAACAAATGTAAACCGTACTAAATAAATATACTGGCTGACATCCGGTCAGAAGCACTTCCTCTGGAAATATGACACATAAATGACGAGCATATTCTGGACGATTCTGCAGCTCATACCGGTTGGAAGATATCACGGTCTTCACACGTTTCATACCCCTGGACGTGGTTGAACGGGTTCTTTCAGAAATCTGGAGAGAAATATAACCAGGGAGTAACGTTTTAACCCTGAGACAGTACTCATATGTGTTAGCCCCTGAGGACCAATACATCTTTAAGAGAATTGATTAAATTACATCGTATTTACCTTTGCACTTTTTAGATAACAAGTGCCAACCAACTCAAAGAAATGTTCGATTCCTTCAGAAAGATTAACCGGTAAGTTACGAATGGTCTTAGGGCACATGCAATTTAACTTTTGTTGCAGATGTCGACCAATGAATTTCCCCTGTATCCGATTTTGTCATGTTGTTCCAGAGACCTTCATGAAAAGTTGACAGAACAGCGTCAAGCACAATCTAAGGGCAATAACGAGCCAGTGGATAAACCTCAACAGCCGGTGAGAGAAATTCAGCGGATTGCGCGCAACAAGAAATCTCGCGTTGTGGATGCCAGCGCCCCGATCTTGATAGAAACACCAAAATTGGGGGATATCGATCCAACAAGCGGCTTTGGATTCACAGCCAGAGATTTGACGAGTTCCGTTCCAGTTTCCATGACACAGGACAGCGCTTATCTACAGGTAAGTCGAAAGCACACAACCACTGCAGCATCCACTTCTTGAGGTTATCTTGGTCAGATTCGTGGTAGTAACTTCCTGGTTGTATCGTCCTACATATAAGAAAAATTAAGTCCAGAGTTCAACTGAATTCTCCCATAAATTCAAAACAGGTGAAACAGAGTTGACTAGGTTTACTAGTAAAGTACAAATATAATAACAATCCCAAACAACCCACATAAAATTTGACTCAGTCGATAAAACCATTGTAGACTCTAGGGTAGGTTCGTGTCAGGATGATCAATCAATCAATAATGCCGATAGAAAGTTCATCCACTTTGAATGAATGCATCTCGCAATGGCCTAGAACGATGAGTGTATGTTAGGACTATGTCCAAATACAAGTGTCTCATCACTGATGAGCAGAATATCTCCTCGATTAAAAGCAATCTAGCATGCGCATTAGGTATAGGCCCACAATTTCGACTGGAGTAGTGTTAGTAGGTCCGTGTCTGTCAATATGAGTTTCACTTCAAGTGAATTAGAAACCAGAAAGGCTACTGAATGGAAGTGAGTGGTGTTTCGATGAGCGGCTTGAGTTCTGTGAGACGGGTTTTTGGTTCATACAGAATGTTATAGTCTGTCCAATCATTCGGCTGTCAAACACGTATGCATCACGTCCAACAAAATTTTTTCTTGATGAATTTTAGCACCATTCACTGCAATTTTGAAACGGTACACGTGGTCTAGCAAGCCAGAATTATTTGTGTGCCATAACAATTGTATTTCGGTTTCATAATCCCCCTAGTAATTTTCTTTTCCGTCTGAATGAATTCCACTTGAAGTCCAGACTCAAAGAACCAAAAGCCACGACAGAAGGTTCACGTGGGTCGCCAAATGAACCTGCTCGAGGGCAGAAATCAAACGTCGATGAGTGAGTTACGAGAACTGTTCGGTGCACTCTGTTTTGGTAAATGGTGTGCTCGTATTGCAACAGTGTAGAGTATCACAGAATTAATGTGGCAACCCGTCGCCAGAGAGCGTCGTACCTACGGTGACCAGTCCTCTACAGTAACGCTTTTGGTTGACCTGTTCGAATATCGGTCATGAATACTAATAATGAAGAGTTCCGACCGTTTTTGTGGCAGCATTTGCGGCGTGTTAGCCTCCACTCTGTCGTATTTTTCCTCCAAAGAATGGAAACGTTTCACTAGGACATACTGTTTCACCTCAGGCATACCACTGTTTATCAGCTGATACGTATATCAGAATAGAGTGCAATGTGTATTGTTGTAAGGCTGCGAGACTTGGTTACTTGGGGCGGCGGGTCTGTAAAATCTTCAGGTCTTTCACCACCGATGTCCCAGAAGTGTAGCTGATATGGCTGGAACTAGCGAATTTGCAATAAGGTGAGCAAGAAGCAGAGGGTACTCCCCTCAAAGAGTACATTTAGAATTGCAAGCTACTTTGACTGGACTTTCGCATGCTGAGTTACTGCATGCCAAGACGAGCTCTGTTTTCCGTGCTTTGCTCAGGGCGGAGGAAACCTTGAGGTGGACAGAATTTGATATGGCAGATGGGAATGAGGAATTTACTAGAGGTTTTGTCGCCGCTGGTGCTGTCTGCACTCCAGAAAGGGTCCAATTGATCATCCCTCCGCTTGGCTGCAGACACTGACCACTGAAAGATGCCACTGGCATTCACGTTGCCCGTTTCTGTTCAGTTTGTTTGAAAGAGTGCCTGTGGAGTAGGCACCTCGGAAGTTTGTTGCAGGCTAGCCCCAGGTCACACTCCATACCATATTTGTTTTTTCTTTTGTCAAGTATACTGCCTTATTCAAGTAAATTGAGATAGGTGTACGGTGGAAAATCATCAGTGCTTTCCACTGATGTTGTTTTTCTTGATGTTGATGCTGATAACAAATGCACAATTAGAGCATAGGAGATGAAAATAACGCACCGGTCATCGGGAACTCAAGCCGGAACAACCAAATCAGAGTGTGTAATGCGAGGATGCGATCCAATGCAAAAACGCAAACCTCGCAATGTTTGGAGTCTCAATAAAGTAGAGTTATCATGACTTCTCCTCACTAGTTGGCCGCGTTAACTTCGATCCGTATCCTAATGATGACTATTTTCAATCCGCAGAATTGAGCGCGCAGCTTCTGCGTAAGTGTGGGCCAAGCGAAACCAAGTTCAGAAAACAAGAATAACCCATACACTTTGTGACATCTATCTTAAATCGGTACGACAAAATAAAATGTCTGCCTACTCGAAGTGTGAACTTCAAATAGTGTTATTTATTTGAGGAATAAAACGGACGGTTATGGAGCCACGTTCTATCTTCTCCTAGACTTTGAGTGCAATAGTCTTCTCTCGGAGCGATTACAGAGAAAAATGTTTTATTGGTGTGGACCTCCTTCTTTGAAAGGGTCGTTGATGGGTATTACTTAAGGTTTAAATAATCCTGACGAATGTGTTAACAAGTCTAGTTTTGGTACCAATGTCATTCTTTTACAGACCGCCATCTCGAGCTCAGGCATTTGAAGAATTCCAAAAGGAAGCTGGTCGAGAGCTGATCAATATCTTTACCAACAACAGAGGTCAGTTTCATGTTTGGTATATATATTTGATGTGTGACTGTTACTAAACTCATGAGTTGCAGACTTTGGGGTGAGGCCAGATTTCCAAAACTCAGACATTTGATTTTTCTCGTTTCTGAGTTTGGCAACCGTCCTTCTTTTTACCGCGCTCTTAGGTATTTGTTACTATATTACAAACGCGTAAAACATTTTGATTTTTTATACAATCAGTAGTATTTCTTCTGAGGGTCTCCAAACGTTTTCCTAACCTGTCCATAGCTGTGCACCCCTTTTTGTGTTCCATTGCCCAAAATTTCTTCTGTAACGTGCAAGGAATAATAAACTCACTCCTCCTCAACCTGGGAGCAGTCTGTTGAGGATGGGACAAATGTACCACCCCATTGGTATTTTACGAATGTTGTGTATAACGAGAACAATACGATTTTACTCACCTTGGAAGAAATATGGGTCAATTAAAAAACTGTAATCCGTTTTCTTAGCCATTTCCAGGGTAACTGAGGAGTTCATCAAAATTAACAATAGGAGCACAGACTGCTTACCCAATAGGTTTAGAGCACAGTTGGCAGTCACGTGATTCAGGACACAGATTTGATGTGCAAACCATCATCCGGTCAACAAAATGGCCAATTCTAGCTAGGAAAACACTGTTCTAGATGAAAAGTCAAGCAGTCTGTGCGCTCGACACCACTTCGATGGTTGTTGGAATCTCCTATAAATCAGCAGTGAACCAACGAGGCTTTTTACACTCAGCTGTCACAATTCTCGACACGGCTGTTTCATACAGATATCTACCATAAACTATTTTCAACGCGAGAAAGTCTACAAGAAAGATACTGTCAGCCATATCAGCCCGTCGTATATAACCGAGACACAGTGAAAAACGAAAGGCTTGTCAATAGGGAAAGTACGGAAATGAGCATTTGTAAGAATTTTATTGTATTTTTCAAACAGATCATGAAATATTGCTTCTTCGGCTAACAAGCTGATCAAAGTTTGAAGTTTAACCCTCCGAAGGATTTGAAATACGAATGACACTGACGCTCTGGAGAGATTTGTTCAACCTCAAAGCAAACACTGTAGAGAAAAAGCACAGCACTCAGAAGTTATTTGAGACTATCAGGCTTTTTATCTGTTTCTCGTGAGCCCCCAAAACGAGGACCAGATAATGGCTGAGATCAATATTGTTACTGGATTGTACTCGAACTCATGCAGACTGGTTTGTCAACGCTCTCTACCAGCAGAAAACGCTGGTGGGATTAATTTTGACAGATAGTGAAAAAAGTACCTGCTCAGTAAACTTTGAGGCCGTCGTTAGTTTTGCTTATAGTGTACCTCTCAGTAAGGTTTTGCATCGGACTTCCGTCCTAAATGTCTGCGATTATTAAATAACCTCAGACGTTGGTTAGTGGTAGGTTTACAAAACAAAGTACGCTCACCGTTATACTCCAGTCTCTTTTAGCAAAGTTAGATACGAGCTGTGAGCTCTTACCGCTGTGTTTAGCGTCATATCTCCGTCTTCGAAAACCATGTTTTTGAATCAAAGCCGGTCACTACGAAAATCTAAATCGGTTGGAAATTTTCTTTTCCAGTGCCGACAGTGAGGGTTTCTCGCATTAAAACTACAGCCCAAGCTGCCAGTCGGATCATATCAAGGTTTTTAAACGAGGTTTATTCACTTTATTATGTCATCTACGCCATCCGATGTGAACACTTGTTGTGATCCAGGTTGATGCTTCTCCAGATCAATCACGTTCCAAGTAACGTTTTCGACGATCCTGATCGCTTCTTATTGAACATAGTCTCCTTTTACCAAAAAATCCTGTTCCGTCCTTCTATGCTGCAGATACTCTCCCTGAAGCGCTTGTTTTTTGCGCTACAAAACAGCACTCAAGAAAAGAGGTTTATGCAGTAACAATACCTTGCCAGATGATTTGAGGCTGTATATGGAAGCCTTCCGGTTGCTTAACAGGAATGTTTTTCTTACTAGATTTGTGTAGAGTTTCATAGTTCAGAAAGCTATGAGTGGCTTGCAACTGTTCGCAATTTGGGTTTGCTTATTTGTGCATCTGAGTTGGTTAGTGTTCAACCTCGCGTAAACAGAGTCATGAAACTGCTTTGTCAGAGGAGCAGACACCAAACTGGATCCAGACGGACAGATAAGACAGAAGAGGATCACAGGTCATATTTGGTGTCTTCATTAGCACAGATGAAGAGTTTAGCTGTTTTTGGTGCGGTGCTGCCCCAGGATGGAGTTCCCGTGACCCTCTTGCGCTTGGCTGGAGACAATGTAAGAAATAACGGCTAATCAGTGTCGCTGTTGTCCGTGCTGTCGGTTTCTTTCCGGATTATCTGACAGAGTTTTGGAGGTGTAGACACCTTAGAATGTTTGCGACAGTTCAGTACCAAGTCCCTCCCTCATCCGCTCTTTTTTCTTCAATCTAAGAATTTAAGTGAGATTAACCAAACTTTGTGCCTGTACGGCAGTGAGGCATCAGTGTCAACATTCATGTTGTTGTCCCTGATGATGATGGTGATCTACATGAAGCATGTGATGGCAGTGGATAGTGAGTCTAAGGTACGTTTATCCCTTAGGAATCATAAAAGGTGTATTTATTTACTAAGTGTTAACTTTATTCACCCTAGATTAAGCTTCGCACCTGTCGAAAACAACTGATATACCCACCTTTCTGAGTCCAAGTTCAGTACAGTGTATATCCAGTCTACTGAATTGTTTAGTCAAGACCTGGTTAAATAACTGTTCTGAACGTTTTAAAGCTGTTCGTTAAATGAAGAAAATCAGAATGGTTCTAATAACATATTGTGGACAGTATTTGCGAACAACACAATAAATTAGTTTGTATACGTTACTGCACAAAGGGTACCATGATTTTAGTTCCTGCATTTTCGTACATCGAATCACCAGTGAACACTCTTGAGGTGGGATCAACTGAATAAATCGGGTTATTGATATTGGATGTTTCCACTTGTCCGGTAGTGAAAAAACGGCTTTTCCGCGAAACAGCCTTTGATTTTGGTGTTTTGATTTGAGGGCCTTTGTTCAGAAAGGGGAAGTTAATTTGTGGTTTGAAAATCAAAGGATGATCACTCTGAGGTAGCTTCCGCTCTTTACATAGTTGAACAATACGGTGTACACAAGCCGAGGCCCTCTAACGTGCAGCAAATGTGGTATATTTGAAGTATACCTTAGATTTTGAGTGAATTGCCAAATGAATTCCCCTCTTAAACTGAGCAGTATGCCCAAAAATCATGAGGTCTAGGCTGGAGGCCTTGTTTTCTTTTTTGCTGCATGTGTAGAGCGCCTGGATGGTATAGAATAGATTGAGCATCACACCGAAGCTCAATTGGTTACATGTTGGCAAAAATCCCCAGGTCTTTACTAAGCTGTGGAGCGGCAATGTTTTTTTCACTCCCAGTCCAACTTAGACACTTTCCAGACTTATGGATTTCTCCGGCAAACTGATTGATCTTTCCTCACGTTGAATTTGGATTTGGGTCTATCCCAGGCATTTTGCTGTTCTACAGTGGGGACAGTGCACTATGAGTGTCATGGCGTTCACAACCCATGGGGTTTGGTGGACTATCTCGCTGAATGCGGAGCCCTATCAACCCATATTGTTTTTGGTGGTTCTATAAGTACACAGTTATCGTCTACCGACCCCAAATGGTTTTCAGCTTGCATGGGGATGCTCCGATACGATTCCCTGGTGGTCCTTTCTTGACAGTCTGTGTATCTGTTGTGTGAGTAAAAAGGTAGGACGAATAGTTAGAAATTTCAGAGAAGCTCTTGTATTTTCTAATGCAATACTTGTTCTTCCGTTTGGCTACTTGGTGCGCGTTTACCGCAAATGTTCCACAGCCGAGCCATTGAACTTTCCCAGTTTTATTTCCAACCGCACGTTTTTGTTTCCAGCGATTCTAGCTGAACAACTTGAAAAAGGCAAGGCTGTTGGAAGCCGTGTGAATGAATACAAGAATCGACTTGAGCTGCTACAAGCAAAACGACTCCAACTCAGAACTCAGCGTGAAGCCCAAGGTGACATACAATACACTCTAATCGAAACGCTAGCCCATCAGTCGTCAGTCAGTCAGGCAGCCAATCAATCTGTCATCCACTCATTCGTTTTTCAACAATTTATTGAGTTATTCATACATTCATTCACTGATGCATTCAGTCGTTCGACCAGTACAGATTTAGCAACTAAGGTGACTGCGAAAACCCTGAAACAAAAGAAATAATATCTGAATGATTATGACATAAAACAAAAAGATTTTTTCCACTCTTTTCATAGTAAAAAATGTTCTTTTGTGATTAATGTTCAACTTAGAGTTCTAAGGATAAACTAAACTAAGTACCCGTTTTCCGTATAGTGTTTCAGGGTAATTTTCATCTACCTTGTATCACATCATGGCAAAAAACGGCATTAGGTCGTTGTAGTCCATGCTCGAACAGGTCTGCACTGAGTGGGTAGTTTCAGACCCAAGATATTCATTCCTACATCGAAACAAAGTAATCAGTGAATAGAAGTTCTACTTTTGACCTTCCAGGAGGTGAAACCAGCAACAGAGATCACAGCGTCTGTGAGTATATTAGCAAGGCCCGTTCATGAAACTTACTAAGGAGTATCGAAATAACTGACTTTTTTTTAGGAAGGTCACTTGGTACGCAATGGAAATTTGATACTTTCGGGCCAAGTCCATCTGTCATTGGTCAGATTTGGATGTAGGGCTGGGTGAATTTAACTGTTGATTTTGTTAGGTGAATTAGTTTAACTTCGTTGATTGAAAGGAACTATTGATTCCATGGAGTAAATTCGAATCGCACCATGTGGGAAACATGCTGGGTTCTTGAAGCTATTGTCATTCAGTTGCAGGAATACGTGCTCACCAGACGTCTTTTCCAGTGAGGGCTAGAGAGATTTCTTAACTTTACGGTTGGTTATTCATCAGAGGTCTTCCCAGTGGTACGTATTATGACAGAACCTGCACTTTTATCCTTGTCCGCGGTGCAACTACTTGGCTCCTGAGCAAAAACTTTGAGTCATTTGGGGCAAATTCTATTCCCAGGTGATGAAAGCACACGAGGGGCGGATGTCATTTGCGAAGAATCTGATAAGTGCCAACCAGAGTGATAAATTCCGTGCCACCGAAAAAATGACGAGGAAAAGGTTGATTAGATCAGTTGTATTCCATGGTTATCGAAATTTTCTGTGTGGATGTCTGGCATTCTTGAGGGGTAGTAGTTGGAGAACTGTGTTTCCATTAGCAACAAAACGTTGTATTCGTAAAGCCCAAGTGTTCTCCTTTGTTGTTGCTGCCAGTGGTAATGTTGATGATGATAATCGTTGGTCTAATGTTAGACTAATTTCATCTGCATTTTTCACAGGGCTTATTTACACCGATCAGCAGGAGCAGATTATCACAGAAGAGGAGTTTGATTTGCTAAAGCAAGTCGGAGAACTGGAGACCGAGTTCCGACAACAGTTTGAGGAGTGGGAGGCTGTGAAGCAAGCGGTCAACTATTGCAGGCAAATGGTCGATTCAAGCCGCGCGCGGCTTGTTCACGGTCAGTGAAAATCACATTTAATAGCCTTTTGCTCTAAGAATCTTCAATGCATATATGTATTTGTTATTGTTTGGCAAAAAATGCGGCTGTCCGGTTTCAGTAGGACTGAAAATGCCATTTGATGAATCAAAATAAGAACTGGCAGATCATATCTAAATTTAAGACAAACTATGCCCGATTCTACAAACGTGTTGCTAATGATAAGGCTAACAGGCCTGATTGATGCAGTACACTGTTTATTTTCTTGTTAGTATTGCTAGGTGCAGAAAATGGTCTGCCACCAGTCAACAAACCATGTCAAGTGAGGCGAAGAACAAGTGGCTGGAAATTGCTCTTAGATTTGCTCTCCGAAAATGCCGTCCGTGGTGAGCACTGATAGGAGGAATACCAATCAGACGGATCGTTACGGAGCATTTTCATCCCCATTTTGCGCACACACTGCCTCGAAGTCTTAATCAGCTATGTTCACTCATTACTCGGTTTTGCCATCAATGGTTAGAGGCATTGTCAGACATGGCCCAGTCGTACCCTCAATGGCGCTCGTGCATCAAAGCTATTGCCTTCAATACATAGTTCTCTTCACAATCTCCCCACTTAAAAGTCCACTGACAGACCTGGATTTACGCATCAATTATATTAGCTCCCGCCTCCAATGCGCAGCTACCTACCTCACCTCCCCAAATCGTCGGTGAACAAAACTGTGGCATCTACAACCACTGTACGCGGTTCTTAAACCTGATAATCATGATGATGTTTGCCATTCATGAAGTAAGTGCGGCCGTTAGTCAGCTTCACTGATTGAACAAGACTTCTAACAGTAGATCGTGTACACATGCTCTGTGAGTTCCATTCTCTAGATAGACATGCTGGAATCTCACCAATCTGGTGAGCTGACTACATCATGTTGAGAACACGTAACTGAGCGACTTCTTCGCGTTTTACTTGGTTGTACTGGGCCAACTGCTACTAGGAATACCTGATTTTTTCCGTTTCTTAGTTGCCTTTCAAATTAAGGTGACTGAATTTGGCTTGTAGACAAGCCAACTTAAGGATACCAGATTGTGGGCGCAGATCTTCAAGAGAAGATAGCCATCTTGAGATATCATAATAGTGCGAGAACCACTGTTGGTTACGGGACCCATAAGTGAAACTCTAATGGACTTTCTAGACGCACAAAGCTGCACATGTCAACCTTGAGCACACAAACGCGCATTTTGCAGCAGAAAAGAACATTCAAAGTTTTATTATGTAGGCATACCCAAGTCTCTCAACCGGACTGGTCTCCTTTTAAAGGCCACGTGCGCGTTAAAAAATGAGGAATACCGAATCAGGGTGGCTTTATTTTAAGTGACAGCAAAGACTCCAGTAGGTGGCCTAGCCTATTAACAATCCCCTTACCCCAAGAGGGACCATGTGTTATCTATGACTGAGCGAGTAATGCTGCTACATGGAGCACGCAAAAGATCGACAGATGCATATCGCTTCTAGAAGTATGCACAGAGAAGGAAGGCTTTTGCGATCTTTTCACGCTTGATATCCAGCACAACGGACAAATTTATCCAAAACAAACTACTACGCAAGAGCAATCTACGACGGACCGATAGGCAATCACAGAGTCAGAACTATCGTCAGCAAGTCACACCAGAGATATGCGGCCTTCTTACCCAAACCATATAAACGTAAGTGCGAGTGGATGAAACGTCCATGCAACAGCGAATAGTCAACATGTCCTTGAATGGTGAAGAAACCTTGCCAAGCTCGTCAGACAAGACAGTCACCTCTGAGTCCACAGTGGCTATCAATATTCCGCAACTAAAGACTCATATCTAATCCTAATCATGGCTGGCGTGATTGGAAAGTGGGAACCGTTAGTGAGAAGAGGCTTCGTCTAAATGGCCCAGATAAGCAGAGGCGCTACCGGCATAATGTCATATAATTTTAAAATGTTTTTCAATTAAGTGGAACGACCGCATTTGTTTTATACTTATTCAGGCAATAATTTCTGCTGTTGGAAGAACTTTCTTTGGCTGTCCTGTTAACCAGAGCGAATTTGGATTAGTTTCTACTTGCGCGGAAGTATAAACACTGATCACGTCTGATATACCAATGACGTGTGCTGTTGAAGGCAGTTCTAGCATGCTGCCGAAGTCACTTGTACATCTGATAGTCCATGAAACACAACAGTCAAATCTGGAAGTTTAAAGGGTATCCGACCGCAACACATCTTGAAGAAATCGGAAGAGAAAAAAACGTTCAGCTGTAACACCCTCCTGGTGCCTAGCTGCCCTGCCAACCGAAGGAAGCACGAGGGCTCGGATACTGTCAGGTTGCCCAAGGATAGACGGGAGAAATCGGGATGAGTGGTCGGGTTCGAACCACAGACCTTCCGGTCAGTAAATTCGCGCTCTGACCACTAAAGCATTTCTTCCTCATTCGGAAGAGAGACAGACAAAACCAGTGTTGTTCGAAAATATTCTTGGTAGTGTCCGCAACAACATGCGCAGTGTTAGGGAGATTATCATGGAACTTCCGGGCGCTGTTATTTCTATCCACTTTTCTGATTGCGACCCTTTTGTCCATCCCTGCCGCTGAGTGGATACGCTGTAAACAACAGCCGCCAACTTTTGATACCTGTTTACACTTTTCTGTATGATTGCTGACCAAACAACCTAAAAAATACTTACTGCAGACTAGTATTCCGTCCCTTTATTCAATCATTCATCCTTCGTTGCACTGCAGTGATTGCCTGTTGTTGCACGACTGTAATGCACCGGTGTAAGTGCTGGTTTTGAGACTATTCAGTTCGTAAAAGTTTTCTGAACCGCTCAAAGATGGAAAATCTGCTGAAGTCTAATTATGCCGCATAATATACTTGGTTATCAGGTGTGACAAAGTTTATTGGTACTACTGCTTGGATTTCTTCTTTTACCTCGCATTGGCTCGTAACCTAGTTATTTAAGGGGGGAGGGGGTTCTGTTCATCTGGTGTTTTCCGCTTATTGTTGGCTACTTATATTTCCTACATTGTGCTTTGATGTATTGACTGAACGTTCGTCTCCATTTGCCACAGAATTCGAAAATTGGTACCGAATTTGTTTCTTTGACGCCGAACTGCCAAAACTTCACACGGAAATCAAAGATCAGGAACCAGTTGATGAAACACATCATAAAGTTAGCACCACCGGTGAATCAATTCAACCTATTCAGTCGGCAAAAGTAGCCAGTTTTAAAAATGTTCCACAATGGGAGAAATACGAGCGTGCCAAAGAAGCCGTTATTCAACGGGTGAGTTTGGTCGGATCTGACCAGAAATTTAGCACTTTTTGGTTTTCTGATCAATGGTCGGTTGTATCGTGTGACCTTGTCGCTGACCAATCAGAGCTCACAGCCCGAGGTTGCTGTTGTGGAAAGTCTGTGACTTTGCTAGTGTGGCAGGTAGAGTGACAAAATTTGGTTAATGGTTTTCCCTTTTTGGTTGATCGAAATTCCACGACCTGCTAGCCTACATAAATGTGTCGGATGCACAGAGGTGACGGGTTCAGCTCTGGGTATGTGCTAACAGAATAGATTTTCTATCCTTGTAAAGGATGGTGAAATAACTTTCTGTCTATTTTGGATTGCAGACACTTGGTGATCCACCGTTTATCGCTCTTGTAGAGTTGTGTTCTGAATCACTATAGGTGATATTATTTTCCTCTGACTGGCGAGTGCTCTACACTGCTAATAAATTTTAGCAAATTTTTAAGAAGTAGGACTCAGAGGGCAACCGCTTTTAGAAGACTTCCACTACTCTCTATTTAGGAGGCTGGAAAAAGTGTCCAACAGCTATGGGAGACATTTATTAGTAGTAATGGCTTACGTGATAACAAGTGTAAACTGGTTTTGACATGCAATATACTCGTAGACCAATTAAGGTGCGTGATAACTCATCAAATTCATCTATCCTCTTCAGCATATATTTGGTGACCTACCCAGATCCAAAAACGCCCGTTACGGTTTGTCGAGGAGTGTCCCTGTGAACAGATAACAACGAACTATTGATTAGGTATACTGAAACTTCTCCTTTTTCTTCAGGTTGTTATGTATTACTATAGAAATATTATAGCCGATAGAAGGTATTTATCTTCCCGTTCATATATTATACAATGCAAATAGAGGAATACTTTGCAGAGGATTTCTTTTATCTGCGTCTTGCTGAAGGACCCAGGGAC
>SJOL01008686.1:420588-486598 GCA_004794785.1 Opisthorchis felineus
GTGTACAGGCTCACTGTGTGTGGTATGAGCTCAAATCGTGAAATTCAGATCATTACTTTAGTACGTCAACATGAGCTTCATTTTCAGAAAACAATCGAGTCATCAGAACTCAGGCTTTTCCGACACGAATAGCGATTAGCGTACAGTCTAGAGGATACATTCGGTCTTAATGAACAGGTGAAACGCGGAGAACTGCATGACCACCATATGTTATATTCTGACGTAGTTTCGTTATAAGAAGGCTCCACACCCGGACATTAGGTTCACAAATTTAACATTTTACACTTCTTGATCGCTATGCAAACAACGTTCTCGAGAATGGAGATTCTTCCTTCCTTTTTGTTTCATATGTCGACATTGAGCCGATGTAGTATTCAGGTTTCCGGATAAACTGAATATTTGGGTGAAGTGAGTTCAGCAATTTCAAGGCAGAGTTAATGCTCAGTGAAAAGTATGCAGAAGACGGACGTGGATGGGCGAGTACATATTTACACAGTCTTATCTTATTAGGACAGGAGCAAATCCTGATAAAATATCCAGTCATAAAGCCCATAGCAAATGTCTGAAAGAGAGACCAAAATTCCCGGAACTGTGCCCTGTTAAAGAGAGTTATCCACAACACTTGATACTAAACTAAGACCGAAGATGCATCCATCCAAACTAACCATACATTTACAAAAGATCCAACTGCTACTTTGGTCTCCAGAGGGCTAAGAAATATTATTCACTCAAGAGTCACTAATCTGCACTCAAGCTTCAGTCGCACTGCTGCCACAAGATTCCAACTAGAGAACGGGTTTCCAAGGTCTATACCAGTTTCTGCTCGTATTCACTCGTTTGACCGCATCGAGCCTTGTATATTGGTCGTACATTGAGGCGGTTATCGAACAAAATGCGCGAAAACCGCTCCATTGAAATGCGGGGTGTGATAAAGAGTATAAGCTCGAGCGATACTGTGACACACCTGGCCGAGACGCATTGGTCTGTTGGAAAGGATGTCCTCCTGTTACCTGCTGGGCGTTTTCAAGCTGGTCACGAACAGTAAGAGTGGGAATCCGGTCACGGATTGCACAGCTCTCTAGCTCGAAGAAGCCAATACGAACTTTTAACCTGTGTTAGCAAACGATCATTCCAGCTACACCTCCGCGATGGACAATGTCAAGCGTGTCTTTCTGAGTTAACCTATTGTCCCCTTTAATCCCTTTGTCCGCAAAATTCCGCAATCTTTCTAGGAGGCAGGCGCCCGCTTTATATTTATATATAATTTCGCAATATTTTTGCATGTGAGCAATCAGAGGAATCATATTCGTTTTGCGGTGTTGTTTGTTCTGATGATTTTCACGTGTAAGTTAGAACACCGTGGGATACTTGCCAATATATAACCAATTCTGATTCTTACCTTTCTGGACTTGACATATTTTGTATTTGAGTAAGAGAGGAGGTTTTACCTGGTAAAATCATGGGAATGACGCCCGTCAGTCATAACCGCATACTGACATTATATCCCTACCATGAAAACAACCTAGTAAAGCCGTTTAGAACCAATCACAAAATGAATTTATATTCACTCATTTTATTATTGGACTGGAGGTGATAAACCACGTGCAACATTCGCAGCTGCACTGTTCATCCTAAGTGGCGGGTGCAAAAGACAGGCGGCCCAATACATCGTGAAAAATGGAACCCAGCTGACCTACTCTTCGCCAGCGTAATTTCTCCACTTGCGAGAATCATTCTATCGCATGCAATGTCTTTTTACAGAGGCGCGATTTTATCTAACGCTGGTATGACGATCAAAATTTGCTATCTTTCGTAGTGTCTTGTGATACATCAACTCCAAGGGGAAACTCATCAGTATCCTAACAAGTTTCTTCACGCTTCCAAATGAAAAAAAGTTGAAATAAATAATTAAACTCTGAGTGTGGCTGATCAATAGCGATAACCCCCAGATAGTATGCAGAATGCATGAAAAGCAACCTAAAGAGGAAGATAACCAGATGGCTGTTTTACTGGCCTTACATGAGGAATATTTTGCTCATTACACAAGTCTAGAATAAGTAGAGTTTGCATTCTGTGGTCCTAAAGTTATAAACTTATAAAGTTGCAAAACCATAGGTTGACCATAGAGCGATATATTTTCAGCAGAAGACCATTCAGCGTTTAAAAAGTTGCTTTAAAGAAGGGTTTTGAATTATGAGCGTTTTGTGAATAAATTTTCTACACCAACCTCAAGCTTAATAGGTTGTTTGATTGACTGGCTTGAATACTTGACGGTTTTCTCATTGAGATTTTGGTGCAATTTGAGAGTCTCATTAGGTTTCTGTCATTCTGGGATTAGTTTCATGAATCTGACCTTCCTGACAGATAATTTTGATCTTTTCTTCAGAGGATCGACTAATCCTATAATCTCAGTGGAAGAATGCCACGAGCTTGTGGGTTATTGTTAGTGTAGAGTAAGGTTTGAGCAAACAGGTCGGATTGTTTGAATTCAAAACTGTGTGTACACTCGTGTCTATTTGGACCGAATTCCTAACTGAAGCATTGGGTATGGAAAGCTTAATTTTGTTTTTGGCGATAACGTTACTGGACTGCTAGAAGACGTATACTGTCGGCTCACTGGGTAAAAATTTAGTCATATATTGCCAATCGTTGTACGAAGTGATCGTCTCATGGATAGGCTTCATCATCCAGACTGGTCTGCATAGCTTACAGCGGATGGTGGCTCACTGCTGAATAAAGTCTTTGAAGTTGTCTTCCAGTTTATCCCTCACCAAGGAGTAGGTATGTAAAATGTCTGAAATTATAGTCAACCGGGAGCAATCCAACGTAATTCCGGTTCTCGAAGTCTTGGAATGCTTCCAAGGAGGCAAAAAATCCACTATTGTGCTTCTTCATAGATGATGTGGATGCATCTGAAAGCAGTTGCACACATTAGTGAACAGCGGATCTAAACATCAAACAGAACATTCAAGGGAGCCAAAAATTCTGTACTGGAAAAGTTCATCTATTGAAGGACAAAGTGCGATCTGAAATGGGCATAATTTATTTTCCTGGCTCGGGTCAAGTTTAACTGATACGTCGGGAAAGGTACTGCTTCAAGACTACGGGGATCGTCCGGAATAGGTATTGATTGTTTTCAGCAATCAGTTGGGCCACGTTTAGTTGCGCGCAAAAAAATCTCAAGGATCAAATCGTCCAAATGGAGGTTTATCAACAAATTCGTGGCCCAAATGATTGCTGGAAACAATCATTTGTACTCAAATCTTTGGATTACATGGGCTTCTATACACCGTTTTAGGAACTGCCAATTCCAAATCGGATACCAAAGTTCACACCGGCTAAAAACAAGGTGGCCACAAGATGGCGAAACCCACGTGGTTGATCCTAACAAGACTTGCGATAATAGGGCCAAAGAACGGTATACGTTCAGGTGGTATAGGCGCAGAACGGAAACAACAAAACGACGAACCATTTTGTACAAAATAAGAACAGAAGAAAAGACTCAACAGCGCCCCCACCCAAAGCCAGAAAGACTTTCCCTGAGTTTCCAAATCAAGCCACCGCGTGCAAAAGATGAGGTCAACGAGGACGGTACAATAGCTCTAGCCAAAAACGTGTCCCGCAATCCGAAGCATGCGCCTATGGTGGATGAGTAACCAGCTGTCTTCTACTCCTTCCAGCGGGAGAGTGCTAATACATTACGCTCAACCTTACCGGATCCAGTCCATACCAGCACTTCCCGAATATGGCCCCCACTTCCGGGCTTGGCATACAAAATCCACTAATAAGCGTGAAAGCCTTATTGCTTAAGGGGCATCGCGGGTGAAAGAAGAGCTCTCACATTAAGCCCTCTTGTGTTAACCGTGTTAACTGGTTGCTAAATGAGGTAATCAAGCTCTATCGGTTAACTCCATCAGTCGAACTAGTTAGCGTGTCTGGATATCTGAGCCCACCTCAGCGTTTATTGGGTAGGTTTTTGAGTGTGGATCTTAGCTAGTATATGCAGAAGAGAAGATAGAGGCGATAGGAGGGTATTCGAACTAGAGGACTCTTGTTTGCAGGACGGCTGCTGTATCAGCTGAACTACTACACATGTGCACTTGATCTCCACAGTGATACATCAGAGATTTGTCCAACGAATTGACACGTGATACTTGTCAGCCCAATGGGGCCTTCTAGATGGGCCATCCAAGAACATCGGTTTTGATCTCATGCGGATACCAAGAGCATTCCTGATCATTCCTGAGTGTGTATTTCAAGCTTGCACGCACACAGATGTACTTCACGTGTTTTCGTTTGTCCTATTGTGACGTGACCTAAAACGTAAAACTAGCAGCTACGTGGTATGAGAAGAACCTGGGTTGGGATGATAGACGGAAGCATGTGATAAATTTCAAAAGTATTCTTTATCTGATGTGACATTTATACCAGTGGATTTCAGTTGCCTTTACGTGTATAATCATAATGACGGACTTCGTGCAAGTTAATTTGATGGGTTACGTAGTGAGATATGACATTTGACTGGTCGCGGAGGCTGTTGCAAGTCGGATGTACAAACCTGCCCTAAGAAAACGAACGACCACAGCCTCCACTGAAATGGTACAGTGGAATGTGACCGAAAGAAGCCACGAAGAAGCACTGGAAATGAGTTCGTTCGCTATCCAATCTTCCCAGTTCCTTCTCGGGGCTATTCAACACAGTCGACACTTGTTGCTGTAAATATCTACTCAACAAGTTAGGTTTCGCCGGAAATCCTGGTGAAATCAAGGAGGCCTCTATTTTTTGAAGTCGTTGTGCGAATAGGAGACTAGATTTAAAATGTGTTTGTGAAATATTTCGGACACATTAAAGTAACCCTGCCAACATCAACGCACGTTACGCAGGACTGGCGCTATTCCCGTCGACAAGCATAAGCAATGGTCATAATTTGTCAACCAGTTTTCCAGCACTTGGTGCACATAACTTATAACTTGTGCTGATCATGTAATGAAGAGCCATGTTCGAAAAAGGTGCGAAAGGCTTAGCTGTCAAATCGGACTGCTAGCTAATTTTCCTCCGAACCTGAACAAATATGCCTAAAACGGTCATATCCATATCACAAGATTTGGCTGCCAATAACGAGCAGTTTACAGACTCACCCTAGTAGTGTTATTTGAAAATGTAAGTTCCCGATCACTCGTGAACCTCCGTTTCTATGATACAACTTGTATTAACTTAACTTATTCAAAAAGCAACGCTAAAACGCTTCAGGAACTTTTACCAGGAAAAAGTTAAGGCAAGCATTACTGCAATTGCTGTCTTTGTGGGCCTAAGAACTTTGGTTTCCCAACGGATCCGAAATAGCTGAATCGCCATTCTACGTCGATGTGATTTACCTTTGGTTAACGAATTTGGCCGCCAAATGTCAGCTGATCTAGGTATGCACGGCTGTTCGCAACATACTTGGGCAAAGTTGCTCATTAAGATCCATGATCCAAGTAAAAAAGGGATTTTCATGCAGAAGTTCCGTTGCGATTTGATCTGATTGTTTTATCCACAATAAGATCGTTTTTAAGTTCACAAGAATTGTGCCTGGGTATTTTGTTCTGCTGGGGTATCCTTGCACAAATATCGTTTGACTAAGTGAGGTTATGGCCGCCTGCGTTTTCTGAGGTGCACATATATACCACGACTACAACGCAACCATAATTCATTGATTTTCATACGAGCGTGATCACAAGTTTCAGATTCAAGTTTGAGGCTCCCAAACATGAGACATGCGGACCAGTTCATCGTCAACGTGCAACAAATATAGTCGTTGTTTCAATTCTGAAAATCAGTAAGGATTACTGCTTTGCACTCCAACAAGACAGTGGCAATTGAGTTCAGTCAGATAGGATTCGGAAATGATAAACTAATAAACTCATCAAGTTTGATACGTCACTGTTCCTCGTTTTAGTCAAGGTGCTAATGCAACTTTGACAAAAACGGAATAAAGAAATTGAAGTCATTTAACCAATTACCTGCGAATTGAAACTTCTGACCCAAGGGTATCCTGTATGTCCCGTCAACACCCACTTGATGATTCAAAGAGACTAGAAAAGTTCCCATGTGAGTGAACAATTTGGTAGCCAACCGCTTTCTCTGGTGTGATGAGAAGACATAAATAATCCCATTGACTTTCCTCCTCAAAGGCGAAAGCACACAGGATACTGCCGGTGCGGTTAGCCAGGCCAGTTGCTTCTCTCATGGAAGAACGGAATTGCGCCTGCAGATTTGCAGTACTCCTGAAGCCACCATAAAATCCACCATACTGCAGCACCTTCACCAGCCAAATCGATTTCCTGCCGCAAAAGGGAATATTGCACCGAGAATGCACTTTCGTTACTAACCTAAAACTACCAGTCGACCACCACATTGGACGGTCGGTGTACCCAATAACTCTACTTCTCGCCTTTGTACTACCAAAATTTCTTTGTAACAAGAGGCAGTTTAATTGTTAGTTAGGCTGGAGTACAGTCGCGGCAACATTTTATGGAAGATATTCCAATGAAGAAAGAAAAAAAATTGGTCTATCTCATAAACACTTGATAGTGAACGGATTCATAATAAACATAGTTACTAATTTTATTATGCAGACCACGTTTCAATCCGAGAATTCCGTCGTCTTCCTTTTCCGCTTCTGGTTAAACAGAACGGAAACTGATTTAAAACAAGAACAACAACAGCACTCGTTGGCAGATTACCGTCTTTATATACGTATTTAATTGAAGATTATACATATATATAATATGTACTGACTGCAAGAGCACTGTTCACATTAAACATCTATCCGGGTATAACGGATGACAAAATCCACAGATCGCCTTGGGAATGGAATGTGACAACTATGGTTTTCGCAGCTTCATTGTTCTGAAATTCACAACACTATTATCAGTATCTTCTATTCAAGGAAACACCACTGAGGAATCTTAAAGTAACTCTAGGACCGGGGACTTCAAAACGAACGTTATCGCTCACACCGGGGGCAGCGAGATCACATATGTGGGTGGAGGAAAACAGTCTTGATGTGAGGAATGGGATGGATATATTTATTCGACCTAAAATAAATTCCTCAAGCATTCAAATTTGTGGTATGCACACATTAACGCAGCAAGATGAGGCTTTTGAGTACTCGTCAGTTATAGCAATCAACGTCTATGCAAAGTAGTTTTCATCTACCCAAACCCGATAAATAAAAAACAGACACGTTTCTCCACATAACAACGAAAAGAAGGGCAATTATAGGAAACCTGAAGGACGTTAAACTGTCGCGCTTTTTCAGCCATATCGATTATGCAACTCTGAGAGTCTCCAAGGAATTTTACTCTGTGCCTATTTAGGGCTAGGCTACCGGTCAAGCCATGTGAAAAGTTTCCAGTAATTTGACGGGAGAGCGAATCAGCCGAACTTTGCACAAAACGTCCTTACGCGTTTGCGCGTTGATAAATTTTGCTGAACAGTACAGGCTATCTCAATTGTAGGTTTTGCAGTTCAACTTTGTGGATTTGTTGCTTTGAAAACTCTATTGCTCAAACATTACCCTCCCAGTGGACGTGTATTTGCTTGGGGATGTCTTGTCGGATACCATGTCTCTGAAGTGTGTTCTACTTACGGGAGAGGGAGAACTAAAGTTCTTTTGACGATTGTATTTAATTGGGGTCCGTCAAAATCTACACGATGAAAGGAACATTGATTTTCTGTCTTCACCAAAAAATCGTCGCACTTTTAGTTGGAAGATGTGTCAAGTAACCAACCAATTGCGTCCACCCGAGGTGCTGTTCTTGCAGAACGCCCACGGAGCATTCCTGTGTGCAGCTGTGAGTGCTCAGGTATGTTAAATAGGCACGTTTGTTGTAAACCGTATGTGACAATTGACGGTGGGCAGACATCAGTGAACAGGTAACTCGCTGCAATAATCACCTGCAAGTTTAAGATATAGGTAGGTTGGAATATGTGCAGTATCTTGTCCTTTTTTTCTCCTGAACAAAAATAGCTGGTATTATTTCACTGTTGTTTTGGGCCGTTTTTGAAGGTTCTCTTTAAGAGAGGGAGGATTTATGGTCATGTCAAATAAAGGGTTTTAATTCGTGGGGAGCCAGTAGTGCGCGGGAATGCACTAAGTGTATGCTTGAAAACAACCACCAGCGGGACCGAACAAGACCGTTCTAGCATGGGGGCAATACTCTCTAGAGGGCTTTCAGTATTTACAACCATGGTCAAATATGGAAAACTTCCGAAACTGCATCAAGTTTTATTGCTTGGTTTCCGGATCATTTATATGCTTATTTCTCCCCGTCTGGATAGTTTAGTCTCCCGAACCGATTCATCAAAATCATGTAAACCTCAACACTTGCACTCAGATGCGGTGTTTATAGGCAGAATGCTGTGATTTCGCTGCAGTTTCATTGATTTTAGCACCTCTGGGGTACCGGCTTTGTTCGAGAGATTAATAATCGCCGTTTGCACAGCAAAGTTGGTTAATTTTTGTCCGCATAATTACCCGGTAAAATGCAAGAGATATAATCACTGCTAATGATATCACATTTGTTAGAAGTGCAAGGATCAGGTTCGCAACTAAGCAAGCACATCATACCGGATCCTTTGCACAGTGAATTCATCATTTGTGCGCATACACAACTCACTTCTAAAGATGCGACCGGCCTGCAATTGATGAGCTAGTTATGCTAGGGGAGGCATCACCAATAACATGCCGACCAACTGCCTAATGCAACCAACCTGCCTAAAATTTAAAAAGCCCATTCTACCAGTGTGACGGTGCGTACTACTGGTGGTGCTTGCGACTGGTGTTTGGTCAGCGGTCAAATCGCCTTTACTGCACCCAACGGAAGGATCTTGAGGATGTAGATATGTAGCAAAGTGAAAAGCGTCTTCCGATGACGCAGTAAAAATTTCTGATGGTACATCTTGTTAGAACTGTTCCACGACTACCTGCTTTCACATCTTTAGGCAGGACCGCCTTGAGTTAAATTGAGAACCACTGAGAAATTTACCACCCAATTCCAGGAGGTTGATTTTGATTGCAAAACCTGATCTCAATAAACTGATTATGCAATTCGATGACTAACACTAAGCAAAGTAATCGCACAGCCGTAATGTCCTTTCGGTGCTTATCTGTCATGCCACCCGTAGGAAGCACGAGTGGCGAAATACTGCCACGTTTCCCAAGCCTACACAAGGGCAGTCGAGATGCCCGAGGTTGGGTTCCAATTAGGGACCTTCCTATCAGTTAGTTCACACTTTAATCACTGAGTTATCTATAGCTCATAAGCCGATGACTGCCAATTAGTCTACCTTATCAGTGTCAAGCTGTTTAAAACGCTTCGAAGAAACTGTGCGGTAGTCTCATTGGAACTGTCCAAATCCCTAGATGTGCTTGTAGTATTCGGCGAATTTTTGCCTTGCTTCTTTAGAATTACCAAACTTACCGATGATACCACAAAGGAATGTAGATAAAAATGCGACAAAAGTAACAAAACCATGTTGCTTCAGTATGATCTTGTGTTTGGGCGGTATCTAGATTCCTGGAGCAAACGTGGGTTCTAGATATGGCTGTGATATGTGTAGTCGCTTATGACGTCGCTTACAAGTTATGTACTTTATCCTCAGGTGTAGCTGTCATGGCCAGCGGCGTTCACAAATTGTACAGTGTGAATGCACAATGTACGACCGATTCAACGAATTGATGTTGCAAACGTTAAGCTAAATTTGTGTGTAGTAGAAGCCAGAATCTGTTAGATCTTTTAGTTACTCAACGACTGGTCTTAGCGGGACACCAAAAATATCTGGTCTTTCGTATCCGGTGTTTTGTCTGCAAACATAAATGCGCTCTGCCAAGGTCACTAATACCAAACGGTGGTATTGATATGGATTTACAGCATATCATCACTGTTTTCCTCATTGATATCAATACGCTTGCGCTAAGTTTTGGTGCTTAACTGTCTTAGAAAAACTGTTATTTATGGTTCCTGGACGATAAAATCAACATTTTCCGTGACTCTATATTTCGGATGTTTCTGTTTGTACTAGCGCTCAGAAACTGCCCAAGTTTACCGTAGTCGCTGTCGCGGGGAACTCAAGCTAGCGAAATGTCAAGATGGTAATGGTTAGTCTGATATACGTGCGTATGCATCAATCCGTTGTCAGCGCAGTGGTTGTCGAAAATGTAGTAGAATACCCCACTCCAAACGGTTTTGCGCAACTATTCTGTCCAAAAATTGTTGGGTTATTATACGCAACCGTGGGTCACTTAGTATTGTCCAAATAAATCGAGGTTGATAGATCGTTTCCGTGCATAGAACACAGCCATCGTATTGTTAGTGTGAAGTTGTCCTAAACCTTTTTACTTGTGATGCTTGCCCCGGAACGCACAAACGTTTCCTATTTGTAATGCTACACATCTTAGTATGATAATATGAGTACTTCGGGCTACAATGAACACAGTGCGTCTAATTGAAGCCCGCAGTTATCTGATAGCTTGCAGTTACAGTCAGGTCTCAGTTTGTGCGTTCACTGCACAGAAGGAAATTGATGAAAATCGGCACCGCAAAGATGAAAGAGCACAACGTGATTGGGGTTTGAGCGGGAGAATGTATAAAATATCGCGCTGAAATCGGTGCTTTGACTGTTTTTTTACTTCGCTCGCCCACTAAAATCAAGCTTGTCAATGCTCGTCTTTGTTGATGACTGAATCGACGATGGGGATTAACAAGCCTGAGAGAAAATGGATCTCGATGCAAATACTCTTGATGAAGTTTCAAAAGCTGTACGACTGAAATTCTGTGGTATGTGCTCAAAAAGGTGTCATATTTAATGGGAGGATTAGAAGTTTCTTTTGAAGATTGTTTGTCTGATGACCATCCTAGGCATGAATCGGTACTGGCGCTTTTCAAGAATGTGCGCGTATACTAGCAGTTGTGCGGCAGAATGCTAGGACATGAATGCCACCTTGTGGTGAGGCTTCTAAGTCACGGCCCTTATACTGGAGACCTTAATCCTCCATTTGAATGAGTTTTGGAGCTCTGAGTGCATATCATCCGGTAGTTCACCAAACGAGAGTTGTTTTGATCAGCGTCTGCGTAGTGTAGCTCCTTTTATTTGCAATAAAGTGTGGGGGAAATAAACAAAAAAGAGATTCTTTACACCCTACTACACTTCAGCGTATGCCCCCTTCTCCCTTACTTCACTGGTGCCACTGTGTCCCTCCGTTTTGCTTGAGGCCCTGTTTGCCTTGTATCAGTGCTTGCAGTGATTTCTGGGCGCCCGCAGCTAGGAACATCCTCGGATAACCTGGAATAAGTTGGTGAACACTTAAATCATACCCATCTCTCTGATCCTAAAGTTTAAACCCCAAAGACAAGACAAGACAAACTAGCCTTTTATGTCAAACGGACGCCCTCGGCACCGACTTACGCTGCGTCTCAGACACAAGGTTCCGGGGCAAAAGTGACTGCGTAGTTGTCGCAGCCATTGACTCGCAACGTCGCTGCGCCCTGTCCGACAATAACGTATTGATAGTGAAAAGACTTTCGCAAAAAAAGGCGAACAACTCGACTATTAACCAACATTCTCCTCCATATTTTCAGTCCGTTCCTCTGTCTGAATTAAATCACTGAATCCCAATTCTGTTGGAGCATGTTTTGGGCATGGTGTTCAGCGTGAACCTGGGGTAGCTGTGGCTACAAATGCAGTCTCGAAGAACCCGACTTGTGAATAGCCTCAAGTTCTCGTAGATCAACCCAAGTATTCTTATAGTGCTGCAGTGGTGCAGGTCACGCTCGTCATTGTCTGCTGTTTAAGAGGGTTTGGCCAGTCAGCAAAACTAATAAACCATTTCTGCACTAATAATATGTGTTCTCGACGTGGGTACTGCCAGTGACAGACCTAAGTTATATTACGGTGTTGAGACCACGGAGCACTCGCTTCACCACTCCTTTATACGTAGCTACTGAGACCACATGAATCTAACACTGGACAGCACCTGGATGTGCTAGAACTAATCTACTCACTAACTTCTGTTTTGTTCCGATGCAAAACGACCTGTTAGTTGTTGGCTTGTGTTTGTTCGGGCTTCCTCCAGGCCTGGAGTCGGCGAAAGCCTTGCAGAATCTCCAAAAGCTAGTAGGTTCACAGATTTGTTTTATTCTGTTTACAGCTATGCTGTGACGACCACACAGAGTGTTTCCTTTGTGGATGGCCTTTGAAATGTCTGACCTTGACAATTTCACAGGCAAGTCCAACAGTCAGATGCAATTCCAGCCCATACTCTATCGAAGGCGATGGTTCATTCTGGCCATGTTCTGCTGCTGTTCAATGTCCAACTCCTACCATTGGATTCATTTGAATATCATCTCCGATCGCGTTCTGTACATATGGAACGTGTCTATTCCAGGTGAACATTCACTTTATGTCATCTTTGTGAAGGAGGTTCTTTGCATAGGTTTACATTTTTTCGTCAATTTATGCCTCATTGTTGTGGGTGTTACTAAGCCGTTGTGCATTAGATTCGCCCTTATTGGTGCTCAGCAAACAGTTGGTAGCCGTTAAGTTTGTCCTACGGAATGTGACTTTTGCCAAAAAGCTTCTGGCCAGTGGAGGTATTTCTTATTATTCATGTTGTTCCTCACCGTAACTGGCCGGAAAATCCCTCAAAAATGGGAGCGACACGTCACATTTCCAAATACTTTGGAGTGCTCTTTTTTGAAATCGAGCTGAAAGCCACGCGGCACCTACCCGATGGAAAAGGACATCGCTTTTGAAAGTTAGACTGTTTTTGGTTCATCTTATGCGTCGGAAATTGCCGACGTCAGTCGTCATGATTTAACAACCTCTCCTAGTAATGCGTGATGACTGAATTGAGCTCAGCGTGCATTGGTGCAGTGAACATAACACGCGATCTTCACATTTCGATTGTCAGCGGTTCGAATCCTAGCGCTGCCACGGATATATAGTGTTGAGTTGTCTATTGCGAATGAAACTCAAGCCCAGGATTTGGAATGGATGAACAAGAATATTTGCTCTTGAGAAAGAAGAGGGATTCTCAGTGGAAATCAGTGTACACTGCTTTATTACAACAAACGGCCTTACGCCTCCTTTGGTTCAAAACTGCTTCACTCTATGGCTTTTTGTGATGAGTAATGTTTGTTCTTAACTTGTTTACAACGAGTTCAGATGACCGTAGGAATTCGGCTTTGAAAATGTCAGACAATTTTTAGCAAATACTGCCTGCACTTGGTGAGAACGCACCGTTATCCCATTGCTATTCTTTCCTCATTTGGGGACCCCATATTTTTCTCGAAAAGTTATTATTCGTGTCTCTTCTTTGAACAGCAAATCACGCATTCCTAAATTCAAACATATGTTTACAAGTTAAGGTGGTGCTGATTCTTTTCAGGATGTTTTTTAACGGAACTGATAAATTCAGAGTGAATCACATCACTTCCTTAGTTATGGGTTTAGGGAACTAACAGTGTCTTTTGGGAAGCAGATTTCATTCAAGAATATCACAAATGAGCAACTAATCCTTTCATTACTACGGCAGCATCTCAGCTAAAGTGGCATGTTTAACTCCACCTAAAAAATATTAGTTTGTTTATCCTTAGCGTTCAATCCGGTAACCTGACTAGCTCCATGTATCGTCATCTCTGAGGGTTAGCAGTTTTCGACATGGAATAGGTATATCACATTCAACCAGAAGCATTTATTGGAATAGATGTTTCTTTTATTTTGGGTGAATTCAATCATTCCAATGAAATATTTTGCTAAATTTGATTTTTACTTAAGTGGATTTGTTCGTTCTGGTCATTGCGTGATGAGAAGAGATGTTTTCTCGTGTTGGGGTACTATTTGAATCAGCTTGTGAGACATCCTGCTTTATGGCACAACATTTCCATAGCTGTCTCACGAAAAATACTCGAAGATCCCGGTGTTGTTTTTAATACTGGGAACTCTACTTGCAATGTACTGGTAGCCTTTTCACTTTTTGGTAGATGAACAGGCTATAGGTATGCCGTTGCGTGTAAATTTTTCAGAAAGGTTCTCAGGCGTGGGCAAACCAATCAGATCGCTCAAGTATTACCATCTTGTGTTCTTCAGACGTGATAATCCGAGTGCATCCAGCATGTGCTTTTGAAGTAGTGGCAACAAGCTCGCCAGAAACTTTTCGGCTTCCCGCTTCACATAAGACAAACTGGTTTTGCTCATTTATTTTTCCTTCCTTTTCATGGTTATCTTTTTAGGGAGGACAGCTGCAGAACGCCAACTCGCAGTGGACACTTTGTCAATCGTTTACATGATAGCCTACATCCCTTTGATTATTCCAGCAACTTGGCTGCTTGACCGACATGGGCTCCGATTCACCATGATATTAGCGACCTGTTTAAACGCCCTGGGGGGTTGGATCAAATGTGTGGGTGGGGTGTTAGCTGTTGACCCAAACACCGTCACCAATGAGTCACCGACTTTTGCTCAGATGTCGGCATTTCCGGTGCTTATGATTGGACAGATAATGGATGCCGTGGCACAGGTCTTTATTCTGGGCATCCCATCCGCGCTAGCGGTCACTTGGTTTGGAGAACTTGAAATCAGCACAGCCACTGCGCTTGGAGTTCTGGCCAATCAAGTGAGTGAGAATGCAACTTTTTAATATCGCAATAGGATACTGAGTGACTGTAGAAGTGTGATGACTTTCTGATAGGCATAATTGTCAAATCATTTTTCACGTGGAGCAAATATGCTTCAGATCCGCTTAGGTGTCCTGTAAGAGGTACTTTTTTATATACAACCAACCGCATGCAGACGTAATGATCCAAAATATGCTGGTTTGTGTGCACCTCTAGTGAGCGAGAATTTTATGGGTTCAGTTTCTTTTGTGTTTTATGTACCATCAAGTCTTTTTGTGACAGAATTTTACAATTCCTAATACATGGGGATAAACCGGAATCAGCTGGATACAAAATGATCACAAAGCAAATGAAAAATATTGGCACTTGTCATAGACCACGTGATCAGCTGAAAATCGATGGCGAATGAGGTCTAACAAACGACGCCATTTGGAAGTGTTCGGAAACGAGTTTCCCTAGCTAACTTAGCTCACTCTGAATGTGGGGATGCCTATATTAGACAGATTCATGCTCCAAGTTCAGACGATCCCCAAGAAATCGTTAAAGGAACAGCTGCCAAAAGCTGAACATTTTTTCGTTGTCTATCAGGTCAACTAGGTGAAACTGTGATGAACAGCACTGAAGTATTGAGAAAGATTATCCATGAATTCCGGGCGCTTCCTAATTAAAAGGGAAATCAAAATTGTAAGAACAGACGAATAAATGAAGCGAATAACAAAATAGTTGTCAGATGTTCGGGACAATTTCTTCACTGCCCAGTCAACTGGACAAAGCACAATTGTGGTTAAATTTTCCATTACAAGGGTTTCATGTTAAATGTTTTTGCCATTTAGTGCTTCTACTAATGCAACTGGTCTAAAATACCACATGAGCATGCGCAGATATAACCGAGTGACAACTCAATGACAGGCGTGACCTGTCTGCGATAGAATCAACAACCTAGACAAGTGCACCACTATCGTTTACTTCAGATGTACATAGTTTTCTTCGCAAAATAACTAGGGTAAATAACTGGCATCGCAGGTACACTTGCAATTCACACAACGAGTGAAGCTTCCATATAGCAAGTCTGACAGTCAGCACGTGACCACGTGATGTGAATTCCCTGTTTGACGGCGCCGTAGCCTCTCTTACTGAAGTCGATCATACTGCTGATCAACCGCTCGTGGCGAAACTTTCCAGGCTTCAGATACTATGCTGGGGTCAAAATTCCCTGTAGCTGCTTGAGATGTATACTTTTGGTGATTCCCATTGAGGATGAAACAACTATACAGTTCGTATGAGCTCTCCAGCACAGTTTGGCCTCACTTAAACGACAGAAACTCTAACGTGTATTACCCGTATGGAGCTTTTGTACAAAAATTTCATATTTTCGAAGTGGCTTTCGCTCACTCACAATTTAGACGAAATAACTAATCTCCGAATGATGACAAAAAACGAGTATGAGTGCATGAACGAGGGAGTTTAGCCAATAATGTAGGTTACCAAATTTATACATTAAAAGATATGAAAATGTCAATGTGTATACGTCCAAATCTTCGTCTTATGACACCAGATTGTGCGTAGCAGGCAACAAATAATTTGGACCATATGCATTTTTAAAAATTTGTCGCTGGTTGACCAACTATAAGAAAATCGAAATGGTACTATGCTCAGTTCACACCACACTTATGTCCACAAAAACGGGGCCTCATATTCATGTGTTCTAGAACTTTCTGATTGTTTTACAAAAAAAGAGTAAAAAGAAATCATCGTGAAATAATCAAGTGCACAAGGCCAGCAGCACATGAAGTCATGTTTTCTCGTCTAATATTTTTTTCAGTGTTGCCAGAATCGCATGACTGGCCAATATTAAACACCTTAAGTAATGGAAATCAACATACCAAGTGACCATCCACCTACTAGCAAGCCTGAAATGTTAGCCGGCCTGTGCTTTCATTTTGCCCAACCATCTGTCTAACTTGGTCAGTTTCGATATTTATCTCGATACGGGAACAATGTATGACTAAATTCAAACTGGCGCACTTTGTTGAGAGGTTGCTTTGATGGGCTTGCCAGTATCCACACAGTATTCCGGTTTGGAGACGAATCTAATTCGTACGAACTTCGCTCCGATCCAAGTTCAAAATGCAAATCTGTGTGAACAGCGTCGTATGCTTATGGACCAACAATTAGCCCAGCAAGCCATACAGCGACTCACAGTAAAAGGTCAAACGTCCGGTTATCAAAACATGAATCTGGTTATCCATTTACGGCGTTGTGACAAGAGGCGAAGATTGACGTGCATTTGCACACAAAGTAAGTCAACATATTTTTTTCACAAGAGGTGCCATATTCGATGGTACCTGTAAGGTCCACAAAACTGTTCACACTTGGTTTGTCAAACTGAATGGCAAAGGCATGACGCAGTGTTAAAAAAACGACGTTGTTTTCAAATAACAGCTAAAAAAACGCACTCTAAATAAGTGCGAATGTGATTTAAGTACTGTGGAATTTCCAGAACCCACTTCCAAAAAGTATTCATTTTGGATTAATTCGATTCCCCGGGGCCAGTCGTCAAACTAAGAGCGTGGCCAGTCCATTAAACAAACTATATTATTTGTCAAAATATTCATGTGTTCCCTTCAATCACTGAGCTTAATAGTCGTACTGGGGTCGAAAGTGAAACTGTGTCCCTTAAGTAACTTGCTCTATTCACCATATATTTGATGAAATATCACAAGGCATATAATTTTTATTGGGTGAACTCTTAATATAACAGATTCCTGCTTAGTTTGAGAAGTTTTCTTGGGAGCTTTCTCCGCACAAGGAAAGGGCTAGGTCTGGAGCCAATGGTTTCACTGCAAAATCATTCCACATAAGGCAACCATTGACCAAAGACCAACTGTGATAATGTCGTCTTACCTTGCGGTAGCAATATTAATCTCCGGTTGAATAGGTTAATGTAGTGACGGTTAGCAGCCTGCAATAAATGGACGGTATACTTGTTTCCCCACTGTATGAGGCTGCAACCTGTCGAAATTGAACTGGGCTGTTGATTAGTTTCCACAGAGGACTATAAAATTGTGGAATTCACGTCTTTCGGAGGCCCTCACTGAGTGAATATGTACAGCTTAGTCCGGTTTCCTTTTGGCGTGCTTGTCAAGTAACTGATGCGGAGCGGCAATCAACATCTCAAAGTCGGACCAGTAATTAACAGTGTGCTTCATTTCTCCAGATGAAAACGGAGCTAGATCCAGAACTATGCGCCATTTAACCTGAAAATCACAAACATGCCTGAAACCTTCAGCGCCAAAATGTAAGTGGACCAATTAGACCAGGAATGTACCATTTCAGCCATTATCCCTGTGATGTAAATGCATGCCACCTTGAGGGAAGAAACCATAAAAAGTGTCATGTAATCTGAGAATACTAGTATCGCTGTCTTGCTCGGTCAAGGTTGTGTTTCTGGTGATATAGGGTTGGTGTATTGGGCAAATGCTGTAATCGATATCAGTAGTATGGTCCGGAAACCACTCCGTAGAGTTGTCACCATCGCGGAGAAATGCTATTGTGGTGCGCTCTACCTACCATCTCCACCACCTTTGGAGGCTGTCCGTAGCCTGGATAATTTGACTTTAAACCCTTGGTTGACACCAAATGAAAAAAAACTGCTTTTTAGTCAACGCACAATGACCAGGCGGTTCTTCGACTTAATATCTGACAAAATCCGCTCCATCGACACTAGGGGGTTGGTCTGAGTAAACTAAACTTACCAACCATTCATCATCCAGACAGTGATTCAGATGCAACCTCATGTTTATCGTTCTGCAAGACATAACTCTCAGGAATTTGAAGGACGTTGTGGAAGGTTCCGCATGACTCGCATTGAAAGCAGATTCATCGGGTATTTGTTGAGTGCTGAAAGTATGGTCGTGGTGATTTCCAGTCGTCCTGTCGTCCTGTAAGTAGATCCGATCTATGCTGAAGACAGTTAAGAACTGTTCGGCCTTTTCGTTCTCATTCAGCAGTGCGTATCTCACGAAACTCAAGAAAGATGCAAACCCGCGACCACCGGGCGGGTAGTTTGAACACAGTCGTTCGGAGACCAGCAGCTGGTAAGCAGTCTGATCAGTCTGTACTTACACAAGATATAGCACCACCCTTTCAATCACGGAATTAGCACCACGCGGTCACGTGATGATTGGCTCTTCGGTCGACCGACGACTTGATAGTTGGCATTATGTTCTGAACTTAATGCGGTTGCTGCCAACACCAGACCCTACATAACAGGCAACAAGCGGAGCATTTACAAGTTTTTTATGGCCCAATAAAAATGGTTGAGGTTGCTTCTGCTTGACGTTTTTGGATATCACATGTAGGATGGTACACGCAGACACTGGACTTCCGTTTTCGAAGAAAATAATGATTTCCCTGTTCCAGAGTTCCACGAGGCAGGTGAGCGAAGGCGTCTTAGGAGTTATTTGGGCTTCCAAACGGAACTCAGCTTGATCCTATGGATACAGTTGTTTGGATATATATACCAGACTAGACTTTCCTAATTGTGATTATGTGACTAACAAGCCTCTGAATGTGCTAAAAGGATGTTATTGTCTATCTTCGATCCCATAAGTCTATATTTCATCTTCTTGCTAACAGAATTAACCCGGATATACAAACCAGCTGGCTAGTTTGGATCAGGTACTCTGGAGACAGATTTGTTCTAATGCATCACTGTGAACCGAAGAAGGAACATACGATTGGAAAAAAACAGCCTCCCAAGTAGACGCACCATCTAAATCTACCAATGCGATGCATGACCACCGTAACAAGCTTTGTAATCACAGCAATAAAGCAACTTCTTTCGGAAACCAACACATTTTAACGAATGGCCATGCGGTATGAAAGAATTTCTTTACAGAGGCATCTCCGCCCTTGCGGTGAACGTCTATTATGAACTGACTACAAGCTGGATAAAAGGCAATTAGAATATATTTTCGATGCGTATATAAGTTACCTCATCATCTTCTTTTGGCTGGTTTCTTCTCGACTGAAAAGCACTGAATCGTACTGAACAGTTTTGTGCTCTACTCTGTCACTACTCTAACATATCTGGACAGAGACATTTTTCTATCAAGATGTGTTATCCGACAGCCATTCAGGTCTGCGACCTGGTCAAACTCTGCTCCCTGATGCACAAGTGCATACATAGTGTCAATCAAAAACAGAAAACGGACTGGTTACAATGAGTGGAATTAAATGGACGGGGAAGGGTTGTACATAAGCAAGAGATTAGACTGACGGGATGAGAAGATGACAGCAGTGAAATACTTAGTTCAGGTAATACACTTCGTGTCATTTACATTCTCAATACGTTCTGGCATTTTTCGTTGAATATAAACTACATGAAAAAATAACTGGGGCTGGATAGGGATGTTCACATCTACTTACATGTGTTCTATGGCCACGTAATCGAGGTAACCGAGCCACAAAGATTCGAAGTGAAAGGCGTTTGGTGACTCTTCTCCCGTACATTTTATTCATGTTAGTTTAAATTGTGTAAAAACACCGCGCGCAGTAGGTCTCAATATACTGCCATCTAAAAGAAGGAGCAAGACATTTTTCCTAAAACATATTGGCCTACTGAAAGCCTATTCTCAAAGAACTAGTTGAGTTAGGCCCTTGAGTAAGAAGGCTTAGTAAATACCATCGCATCTGTTCTTCCAAGCATTGTTTTCTAGTTGTGACATTCCTGGTTGCTGGCACCTGTCGTTGTCAAGGGGGATTTCTCACTAAATTCGCATTATTTCATCCACCCAGCTTACATACTTATTAACGGCTATGCTCCAGACATACTTGGATACTGGAGTGCAAGTCAGTTCCCGTAAATCTAGTTTTCAACCCTGCTTAAATTACGTGCCCCTAAACTACATATAAGTGATTACTCCTTCAAACTTTTTTATCGCTGGTTTTATGCTGTGTATCTGCCAGCGTATTCAGGAGATTTCAGCGTGCTGGCAAATGAAACACAATTCTACCACTAATTATGTCACTCATTCATTAGGCACTTTTTCGGACCAAATAGAAAGAACGTTTTACATTAGCACATGTGATGCATACACTTGATTGCAGCTTGGCACCGCTTTGGGATTTTGTATTCCTCCGATGATTGTCGCCTCCCCGCCAACAAAATATGAACCGACGAACTATAGCATCTTGCCGGCAGCTCCGTCATCTTCACCGTCCGACGCATCCAACGATTCCGGCTACCAATTTTTCCACCAAAACGTGATGTATCTTCTCTACATCGGCGCTGCAGTCAACACTCTGCCGGCGATCCCAGTCCTATGTTGTTCGTTAGCAAGTTTACATTTAACTGTATTTTGAAATTTTCAGAATGGGTTTGGATGTTTACACTCATGACACATCAAGCTTAATGGGATAATGATAGTTCCTTTTTACAAATGTCTAATACTGCTTGCTAAATGCTAGCATTTGAAGCATATAGCTTGCATCTACTCAACCAGCATAAAGTAATCTTCATCTGGCGGAGAACAATTTAGAGAACAGACGTGCAACTTCCAGATCAGTAGCCATGTGCAGGAAATTAAGGGGATCAATGCTCCTACCCGATGAGCTTCAAGAAGGGCGAAAGCAGTCATGGGCTGTCGAAAATTTTTCAACCAGTTACTGAGTAGTTTTCCTCAGGAAATGTTTCGAATATCGTAGAGCAGCACAATCGGTTGGGGAATGCCATAAATGAGCAATCCAACTGTGATTCAGATGAGCCTTCTGTTAAAACCAAATTGGTGTGTAAATCAGTATAATTCGCAAAGTTCGTACAATTTGGGTTCAAGAAGAACACAAGGTTGACGAAAACTTGAAAACTGCGCCTATTTGATGAGCCCCAAGAGGAGCGAAAATAGTCGTGGGCTGTTGAGGAGTTTTCGGCAACCTATTGAATGGTTCCCTTCAAGAAAACACGGAGATTCATTCACAGAAAATGCTGAATAGTTTTATGGCTTTATGAATAACATTAACATAATTTCTCCGCTAACTTAAGTAAGTGAATTTGCATTTATCGTTGGTACTTTTGCATCAGATCCCCGTTATGCATATTTTGTACAATCACCTACTCAAAATATTTCTTTGCGACCTTCTTCTTATGTTGCTGTTCCCTTTATACAGGAATTGAGGTAACTCAATTTTCTTTGGTGTTACGCATAAGAAACCCAAATGTGTATGTCTCTGTTACCCCACCCCAATAACCGACAGTCCAGCCTACCGATAAGTTCAGGTTATGCCACTAAAATCTCTCAACTGTACAGCTGTGTGCTACAACGTATTTTCGATCACTCCAATCATCTCTGAGCGGCCAAAGTTTTCCATCGAAAAAAGCAACCTTATAAAAGTGCAACTGCCTGTCTCACACCCTATACAAACTGCAACTAAGCCTTTGCGAAGAAAAGAGTGTCGCATTTTTCTACTATTCAGGTCAATAAAATGGATTTTCAGTATTCCGAGTCTGTAAAAACTACGTGTGTTTGACACCTTTGAGATGTCTCTACTTTATTTCATTTCTATTCACTGCAACAGTTTTCAAAAAGGAGCCCCCAACAGAACCCACATTAGCTCAGTACCACCGTAAAAGAACGAGTGCCAGCATGACAAATGTAACGATGTACAGCGCGGAAACTTTAAATTTTTCGCAACAGTTGCCGTTAGAATGTTGCAAGTATCCAGAAACGGAGGGAAATCACACTTCAATAGATCCCTCAGAAAAGGAGGCAGATAATGAAGTCACGCAAGTCTCAGATATAGACAGTTTCAATCCACGATGTGTCATCGTCCCACAAACTTCATCGATAAACATGTTCACCGGAAAAGGCTTCAAGGGACAACTACTCGGCGTTCTGGGAAACGGAAACTTTACAGTACTACTGCTAAGTTATGGTAAGTCTTTGGCATCACACATGCGTGAATCAGAAAACAACCCACTTTAACAACTCTCACGGTGCTTCTTGCGTTTGCAGTCATTCCGGCTTGGGGGCGATAGCCGTTGGAAGACTTCTTTCAAAACAATGGCATTTATTGAATGTTGTAGGTACCACTGCTTTCTATAGAGCTGTCCCAACTCATAAGCATCTGAAGCCATTTTACATGTGACTGCGATTCAGGCAGATGTCGGCCGTTAACTCGACCAACACAAAGTGTACACGAGAGGACTTTTCAAGAACCTGAATTCATAAACACGAAGTCTTTCATGGCGTTAAATATCTCTGTTCTCGGACATATAAGAAGCGGTCTTTGGAAAACTGGGTACCCAGATATCTGTAATCGGTGACCACATCTTCAACGCAAAGACGGTTCCGATTTGCGCAAAAAATCCGGACTAGTCAACGCAGCATCGAAGTCATGCTGGTTGGGGGAAATAACCAAAACCCGGTCAACAAAATGTGCATAACAAGGGAATAAGTTACCTGAGGGCATCGGTATTCTTTCAAAGACTTGTTGGTTAACTGCGCTGAGAAGCATTCAAGTTCACTTATTTAGTACAAAATCTGGCACACTGAATGTCGTCGGGAATTTAACTCTGGGGTATAGCTTGAGAGAATTCATATGCAAATGGAATTACACCTTTGTAATATATTGCGAATCCGTTCTACTCTAAGTTGGAGAGGGCCTGGAAAACCCAGTTTCGCAAAAGTTAAAGGACTGGTCAACTGGTCTACGATGGACGAATACCTCTCCTGGCCAACCTTACATCATCTGATACAAAACATATCATACTCAAGCTCTTCCCAAGTGTTTTTGATGCCTTTTTGTAGGTAACAGATAAGCAAACCATCAAAAACAGGCCTTGCTTACTGTGAACTGTGCGCACAAACATCACTACAATATCTTTTCTACGTGCAGGGGTCAACACCTGCCAAAGACACCAAATATCTCGGGGAAACCACCTTACAGTTTCTCTAAAGTCGAAATTGGCAAGCTTTCCCCCCTCCAGTGGGTGGCAAAAGATATCATATACATTTCAAGACATACCACAAATTATTCATGCGGTAGCACTGCTCAAGTAATTGGAAGTGCTTTGCTCTCACAATACCAGTAATTGTGGCTATTATAGAAAGTGCACAGTTCGTCTCATGGCTCACACGAATGCCGTTGGCCTTATTCTTTGCTAACAATTTTGCTGTTGTTGATTTTGCTACTGACGAAATAATAGTGATCCCATTAATAATTTTGGTATTGATCGACCTTAAAAGAATGACAAATCTGCACCTGCAGAATAAACCGTATGGAAAATTGAGTCAACCCATCAGACTTTTTCATACTGTGCACCTACTTAATAAAGTTTTTCAGAGTTCTGTTGCAGTACATCTAATTACACTTGAGGCTTGCTTTGGGTTTTGGAGAGGTGGGCAATATTCCTACACAGTGCACTGATGACCTCTTCAATCCGATAAATTTCTCTTTGTTCAGGGGTCACAACGGGCTTATTTTACACACTGGGAACTTTGCTCAATGTAATATTGCAAGTCTACTTCCCGGTAAGTCCTGTATTATAAAGCGCACAGATTTTTTGTATTCAGTGGTCATATAATATTGGTAACGCAAATAAGACTGAAAGCACGGGTGGAAAAAGTACCGGAATTACTTTGTAACTATCAAACATTGTGGGAACAAGATGGTTGTTTTTAAAATGAGTTAAGTCACAGTCTTTTAACTAAAGGTATACAATTCAGTAATCTTAAACTTAGCTAATCCACTTAGTGGCGTTTGTTCTCACACAACCATGTAAGCTTACAGAGGACTTCAGGGAACCTCAGGGAACTACTAGAGAACTTTAGGGGGATTTGCCGATGAGCATGCATTGCTTCACACAGTAAAAGATTTCCCTGGCAAGGATACGGACAAAACACTGGTCAAAATACTGGTCAATTTTTTTTGACCACTTAAGAATGAAATGGAATCTGTAGCTTTCCAGTATCATCGGTTTTATAAGAAGAATGGGCGGTTTTTTTAACCTTTTACTTCGGAATTATAATCAATGATGAAAAGTTCGAACAATTTTGTGAGTTACCCATAGTGGCAATCAAAAATCTTTTCAACCAGTGCCTGCTGGGTGAGTCAGAAATAAATCGCTGTAGAATTGATCAGGCCCTCTACGATCCTCACAAGTAACGCTTAGCAAGTACGGTTTTGTGAATATCCAACTATAAGCATGTTAGGAATAGCTAGTCGCTCTTAGTGCTATTATCTTGTTTTCGTACGGTTTCGAACGGTTGACAGGGATTGGTACACATTACTGGCTTCATCTCTCCCGGAATTTGCATTGCCTTAGCTTAAAGAACCAAATATTCTGGTAGGAAACATAGAAATATTTAGAGCCAAGGACAAGCATCTGTGGTCCTCCACCAGAGCTGTAAATGACGCCGGGATTCTAATACTACCTTTCACGTAACCTAAGGGGAACGGATTCATATTGTGTTACACGACCTATGAAGAGTGGTTAATTTCAAATCTCCTTAGAGTTGAAGATTTCAGGCGTAGAAGAAAAACTCTGTTACACAACTTACAAATGCACGATTGCACACCGGAGAACTACTGACAATCAGCAAGCTGCCAAGTAAAGGCCTTTAAGATTATGAATGGCTTGTGGACGCTGTTCACCAAGTGAATATGTCCCATAGCTGTCGAGTGCTTAAATGGCTCACTACAGCTGATGATAAGCATATTTCTAAAGTTAACTTCAATCTCACCGGAATATAAATTTACACTCTTCCATACGGGGTGGAACCAAGACAGTGAATCGTGCTAAACAAAACTATATACACGGAATTTCTGCTTACAATATTCATGTTTTAAGGTTGGTTATTGATAGATAAACAAATAGCTAAGAGGGGTATTTCTTAACGTTTCGGTCACTGTGATTGACCTTCATCGGAAGCATAATGGTATGAATCGCAAAGGAAACAAAACTTCAGTCGACTAGAGCCTTCCCGTGTGTAATCAACTTCCAAGGGGTAAGAGTGTGATAGCCGCATGTGTGTGGGTCAAAGATATGGGGTTAGCCATTCCTGCCACCGGCTGGTTTGTTGCTTAGTTAGCCCTGTCCCCAAGGCGGATATTGGCTTACCGTCTATTCGACTGACGAAAACAAGTCAAATGTTGATTGCCGAAGCCTCCACACAGTACCTTTTTGTGGCATTCGTCATCTGCTGGAGCCTGATCAGATAAAACCTACTGGATTTCCATCAGATGATGCAGTGTTTAGGATCGCGAAGGATTTTGAGGAGGAAAGCGAGCATGTCTGTTGTGTTCTGTAACGCGCTATTTTGGTTAACAACGCGTCTCGCCTACTTAGGCGGTGCTACATTTTTCTACAAGTGGCATATTTTGATCAGTGTGGTTTTGGACTTCGCAAACTTTGGTGGAGGAACTACCTTTCCCAGACAGAAATATGAGGCGAATTCTGGTTAACCTGAACAAGGAGTTTTGTGAGCTAAATAGACCGACCGTGTCCATTGTTGGTGTTTCTCAAACTTTTAGTTTGGATTAAGAGAGCACCATGGTTAAGGCGCGAACCGCGGAATGTCCGTGATTCGAACCCAACTCCGGTTACTCGACTGCTCCTGGTGGTATCTGAAACTTCGTGCTTTCTTCAGATGGCCTAGCAGATAGATATCAAAAGGCTGTTACAGCTGAACGATGGACTGATTATTAATCAAGGCAAACGGTTGTTGAATGATGAAAAACGATAATTACGAGAATGAAAGCAGAAAATGTCGGCTTTCCAATTCTCTTCCATTTGCTGAGCATTGATCGGCCGTATGTTGGGAAATGGGTGCTGTGGATCTGATGATAACCCTTGGAAGACCCCCCTAGTATAAATGTACAAGGCTTGTCTCTTGGGTACGCTGGTTAAGGAACTTGCTTCGTATATTGTTAGGCCATTTACAGTGCACAGCCCAGGCATGTATGGAGCTCTTCAGTGTATGCCTCGGAAGCGAATTATGTATGCCCTGAAATTCGAGTTCAGTCCGGCCCCCAAATTTCGTCTTCTCGTATCGGGAACCTGCAACCAGATATACGAATAAGTAGTGCGTCATCAGGAAGAGACTAGTCGTAAATCCACTTTCATACCAACTTAGAATCGTTGAACTTGGTGCCCAACCGTCTTTATTCCTTTATCGTCAGCGGAGTTCGACGAATCGTCACCGACAAGCTCGTCATATCATTGCCTGTGCTCCTGTCATTGCTTGTTATTCTCGAACAGCCGAACTGCAGTAGCCTAAGCTAAGATCTTTGGTCCAGGTTGCTTAGGATGGTGGAACAACAACATGTGCGCCATCTTCAAGAAATCAATCGGCATCTCCATAACGAGGTGAAAATTTACGTTTGAGAATCAACATTAGTTTTTCTGTCTCATTCCATTTGATCTTTACCAGGGAAACGCGGCAATAGGGTGGATCGGTTTTACCATGATCATCTCTGGTATGCTTGGATCGATACTCATCGGTATCGCCTTAGATCGAACAAGAAGATATCGGTGAGTAAAAGCAAAACCTTTCCTTTGAGCTACGTTTGTCACTTGTAAACAAAGAGAACATTTGTGCCTCAGGTTGTACTGATAACCGTTGATTTGTTCGCTGAGCTGGTCGGTTTGGTTGCAAAGGTTACACCATCAGTCCAGGTGAAATCATCAGGGTGTTGTGATTGGAAGTTCGATGGGGTTTGAACTGGCAGTTTCAAACTTAAAGCACATCCAGTCACAATGTACTGACGATGTCACTTCGACTGTTGATAAAACGTTTGCTGTTGTGACATTTGTGCAACATGTGCAAGAGACACAACAGGAGCTAAATGTGCCACAGTTTGAAAGGTAATTTCTGCTGGGTTGTACATCCCTACCATTCCCTTGGGACGCTTCCGTTAATTACGCAATCAGAGATAGCCATTAGTAACACGAATGGAAAAGAGATTTTGTGTTGCTCAATATATTCGAAAAAGGAAATATTTCAAAAAGGCCCCATATTGGGGGTTATCGCACTTAAGTTAGAAGCTCTCAAGAACCGGGAACAGCCGGTAGAAGTTGGATTATTACCTGTTGCTCAGGCTATCGTCGTTCTGCTAGATAATCCGTGTTGGTATATCCAAGGATAACTTGTAAGTTGATTTAACTTATGTTAGCCCAAATGCTAAACTATTTCTTTGGCTGTGATGTGACTAACTTGATTCAATGAACAGCTGACAAGTGTATACTATGTATTATTTAGCAGTGTAAATAACACAGGAGGAAAAAATGAAGTGTGAGATGAACACATTCCGAACAGATTCGTCGGTCAAAAACACAGGTAGAACACTGAAGAATTTCGAAAAACGTGGGCATGTGTGCTACTTGTAATTAAAGCGCAAAGTAGTGTGGATTCCACTCACCGTATAAACCAAGCTGAGGCTGCCGTGAATACTGCCCTCTTTTGAGCGCAGTTATAGCTCCTAGAGAGTAATCTTCCACGTTACGTAATCACTGTTCAGCGCACCAAATAATGTACGTGATTTCGGGTTTTTGTAATATGAAAGAGATTTCTTCCTCTTCGCGAAGTGAGTCTAAGCCCAAAAGTCGACAAGCTTCATACAGCCGCTTCATCTTTATTGAAAATCATCAACAGTGTACAACTTGCCAGTCCAGGGGTGTTTCAACCCAAATCTCATGACAGGTAGATGAAAAACCAAACATTTTGGCCACAGGCGGTTGGTCATCAGGGTGACTGTTTCTCACTGAGACAGGATATAGCGCCCTCATCCTTTAGTCCCGGACTTCACATCAGGTGATCACGCGCTGTCTGGCATCTTGAGTGAAAATATATCAAACGGATAGTTTATTCATCATGTGAATTATTATTTCTTCCGCCCTTTACAATTTGGTCAAGTGATCAAGGTCTTCCATGCTTCAAAGTATCCAAATATCTTCTATTTCATGGGAATTACTCACAGGAATATTCCTGAACTAAGCTTATCCGAGTTGATATCACTCAACGAATCTCACAGTCTACACGAAAAACCTGGTTCTCACTGGTCTGGTTCGTTGTAGCTATGGTTCTCAAACACATTTTGATAAGAAGCTCAGATGAGGAGTGACTTCACAAGGTGGGTGAAACTTCGACCTAAGAAGTTGTCACTCAAAGGGCCAGTCAATATATTTCCACCTAAAATGCCTCCTGTGATTGAACAGTGTGAGTTGATCACAGTGCTATTCACCGCTCGCTGCCAAGCGGTTAAGTCCTTACTAACTGATCGGAAGATTGTGGGCTCAAAACCCTCTGGGATTTCATGAGATGCGCACTGTTGCTGATTCCAAGTATGGGTGAATGTGCTTTGAAATGCTTCTCAGCTTTTCAGCAGGACGAAACCTCATTTGAAAATTCTCAAATCTCCTCATGCTGCCAATAGTTATCAGAGCGTTTTGACCATCAAAACACTGACACCCTTGACGAAAGCTCTCACCGCTCAGCATTGAAAACATGAAGTTTATTCTGCTCACTTCTCACGTAGATGGACAGGCGCAACCTGGCTACAGATTACCTGACTGATCTGTTAAATGTGATTATGTAAGAGTCTGCAGTCAAAAACACAAACAGCATTAAAAAGGGCCACCTCAGGGGCTGAAGAAATGCTCCGGAGCCAATTCATGAATACACAATGAAAAGATCACCGAAAAACAATCGTTTATGTGAGAAGATAATGGAAAGATTTTTGAACGTCCTCGGAGTTGGTATTTAATCAGGAAGGTTTCGCTCAGTAACAGCGGTAAATTGCCTCCGCCCAGTACCGTGAGGGTGTCATTTGTTAAGGACACTATTATGGAGGTGGTTTTCAGAGTCATTTAAGTAGAAAAAAACCTCTAACGGAGTTTTCAACAGCATTGTTTATTCAGGGTAAAATAACCGGAATATTTTGTCGCTTCCATCTAGCTTTCAGGAGAAGTTGGTTGTAGAATGCGAGTGTTCATGGACAAGTTGATCGTATGCTTCTGCTTAGATCCATCCTTTCTCCATGAGTTATTCATCAATTTCATTTGCCGTGAAATATATTTAATTTGGGGAACTTTAGGAAAACCTTTTCTGGAATAAGAGTGGTTGTGCGGTGGTCAGGCTACTAACCGGTGGATATAGTGTCAAAAAGAGGAATATGGGCAGCGCATTCCTTCAAATAGGGTAGAAATAACACTGCGGGATCACAAACATCTTTATGAAGATAAGAACCTGGACCTTATCAAGTGTGGCAGTTTGCTTACTTCAAAAGTGCACTAAGCTATACCTGAGGACGCTAATGTGGCATCCAGAGAGCCTCTTCTATCAGGTTATTCGGTAGATATGTGCTTGAAAATCAGTGTATGGCTCTGCAGGTTTGTGTTTAGAACAGGTGTTGCAACCTGCTGCTTGTGTGGTAGTTGTAAGCTGACCATCAATATTTTGCGGTTAGGCATTAGAGACAAATGTTTTGGAAAGGACCCAATCCTCCTCCTATCTAGATCAGAATGCCCTGGTACTATCTCGGTCTACATGAAACCATCAAATGGACGAAGAATGTACATTTGTGTGACAGGGTGTGTAACAGGGTGGTTATTGTAGGGGACATGGAACAAGCAATCTATCTACAACTACGCTTGCATTAAGCAACACCCTTCACGGAACTTGACTGTTCTTCCTCTAAGCATTCTCAGGTCGCAGTAGCCACAACTGGTGCCATCAGGACACCTTGCGCTGTACGCGCGTCACCAAAATTACGGGAGAAATAATCTAATTTACCTCGACGTGCTCCTAATTTTTGACTCCCTGTTCTTCCACCATGTTTTCAGACTTATATCATTGTTGGTCTCTGGAGTCGCTCTCATCTGGATGGGTGCTTTTACAGGACTGGTATTACTCAGGTCGTTGATCTGGATGTTCTTCGCCTCAGGATTTATCGGGTGCGTTTTGTGAGAGTGCGTTCTTCCGGATGTTGTTTTTATCGTTGAACTTTTTTCCGTTGCTCATACCACGGTTTTTCACGACATGCTGTAAATATTTCTTTGAACCTACTGCCCGCAGGAATTTAAAACACTCCTTAGTCGTTTTGAGTAGTTTTGAGATCGATTCATTTCGTGTTTTTCAGAATCTGAACAGTCGGCCTACCGTCCAGACCAATATAAGGCGGTTAATTCATCTCGTATAGTTCGTACTATGATCACGTTTCAGTCTGATCGAGCTTCGCGTTTGATGGTGGGGCAGCTGGATTACCGGAGTCTAATCTCCGGTTAGCTCAGGTGCATACACGATGCTTGTGAACAAAATTCGAGTCCAGTGTTATTCCTTGGACACAAACTGGTGCGATTGTTTACCCCAGGACAGTGGAATAAGAGTTATACGAACTCCAGCAGGTTAAAGCTGGTGCACTGCAAAAAATATTTGCACGTGTTACGGTTATTTCGGCAAAAAATCCTATTGAACCCAGTCAGACTGACCTATTCTGTGGATGAGGTTAGTTTTTGGAGGAGTACACCAGATCGCTTGGCTTTCGGTTTGAACAGTGAGCTTCTGAAACAGCCTGTCACAGCGTTTGTGTAACGAATCATTCTATGCCCACTTACGTGGACCAAGCCGAAGCCGAAACTGCCTACGATTTAGTGGGATCCTGATGTTTTAATCATGGCTACTGTGAGGATTTTTTGATAATCTCGTCATCAGGGCAGACGTGTGGATTCTTTGCTCTTCGATGTATAGGCTGTATAGTTATGATCACCATTTTGGCTATCTTTTGAGGATATATAACTTTCCAAAGTATACTTTAAACAGTGATTTTTCATGGTCCAACAACGTGTCATATTGGTGAACTGACGTGTGCAGCCATTGGGGGGGGTAATCCATCAAGTCCTGGATGAGATCTCAAAGCGATGAGCAAACAAATCGTTTTCGATAGCCCGTAAAACTGTGAAAATTCTGAACATCAAAACAAACAGATGAACAGCTTAATAGGCACAGAGCAGAGAAAAACAAGAGAATACAGATTATAGTGGACTATTTTAACTGCAAAAGTTTGGTGCTATTTTGACATCAAACGAGTGCTCAGGTTACAACGAGGTGGGCAAAGATAGAACTTCATGTAGTGTTTTGACTGCTGGTTGATAATGAAGCCAGGTATGTGTACCAGTTCATTTCGACAGTTACCTCCGTGTGTGTCCACAAGGAAGGAAGAATGCCTATGGAACCACTGAGCTGGCCTGCATGGGATTGTCTGGTGGACATGAGGATTATATACACATTGTGGTCGACCGCGCAATCGGGATTCCGCAGTAGTTGACATCAGCCTAAAAATCCGGCATTTATTATCCTCCTACGTCTGGAGGGTCGAAGCACTAGCGTCGCATATACCATCAAAGGGAATCCTATTGATTTCAAGACTGAAGTTGAATCTGTTAGCGCTTTCCAAGGTATGATTAAATAGGATCTTTAGCCAAGATTTGGTTAAACGTCCCGTCCGACTCTCTACCACGACCTGTCGAAAAGGCCAATGTACCTGAATCTACCCTATAAATGTAGCTGCATCTCAGCGGTCCCTTGGTTGACAAAAAACCATTTGCTCAAATTGTGCTTCAGAGATATGATACCACCCCTCATTCAAAATACGGTCAAGTATTCCTTCTCCTGCTTTTGTTCAGCTGGATACACTGGATAAATGACACGAGAACTTGTCAAGAAAACACCTGATGTTGTCCATCGCCGGAATACTACTAGGCTCAATAGCTCCGTTAAAAGCTGGACTTCGTTACACATTATTACCAACGGTCACGTGATCAACCCGAAAGAGTGATTTCTCGTTATCTACAGAGTACCCCATAGACTGTCAATATCGATCCAACCGCTTGGCTTGACTGCAGATGAAGCAGTCGTAATATCATTTCGAAATCCGGTACAATGTCGCTGAATCTGGTTTGGTCATATGACACGAATCGATTGACCCAATCACTCAACGGCCCTTTAGACCATGCAATTAGACGCTGGTTGAGCATCACTGACGACTACTTGTCTGTGTTTCCGCCCTTTTAATTTATTGACCAATCTTAGCTTTTTATTTCACTAATTGTCCGTATTTTAACCGTTGAAAACGTACCGACCTCAGGATATGATTCCGAAAACGTTAGTGTTTGTCACTCTGTGTTCCTGTTTAAATTGGATATTTCCAAAAGGACATTTTAGAGAATGCATTATTCTTGTAGATAATCACAAACTTGTGATATGGCATTTCAGATGGGTAAAGTCAGCTGTAATTCAAGGTCAGATTATCGTTACTTCCACCTGAATTCTAATTTTGAAATACGACGTTCCTCATTCATACTTCTGCCCTTTTCGACGGAATGCCAATAGTTTGATGTAAGTTTCTAAGTCAGAGTGCCCATTTGTTGTTGGGCAGGCTTTCCGTAGCACTGCAGAACATGAAGTATCACCTTAAGCTTACGTACAACGATCATGTGGTCAGTTTTCATAGGGAATGCAGTCTATCTCCTTGGAACTTATTATGTCAAGACCGGACCTGCATGTTCATCACAACAAACGGTCACGACGGAGTCGAACTCAGGTTACGTTTGTTTGGGGTTGGGAAAACGGCCGGTGCCATTGGACTTATTCAAAGTTGACGTGACCTCACTGCACGGCTTTGTGCTGACCGACCAGAGAGAAACAAAGACTTCATTTTTTAACAACTTTTATTGGTTATGTATAAGAGATTTACCTTGACCGTGCTTCCCTGACATGTTATTTTGACTGAACTGATCAGATTTATGAGATATGCAGCTTCATTTGTATCAAGAAAATGGCCGTAGTTGGAAGGTCTCAACCGAGGTAGTTTGTAGGCTGCTAGTAGTTCACACCCAAATGTTGGATGAAAACCTTGCCTCAACCAAAGTAGCGACTGAACAAATGGCGGCATCCAATTGTTTTTCTATACCTGAACACAACCAAAAGGTCCCACCAGGTCTCTCCCTCGAAAAAGCAATGCACGGATGTAATTGTTTTCAAACTCGGTTGTGTAAGCGTATGAACCAGCTGCATTCGTGGAACGCTGACGAATGCAAATGTTTTGGTCAGGGGAGGTGCAAACTGGCTTTCCCAGGTGAATCATTACAATTCCAGTCACTTGAATAGTTTGAAATTCTCTGTAAAGCGCTTGTCCAGAAGAAAGTTTTGGTGCCATTATTTCCTCCCCAGTCGAACCTATTTAAGATCAGCCTACTTATTTGTTTTGGTGTCAGAACACCTCATGAAGTAATACATGGCCAGGAATATATTTCAACATCGGAGGAGAGCCAACCGAAAAATGAGCTCGAAACGGAACAGCGAAAAATTGTTTTCCTTCCGTTGTCGGTTTGCTCTTCATGTTAAATGGAATCCATGCTAGCAGGAAAGTTGAGTTACCAAACCAGCCCAACTGGAATGGTTAGGTGCCTAGAACTCTGCCGGGAAGAATTTGCAATGTAGAACTAACAATATTCAACTTCATTCTGGACGCACAAGACCCTCCGGTTCCGTTTAGTTTCTGTGAGCTTGCGAGTGTCAGTTAATTTTTTTGTTGGAAAAGTCACACGTGCTTCATGAACCCAATGTGTGCTGAGCCCCTTCTTGAAGTTTAATTCTGGAGTACGCGTGAGATATTCTAATATTTATTCGTTAATGTATTTCCATTCGAGCGAGAATGCTTTCACGAGAGACCACTTTCTTCAACCAGCAATGGTGACCGTTTAGTTCAAAAAAGTCCTCAACAAAGACCTTTCCGCGGAGAGATTAGTCCCTGGAGGGGTTAAAATTGTATTATCCTTCAGTCATGACCCATTGTGAATGTCATAAGAGTGTTTGAAATCTACCCATGGAATCTATCCTTCTTTCTACTTCACTTAGCATCCGTGCCCAAGTTTGGGATCCGACATTTATCACTTACATTTCTATACCCAGGTTTGCATTGACCGGATTTCTCATGATGGGCTTTGATTACGCCGCAGAATTAACCTACCCAGCGAACGAAGGTTTGACCTCGGGCCTCATCAATGCTTCAGCTCAGGTGAGTCTGATCAACCCCTTATCTAATCTATCAACGACTCACCAAATGACGTCAGCAATTCATCGAAAAAAACTTGTAGTGTGTTAGGTATATTAGAGTCGAGGTCTCAATAATGACCGATAGATAGGAACAGAGTGATAGATGCTTGCGTGGGTAGGTAGATAAATAGATAGATAGATGGATAGATGGATAGATAGATAGATAGATTGATTGATAAATAGATAGATAAATGGATAAATAGATAGATGGGGTGATTGTTTATCAGTCAGGACGGAGGTGGACTTATTCGGAAACCTCCATTTGTCAACCTTATTTATTCATTTTTTTCTCCCGGAGAGTGAGTGACAAGATAATCCAAACCCTACCTGTTTATTGGGATAGATCGTATCAAACGCTTTCTGCATGTTATGTTAAGCATTTATCGCTTTGAGACTTTGTAGTGATAACTTATTCAGTAAGTAATCCGTCTTATCACTCCGAGCATTGTTTAGTTTTCTGTCAAGGCAGGGGGCAATCACGTATGGCAGTTTCTGATATTTCTCAAAGTGGCTTCAGACGCAGGCGTGAAAAAGTAGGGCTATATAGCAAGGTTTGATTCGACACATCTTTTCGTATATAGTGCCGGTTGGTACGTGTTATTTGATGTAGCACTGAAAATTGCCAGCAACTTGGAAGTCAGATTTTGCAACAAAGTTTGGAAGACTTTTGTGGGGTCAACCTAATAACCGGTATCGAAGAGGTGTCTCGTGATCGATGACTTTGGGGTGGCACCGACTACGTCGGTCTTTTACTAGCAAACATCGCTGAGATTTGGGGTGATGGAAAATATGCTTTAATTCCGATTCGGGAAGCGGAGGAGAGTTTCATTCCTCCTGGACATTTTAAAGGTTACTACGTACTCGGAAACCTCCGGCACAAAGCGATATTAGTTCCAAGTCGCGTTCATCAAACTTTTTAATTTCGTTCACTTTGTACTGTGAAAAAACTTCAATTACATAAATGAGCGAATGGTTAGCCAAAACTTTCTGCCTTCCATTTAGTCGGTTAGTCCATACGCAGTTAGGGTAACAACTAAATTTACAGAGCGGATCAGCGCCTGCTCCTTCGAGCACCTAAACCCAGCGACAAGTGGCAGACACAGTTAATGTCCCAACCAGACCGCACTGGTCATGGGTCGAACGAAAACACATAACCATCCGTCGCTGGACATCTTCTTGGTACTGGCTACCGCAGTGAACCCACAATTGGCTTTCAAATCTTGTTGAATGCCGATGAATTCCTGAGGGGACTTATCAACCGACATTATGTACGAAAAAATGTTGACTCAGACCTTGTGGTTATCATGAGACGGATAATGGGGCCGATTTAGCAGAGCAATTGGACGCCCGTGTTGCAATTATTTTACGATTTCGTCTTTCCATACAGGCTTACATGTTAAGCAAAATAACAAAGAACATGGAGTTTGACAGGAACATAGGTTTGGTAAATTTAGAATTTATAACTAGCTGCACCCGCAAAAGATATGTAGCAATCAAAGTTCAAATTTAATTTTTCTTAAAATCGATCAAATGAGAAGTTCCCGCATTGGATTAAGAACAGTCGGCTTGTCTCTAAAATGTGTTCAGACGAGCTTTGAGGCACCCCGTGTTGTTTGTAAAGAAATGTCGTTACATCTTTTAGCAACGCACATCTGTGAAGTTATCAGCTGGAAGTTTCCACCTAACAGGAGTTAGTCAGCAGAACATATCAAAAACGACTATTTGTCCTAAAACACCTTCGATTTTCTGGAAACTGCTTATTAGAAGCATGTCCAATGACGGTGTAATATGAAGGCTAGAACAGTTTGGCTTTCACAACACCTTTGCTATTTGGCAGAAGATAGTCTTATTATGAGCCAAATAGTAGAGGCAGGTGGCCGCTTCTGATATTTTCGTACCACTATGCCTGTGTACGTGGACATCGAGCACAGCTGCCGAGCCAGTGGATCACAGGTGGTTGAGCTGTTTACGGAAATCGTTCGTCAGCAAACCCAGTCCCCAGTGTTGCTTCGCAGTTGACTAAAGTACGGGTTTGAGGAAAACTCGAGACGTTTTCAGGCCGAGCCGTTAGTCATCCGCCTATATGTCACTTGGTTTTTCTCATCGCGTGATTTCATTAGCCCATTCCCCCAAGTACAGACAACGAGGTCTAGTACTAGTCTGTTTGCATGAACGTAGTCCTATCAAATCGTATAGCATGAAGATATTTTACTGAGTGTTATTTCGCTTGTGGGCCTGCGCCAGGTAAGTGGACACACAAACATACATACACAAAAGCATTGCGATTACAAAAGCATAAGTAAACTAACCGGTGAACATGAAACAACACTTAGCCTAGATAACTAGGATTAGTAAAGCTAACTGATGCTTTGTTGATTCTCTTAGGGCATCTATTGTAGAGATTTGATTGCCAATAAATGTTAGTGAAAGAGTAATACTCAGTTTGTTTACAGGATTAAAACATGACACGTATAAAAGCAGGAGACGGTTCAATGGTTAAAATGCGAACTTAGTGGCCGGAAGATCTACGGTTCGAACATAACCTCTGCAGCTTGACTGCTCCCGTTTAGGCTTGGCAGTTTTGCACAGCCTCAGCCTTTGCAGGTTCTTCGGGTGACACGTCAATTATACACCGAGAGTTTATTACTGCGGAACAATTATTGCTTATATTGTTATAAATGAAATATTTTATGGGGACCTTATACTGATGGATAACCTCGGTTGCATAGTTTGCTGTAAACCAATTCGCCTTGACGAAATCGCAAATTAATGAGGTATTATGGTCAGGAGAATTGCTTAACCGAAATCTTCGAGTGCTCCAGGTGCAGAATCTATGCAAACTAATCGAACAAAACGTTCGAGAATCTGCAGAGACTTAGGAAGCGGTGGCAATTTAGTCACATTACGCAAGAATGCCTGAATCATAACGTACACGTCGGGTGGTTTAAATGTGCCGAACGAATATTTTGGCCACGAAGTTCCTCCTTTTCTTCACGTCGCTTGAACCGAAGGATTTCGGCACACAAGTTGCGATAGCTGTTGTCTTCCAAGGACGAGTTAGCAAAGGTTCTAAGATAACCGTATCAAAAACGTTGCCTCTGAGTTTTCCTCAAAGAAGCAGTTGTTACAAAAAGCGATGTTGTGTTCTAGAACCACACAACGGAGAGATGCACTTCTGAACGGTTTTGTCCCACGTAAACTCATCAATCACCAACATTTAGACAGAATACTAAATTCGAGGGAGGGGACAATTGAGAATAGCTCCTTCAGAGGAAGTTTCCTAAGGCGAGGTCATCCCCTTGAGGTGTCGCACACGAAGTAGTAAATGGTCTAGTTTCTGTGTCGCGCTAAATCTTAGCAGAACTGGAAGGCACTTGTGCTCTCTCCACGTAAGAGACTTATCTTACAATGAGCCGCTCTTCGGAGGTTACTCTGTACAGTACGAATTAGACGATAAAATTTTGCATTTCATGATAAAAACCACAGAATATCGAGAGCTATGCCATCCGAAAAACTGCCTTGTAGGATATGGATGGTGAAGATAGATGCTAGATGACTGTATTGGTTGTTGATCAGGTGGCTGTTGATCTGTTCGCCGAGCTTGGCAATTGGCTTGCAAACGTTTCGTCACCATACGGGGAGACATCATCACCCAACTGCGCACTGATGATGTCTCCTCGTATGGTGACGAAACGTTTGCAAGCCAATTGCCAAGCTCGGCGAGCAGATCAACAGCCACCTGATCAACATCCAATAAACTCACCCGAGCTACCAATATTACAACACATTACCAGATGACTGTGTTAAAAACACAACCAACAAAGGATGATCCTTACTCACAGGAATAGGAAGCTCTATATCCAGTATGGTAATCAATTATCGATTGCTCATATATGTATACGGTCAGATTCACGATTTGGGTAAATTTTAAAAGCATTTAATATTTTAGACTCTGCCGGCAGCAAATGGCTTCACATCATTTCTTCCTCCGGCTCCATCCCCAAAATACAGATATTTGGAATAATATTCCTTTTCACCGCGAGTCACCTTGCAAGTAGTTTCGAAGTTTTGTACACCAACATCTTGTTCACTGGACTTTCATTCGTTGGATTCTTCCTTTTGAGTGAGTTTTTCTTTTCATAAAATTGATTCTATGACAAATGATACATTTCAGTTAAAACACGTTAAAGCCCTTATGGGCAATTCTGAGCGCAGTTCTTTTTGGGCCTAAAGCAGGGTTCGATTGAAAAACGTGCACAGAGAATTGCAGACTGTAGTCCGCTGCTTCTCCTCAATTGCGCATAACTTAACATAATAGGTGTGCAAACTGTATAACCTCATGTTGAATGCAGTACCAACCTGAACAGATGCAAAAAAATACAAACTGATGACGCAACTGTGTACTGTTTTATGGATGCAAACTATTGAGCACATGGTGTTCTGGATAGAAGGCCATCGTCCCGGATCAATAATTGACTTGAACTAGTTTTGGAAATATTTAGGAACACTCGATTTGCTTAACTCAGTCACCGGTTAGATGAAATCGTCCTCTACGATCACAAAATCTGCAGTAGGGTTTTCCGAAACTTATGCCTACGTAAAGTCGCATGACGTTCAGGCAGGTGGACAGACGGGTGAGCCATTTTAATCTGTGTTGGCTTGTTATGCAAGCTATCGCCCTAGCCACTTGCCCTCTTAATATCTGTCGGCAATAAATTTGTGCCACGCAAGGAAGAACCGCGTGTAATACCGTAAGAGTTAGTAAGAAAAATTCATAGCCTGAAGAAGGTAATATGGCACTTCATCCATTCGTCAGGATACCAAGAATAAAGCAGACTTGATGTGAACAGGGCGAGGTCTACACAGTCGTAGCTGACAGGTGATAAAAAACGAATATCTCGGTGGGGTTTGGTAAATTGATTTGGTGGTTTCCGAGAGCACACAAAGTGAAAACCAAAAAAAATCAAATTCGACCGTGGGCTTAGTGTTTAAGTGGGCAATATGTTGAGTTTGATGCGGAACAGACAGACTAGTTGATGTTTCTACTGAGTTTACGTCCTGTATGATGATACAAGTGTAACGGAACGTTACGCAACATAAGGTGATGTTCGGGTGTGGGGTATATCCTTTGGTCAGATTGTTTATTGGAACATATTTTGTGAAGCAAACTCAAGATTTCAGATCTTTAACGGTCAGTACATGATGATGAATAAAGAAACTCTTATGAACCCCCTAACTGTATTCACTTTTTATCTGAGGTCCTCACCTTTCAAGCAAGAAATACAAATCTTTCACAGAAGAAAAGAGATATACTGACGGATACTTGCGCTAACTTGCAAAGCTTCTTCAAAGTATAGCTCACTGTACTGACAAATACCGTTTTGATCTCTGCTGCGAATAAGTATCAGTCCAAGAGTGAGAGCTACAATGCGGGTGGGGAGTCGTCCGGAGGTAATAATCAATAAGGGGAGCTTCATGGAGTCCAAAGCTGAATTGGTCAGATATCGATTCGGATAAGTTGTTACCAAGGTACTGAATAAGCTCAGAAATTGCTGACTCACCGTTAAAGCAAATCGTCCACGCAACTAGGAGTAGTTTTTAGCGCTCAAGTCTTAGGAAGTGCCTTGAGCTAGAATTGAATGCTACATCAATTTATTGAACTTTGCCAAAACCCAGAGAAGATTCAAGCACCTACGACACTGTTATGAGCTAATATTGATTTGAAATGGAGGCTTCCAGTTAACTGATATCCTTGGAGTACTGCAAGCTACTCTGAAGTGTCCGTGAATTTGTCCAGTATCACCATCCCTCCATTCACCAGCAGTCACTTTCTCATCCACATTGACGTATTTCAACAGTTTACTGATGACTTGTGAGTAGCACAAAATGTTTGACAATTGTCGCTTGAGACCAGTGGCTTAGCGACCATCCATTGAGCGTGGAATCCCCGCGACACGAACAGGACTAAGTGGGACCCTGAGTATCTTGTTGTGAACGAAAAGGAGCTCACAGAAAAATTACACAATTAATAATTAATAATTAATTAATAATTAATAATCAATAATCAATACTTACCAATCACCTAACAATAATTGCATTTACCTAATTTGCAGGTGCAGTTGTCTAGGCAACTGGTGTGGAAGCTAGTTACCAAGTCCGGCGAATAAGTTTCCTGAGCTATCTACCTATGGTGGCATCACATAAAGCAAGGTTAATTGTGTTTGATCTTTCGTAGCCTATCAACTGATGCGAAAACTTATTCCTTTGATTGCAACGCCCATTGAAATACTAGGAGCCACCACGATTCTACAACTTTATCCACCTTGCCTGATAAGCATCAACATTTGTCTTTCAGTATTCGTCAAAGAAGATTTGCGCAGATCAACTATGCAGAAATCTGTAAGTGGCTGGATAAAAATAAAGATACTGTGTGATCGATTTTACCCATACAAAAAGTTTTGACTTATTTTTTTTATAGAAAAAAACAGTTATTTTTCTATCGATGTAAGCCACAACATAATTGACTTACAGAATTATTTTATTTTTTGCTTTAGTTCACAAACGTTCGTTCAAAACGGTCATCTCTTGCATTGTATTTTCTTTAAAGGAGATGTGGTCTTCACTATAAGTAGTTCTTTTGTATCACGTTGATTAGGTGTGATCAGTTTTACCTGTTGATTTATTGTTTGGTGATGCTGCAATAGTGTTCAAATACAATTCAAGATATTCAGTATGATTCTGGTATTCCTCGAATTTGTAGCCATCGAATGTAGTACATAATCCTATGTGTTCTTACAGGTGAATTCTGAAAGGCACATGAAAAGTTTTCTCGCTGATTTTACGTTGCTGTTGTATACAATAACACAGGGGGCACCTTTGATTTGGGCTTAAGGTCAGCCAGTATGCTGACCTAAAACGTGAAAGAGAGCAGACGTGTCCGGTTTGATGATGTTGTTCACCCGGTATAGCCCTCCGAATCACATCAAAATCAAGCATATTGCCATTCAGCCGTCCCTCTGGTCACATTTCTTCTGTGAGCATAAGTCACCTGTAGTGATTGTGTTTTCGCCGTGACAGCGTTAAAAGACAACTCTTATGAAGCCGTGAATCTCGGATATCGGTGTGTTTGCCGGAGGTTTTAATTTAAAAGTAGACAGGCATCTGGAGCTCATTTGGATGGTTGGTAAGTGCGGATGGCGGCAAACGCCCGCTTCAACCGTACGCTGACCAGAAATTGTTTTTATGCAGTGCTAACTTTCGTAATAAACAAAGTCGGATGGGTGCACGGTGTTTTCAAACAGCGTGCCAACCACGGACCGAGATAAGTCGCATCGCTACCGGTTAACGATGGCGTTGATCAGTAAATGACTGGAACACGAGCTTACCGGTTACAAGCTATTAGACACGAAAGTAGAAATCACATTTGCACAAAGTATTTGAAGTGCGACTATTAGTAAGCGACCTCTGGAACTTTCCCGGATGTCTTTTGAATAGTAAACATAAATACTAAAGTGTAGCAAGGCGGCACTTTAATTTCCACACCAAGCTTCAATCAGATGCAGGACGGGGCTTGGACACCTCACCAGACACTACGCACATGTTTCATCAGGAGCACACCCCGTTACACAATCAGTATTCTATTTCCAATAATAATCCATTGGTTTAAATTAAGCATTACCAATGGATATTTTCAAACATGGAGGACAGCCCACATCCTACGAAACACAACCATTTGTGTTTACTCGTCTTTTTATTGGGGAGCGCTATGGATATCTTAAATACCAGAAAGGCCTACATGATGTCATGTTTCCACAGATCTAACGGAAAACTATGGAAAAATACTCTGGAATTTCAAGGCTGCTGGAGCCAAGGTTTAAAATATTCTGTTGGTAAAAGGATTTCCACTCTTTTTGTTTGTGCGGCCCTAATGGCAACAAAGTTACACATGGCCCTGTGCGTTCTTTATCGCACCAAACTGATTAAAAATGCAAACTTCAAAATGCACTCTGAAATGTGTATGTACCTATCACCGATAAAATTCAAACACATCGAACGGTGGCTGATGGAAAGATGGGTGATGCTTAAACATTTTCCACGTTCAACTGGTCTGACCGGATGATTAGAAATGCTTGCAAAACAGGTTATTGCAAGTACACGTTGAATCCCCTTGAACGTGATCATGTAGAGCAAGCCGATGTACTAATAGTATGAACTGGCTTTCGAGTCCCTGATTGCCAAAATCATTCGTGCAGACTTCGGGTCTGGTGAACGCGGACCATTTGGCTCCCTGATGGGCCGCTCCTTGTCTCTCTGACGTCAAGACATCTCGACTTGTTTCACCAAATGTCCAAGTCACTACTGAATTTGTCCCGGTATGTATACTGACGTACGTATATCTAAATATGACTGCATTTTGTACCACGTTACATCAATAGACATTTAAGAACGAAAATGGATGTGGAAGCTTGATAGACATCGAGTTACCTTAAAACATTTCGTCAATAGACGCCTGGTGACTATTTTTGAAGGTTCTAGCGTGAAAGCTTGCTACATTTAATGAGCAATTAATTATCGGAAAGTGTTGATCGGAGGTGATTTTTTTTGCATTAAGGCTCCAATCAATCTTTCTTCAGTTTGAAGCACAAATTCGTTTTTATTTGGGATTCCGAAAATAATGACCATAATGTATAGATTGTTACCAAATTCTGTTTCTTCCTTCTGGGCTTGGTATCCCAATGGGGGCCATAAGGCTGGTATGTCCAGAACTAATCAAACATCTTAACGATTCGCACTATTTACAAGGTTGCTAAAAACTTTTCGACAGCAAATGGGAGTATTTGGCAAATTCTGTCCACTCCGGGTCATGTAGAACATATGGTTGACGAAAACGTGGAAAATGCGCCTGCTTGATAAGTCCAAAGATGGGCGGAAATGGTCGTGGGCTGTCAGAGTTTTCAGCAGTAGTTTACGCGTAGTTTTGTTGATGAAAATATACTGCGAGATCTTGAACATGGTACCAGCTTAAAGATGAGGTACTCTGGTTCATCACATTTAGTTGAAGAAGATCATCATAAACTGGAGATCCCGCTTTGATTCACTGGGGTCTCCCGTCAAAACCAAAGTACCACATACAAATGTTCGATCTACCATGCAATAGGGGGTTTTGCTGATCAAAGCAGTCGTTTTCTCCGCTAATTCTCTGAATAGAATCCACAATGACCGCTGTCACACCAAGGATTCGTATTTCTCCCCTAATACCTCCGAGGGTTTGGCCTGTCATTTCAAGTAATGCTTCACGTCATAATCGGTGTTACTTACGAATATCACTTGCAGTCACACTGGAGACATGTGGTTGGGGATCAAAGTCTGAAATGTTACGCGATAAACGTGTGATGTTTTCATCACCCAGATGTGCATGACCTTGTGTGACATACTTCAGTATTCCTTGCTAACGCATAGTTCTTATCACTTTCTGCTCTTCGTTTTCTTTTAGGTCCCGTAAGAATGATGCGATCCATAGTTATATTACTCGCCTATATCTGACTGTATACCCACCAGCACTTGCTTCAACATCATCTATAAAACAAAGTAGACTTTTTCGCCACATGAATGCTACTGCGCTGCTTGCAACGTTTTGTTTATGCTGGTTGCCTCCAGTGTTGAAATGAGTTGATGGGCTTCAGGCATCTTCACGCTGAATATTGTCTTTTCCCTATGCCTCTATCACATTTCAAAACAAACCGCTCATCGGATCTCCTGTAACTATTTGCTTGCAATTCATCCTATTCTTCTCCATATATTCAAACGCTTTAGCATGTTAATAGCCTGGTATGTCACTCGTTCACTTTCTGTCCAAAGTTGGCTGTCTACCATGGCAGAGTGAACCTTAATGGACTGGAAAAACCCTTTCAATATTGTATTGATGCAGCTTGCTGCAAGAAAGTATATTGCAATTTCACGTAGTTCTTGATCAAAGGATTTTATCTTACCTGTTAATGTTAAGCATCACGAATCAGCTGTTCTTGCGACAATCTGAGTCAAACCTTCCGCTGAAGGTTTTTATTAGCACAAAACATTAAAACCAAGGCTCGTTTAGCCGTAAATTTGATCAAAACAACCGATCGAAACGCATGGACTGACATAATGAGGAAGACGCATATTTCCAGATAGGATATCAACCTACCTGAATTGCTAGACATTTTTCAGGTTCTTCTGCGGGATTTCGTAGCAACTTCAAGCTTGTTACGGTGTTCAGGAAGTCCATTTGCGGCTTTCAGCGGATTGCGCACGCTTGTAAAATGTTCTCAGTAGGCTAAAGTGTGCATAATGTTTTAACTTTAGTTTCGACTTTATTTCATTGAGGGGGCCCTTGAATATATGCATATGGCACACGCTATTTCTTGGACTTATTTCACCGATGGAATGAATGTTTGAGCTTGCGGTCACTCTAATGAAAATTCTGGCGTTTCCGAAATGTTTTGAAAGTGCCTTTCTAGCAGAACAAGGAAGTCGTTTTCATCCCAAAAGAGATTTCCAGGGCAAAAAACCTGTTTGACCAGGTTTGCATGTGTGGATCCAATCAGTTCAGAGAAGGAATAGACTATTAACTGAACTTTTATTATTTCTGCGATTTTTTTCGGTACCTTAAGCTGTTGGTTGATGGAGACGTTTCATACTACATGATTCTACTTTGTGTGCGTTTGTTCAACACCATCCATTGCATTTATTTTATCCGGACATATTTGTTTTATTCTTTTTCAGATGCAAGCAGAAATCTTAGAGAAGACGATCGTAGAAATGAACCAATGATATCCACCAAAGCATTTGCAATTGCCGAAGATAAAAATCTAGATGTACATCAGTTACTCTAATCAAACCGTTTGCGTCACTGTCATCGAAAATTTTGTAATACTACTCATATAAAAGGGCTTATTCCTTGAACACTATTATCAGGACGGGGACTGGCCGGAACTTCGGGGGTGCCACGGAGATATTAACCTCGTTACTCCAAACCGTTATCCATCATCTCATTAACTGGGCCAAATCAATATTTTTATGATAACATGTCAGTCTTCTCCACCATAAACAGTTCGAAAATTTATCGAAAATATAAATATAGAGAACTCATTGAGAAATAAAAAAGGTTAGTCGTTATAATTTTCTGCTGGGTAATTAACTCGCAAGCATTTGTCACTCAACGGGGGGAGGTTATCAGTGGTTGGTTCGTCTGAGTGCGTTTAGATAAATTTTGAAGAGCACCTGTTATCCACTGGCGTGATTAGATATTTGCGGGATGGCTTTCCCGTAGGTTCTTTGGTCTGGTCGTGGTTTCCGTTACGTTGTGGTCTGCATTGATTGGTTTGAGTGGTTGCTCCAATACATTCGGTTCCTTTGTTTTGATTGGCTGGTTTTTAAGTTGAAATATTTCGTGGAGGGAACTTCGAGAGTTGGATTGATTGGTTGCACCATCCTGTTCTCTTCATTGTAATGGTTGGTGCCCTTCAATCCATTGGCTACTTAGAGACTTCAGTTGCGACCTTTTTTATTGGGTACACATCCTGATCAAATTGCTTTTCTGCTTCTATGAGCTTCTCACCTGGTTTACAGTGTAGATTTAAGCTGTGCATTTATGGTGTCCTCTTGTACTTGATGGCTTATATACTAAATCAATTTCAATTTTTGATGACGGCGTCTTCGGTGAAATATCGTGATTACATAAATTCTTCGGTCGTCTTTGCTTGAGCTTATATGCGCCGTGTCTTATCAGATCTTTGTGATCAAAGACGAGGAAAGTCGATCTTGTCTTTGAGCAGCAAGTTTGTGTTCATGTATCCCGGTGGAAAGCTTCTTCCCCGTTTGCCACTTATGGCGTTTGTTGAAAATTAAATGCAGTATATTGCATTATTTTTCATCCTTGGGGTTAAATTTCCTGTTCACTTTTAATAGAGTCGTCTCTGAGGTGTTCGCCTTTTCGCTGTTGGCCATCATACCACATTGTTGTAAAAGCTTTGGATTCATTTCAGCGATGTTTGGGAGCGTGATCAGTTTGGCGTTACATTTCCCCTTTTAAGTTGGTCATATTTAGCTGCCTGAGTTGCTGCTAAATTAAATCTTATAGGCGGGCACTTCTCTGAAGTAATTTTTATGTTTGTTTTTCTTCTTCAATCCTGCACTCGGTAGTTTTGCACTGTGTCTCGATCCGCTGGAATATTGCTCGAATGTAGGTGTGTTCGTGACAACTTTCGTTGTTGTGTGCTTGTTACTCTCATTCGTGTTCTGTTTATTTGCATAAGCCACTTCTTGTTTTTCTCCCATACCAAAATTAAATCAGCAAAATGAACGTTTGCATTTCAGATAGCCCTGTTACTATCAGTGCGTAGATCTTGCAACAGGGTTTGGGAGCGCCTAACTCCTTGGGTTTTGTTTGTCATCCTGTTCACAGTAGAGGATCGAATTTCAACCAAAATTCACCACTATTTTTCAATGCCTTATCACTGGCCAAGGGTTAGATTTCTATTGTATTTCCCCAGATTCCTAAATGGAACAACTCTTGTTCAGTTTTGGAGAGAAACGTTTTGTGCACCTCAGTTTAACTTGAGTATTATGTAGGAATACTTTCTTATATACTGAGAGAAGTATCCGGTCTTTATCCAAGGAAATAATTCACGAGCTTCGGGTTTGTCGGCCCCAAACCGTTAGTGAATGGGATATGAAAAATACTTGGCAAGCGCATAGGAACATGACAGAAAATCTTTCGAAAAATTGACAATCGTGGAATTTAGAAAATTGTGAAAACCTGTGTCGCCTACAAAATTTGTCACATGCTTCCTTGCTTAGGGTCAGTGTTTACCATAAATGAAGGCGCATTTATCGGGAGATCGATGTCCCTTCGATTTCGACAAACAAAATCTTCCAAAGCACAAACTGTTGAGATCCATGTGTTAATTTTTTCGTCCGGTTGTTATAGATATTTGACCGCTGTAGACACAAACATTGCGCTCACACAAGCGACAAATTGTTTATTTTTCCCTATGGTAGAATAAAATGGATATTTAGATATTTAGAAACGTATCTGGTTGACGTTTACCATAAACCTGAATTACTTTTGGAAATCTGCGTAAAACTTCCCGAGTTTTGGGACGTAAAGACTTCGTTTTTCCTGGCTTTGGACGAAGAGTGACTGTTCGCTCACTTATGGGTGGATACATATGAATAGGAAAATAGGATTCAATGCTTCATAGTCAACCAAAACTCGACTGTAAACAAACAGGAAGTCTCAAGCCTATATGTTCAATCTTTCCAAGCACATTTTTACGGGACAGGTTGCAGTATAGGGAGTTTCCTGCTTGTAATCCGTATAAGAAAAACTAAAAATGATTTCGCAGTTGAAAGGGTTTAACTGGTCCATCTAGTGATGGTTTGATTGTCGTGTTGAGTGTCCCAGTATATCGTCCGCCGTTGTTGCAATCAAGGAATTGAAACAGAGGCTATTGTTTACATTGTGCGCCATGGGAGCACTCCCATGGGCCAAGGTATAAAGAAGACATTGTCTGCATCCAGAATGAGGTTTGTCAACTTTCCAAGTCTATTTGTTTTCATCGTTCTATGCAGCGGTGTTCTGGGATAACTGATCTATCAACGGCTGACCCACAGTCCTGCGTTTGCAATAATTTGGGTCTTCTATTCTATGTTCGAATTCAGGATCGAGTCAAGTGATGAGTCACGTATGAGTCAGCTGTGTAACACAGTTGTTCGACATCAGGTTTGCTGCGGGCGCGTTTGTTGCCCTCCCTCGGATTAAATTTTCATGACCGTCTAGTAATCATCCTCAATTCAAATGACCGAGCAAGTTTCATGAAGTTGAGAAAGCGTATCAAGGGTGAAGTATGCAGAGCATCAGTAGCAGCCACAAATGTCATAACTCAAGGAGTGTCTACTTTGAGGGAGTAAACCTATAACATTACACCCCCACACGAAAAGTATACCCAAAATTTAAACACACTACTAAAAATTATGTGCTAGACAAGTACATACTGTTCTGAAGACAAAATGTAAATGAAGGCAGATACGAACAAATCGTCTACTTTGATTCAGAGGAGACCCAAATATCAGTTTGAACTGACTGATTTTAATTGCGTTATTTAGTCGCCTAATTTCGGAGGTCATTGTAAAATTTCAGATGTACGGGTGACGATTAAACTTTCGTTCGGCCTAGGCAAACCCGAGAACGGGTGGAAAATGTATGGAAGAGGAAATGCTGTTTAACATTTGTGTACATTTGAGTGCATCAAAGGATGTGACTTACCCCTTTAGTTTGGTCTAACAGTACCGCTTGAATCTGGTAGTCATACAAACTGTTGTTCACCAGCGGCATTTTGTTGAGGAGATCACGCACAGCAACTAAGCTAAGGTCAAATCGACATCACGTAGGATAGTACGGTTCATGGGAGGGAAAGCACTGGAAAGAAAAACAGCTCTCCGACACCTAAATCAATTGGAAAGTGTCAGTCCAATACAGATCAGTCTTGGTAACAATCAGGTAACCTTGACCACCTTCCCTAGTCCTGTGTAGCCTCGGAAGCTCATCAACTTCTAACTCATCAGGGTAGATTTACTGAAGAATTACGTTATACAAATGGAGCTACGAAGAAAGGCAAGCTAAACGCCTACTAAAATTCCATCATATTGTCTTTGGAGACTAAGATCTGGAAGGTTGTCGTTTTTGCACGGTTCTGGTCTAAAACAATATTGACGACCTAAGCACGGTTAGTGCACCGCAGTCCACAAAATCCGGTGATCCCATCCACTGCATAAGGCTGTCTTTGTTCACATGACACTGACGATGACGTTGATGAAAACTGTGGACGGAATAACCCTTGTACTGCCCTTCTTCTGATCAACTAGGTAGACAACTGAACGTATACCGCCAAACGCGCAAAATGTGGTGTTTAAATAGAACACACTTTCGATGAAAATTTGGGGCCCGGTCCCCTGTGATGACAACAAGGAAAAAAAACATGCCAGTTAAGCTGTCCAGATCTTTTACCGGACTTATATTGCCACAACATCTCGACAACTCGACATCTCGAATGTCCCTCCAACTGAAGCACGGGAAAGCCTTTGTGCGGCACATTCATTGAATAGTATTTTTAGAGATCAAGTTGGATTTCAATCAAGCGTCCTGTTAACACCAGACTGACTTGTAAACGAGTGTTTTTCACCAAGGGTGTACACTGGTTCGTTGCAAGTGGAGATGACCCGTTTGCATTTCTTGCTTTCATTGTTGGTAACGGCGATAGGTTTGTGAGGAAAATCTAAGCGAAACCGTAAACGGATTGAGCAGTCGGCTCATCCATTTCCCGAATAATGTACAAAGGCGTCCCAGTTTTCGGAGATATGATTTTGGGGCCATCTGTAGCTTTCCTCTTTACTCTAGTCCAGATGAATGAAATGGCATGATTTTGGATCTCACCAATACGCCGTGTGAAATTTTAAAGTGAATCTCCGGTATTTTCGTCTCAGCAATAGAGCCAGCCATTCCTGTGCACTATATAGCAGAGAATCACACGGTCTTGGTTGACCAGTCTCAGCTACTTCAACTAAGACTTTCGATACACGCAGAAAGGCAGTGCAGAATCGCTGAGGATACAGACGCAGACGGCATGCCTCAATGAAAATGGTGCAGTCTGGTCAGGACCAACCAACAATGAGATCACTCAAAAGTGTACTATGTTGACTTGAGTCTCAAACTTGAGGGTATCCTCTTGATAGCTGAACTAATGAGTTTGCAACACTAACACTCACTCTTACTTCCTTCTCCTGGTTGTTATGTAATTTTGGCTATTCAACAGTTGAATTGGTTCAACCGCGCCAGCCAAAATGTTGAGCGATAAACCTCGGTATCCTGAGGTTGCGTTATACCGTCATAATCCAACCAGATTAAATGTTCCACATAATGTCCATTCGTTCCGATTCGGTGTGCACATTCTCAGATGCTTTGCTTTAGTCTAACCGATGCGCCGTTCATGGATTCGGAAAGCCACCAACTAGATTTGGTTCATAGGCTTTCACATTTTCATACAGTGGGCAAACAATGGACATACAATGGTGCCATTACCTAACACAAGGTTGGTATATTCGGATGGATAGACTCGGCAGTTCGGGTTTATTACGTATCTGAGTCTGTCTCGTCTTACTTCTCGTAAGGCTGTAGAAGGGGTCAACCCCAACCCTTGTCAATATTAGACGAAGGTCAAAGGTGAATCAAGTGTTCAAAAGTTTTCACCTAGTGACCGAGAACCTGTCAGTTTCATTCACGCTGATTGAAATGGTGGTGCAGAACATGAATAAATCCATTAGCGTTCCGCGTCGCTTTTCCATCCCTGTCGACACGACGTTCGTTAACGATAGAGAAGTATTTTTTGCTAGTTTCCCAACCTTGGATTGGTTGAGCTACTGTAGCATCGGCTACTATGGAAAGATTTTCACTTTGAGACATCACAAGATGTGAAACAGGTTCAGTCTTGCTGGCCGGTCACACTAGGGGTTGATTGTAAGTTGGTTGTGCATACGATTTGAGAATTTTATTCACGCAGTTATTCAAGCTCAGTAACCAACACTTGCTAAGGCAACAAATTGAATAGTCCACAAACGCCTAACTTTCAGGAAATATTAGGGAAATCAGGCCGGCCGAGACTCGAATTCCAGAATTCATCCCAGTGAATTCAAGACGCCTGAGGATTTTGGTTCTGTCGGCAAAGAGCGAAGAATGCCCTTAGTTTCGGACGCTAGCTTCGCAATCCATTCGCCTAAGGGCAACAGTTCCAGGACGCTCGCATTTGAGCGGACGAGCAAACATGTTTTGCAAGCCAGTGGTGGAATGCTCCCTACGTAATGTGTGATTGGGTCAGTCTAATTTTTGATGACTGACATGATTCGGTTCATTGACTGATACGTGCAAAGAAGTGGCATTCAAACGATTCCATATAATTTCACCGAGGACATTAATTTACCGTGTTACCGGAATGAGCGTCTGCAGTCAAGTTCCTAAACCAGGAATCAGCTGAAAGTGGGTAAAGCTCCAGCCCGATCACGACTGTCACCGTTAAGATCCTTTTTTGCCCCTCAATACATAAAGTATGACAGAAATCGCTAAACTATGAAGAGTAAGCAGCCACTGATCTGAAACTTCACAAAAAATTTATTTCTTTTCAACAAAGTTAGACCGAGTTTGTTGTTGAACTGTTTTATCCTATTCTTCATAAATGTTGTGGTGGGTTGCTGAATATGTATTGTTCACATTCACATCACTCTGGTTTGAAAATAAACGCGCTGAAAGAAATGCAACACCTTTTATACAGCCAGACAGCGTATTGTTAGTTTTCACTGTTGTGTGACACATACGACGAAGTTTATTAGATTTTGCTGCAGGTACACATTATCAACCCTTCAGGTATGCGGTACTATTTATAAACCCGTTTATAAGCCTGTTACTACAGGAGTACCACTGTAAACTGGCGGAATGTACTACCCATAAGGTTGCTGAAAACTCACCGACAGCCCACAACCGATTTCGCCCTTCTTGGGGCTATCAGGTAGTTCCAAACCCCGAGTTTCCGTCATAAATGAGAGATTCCGCTGGGTTCTAGGTGCGTTTTCATCAAAACCAAATTGATATGCAAATGAGTGAATTTCGCTAGAGTTGCCACTAATTTTGATCATCGTGTATTACCGTTGTGTAAGCTCTGTTCAAAATGATGCACAACAAACCTCGGTAAATGCGTGTGACCTGCATATGATCCGCTGGTCTAAAAGCGACACGTTTTGCATGTTCACATAGTCGGCAATTCCGAGCACTGTCTAGCTTCACCTAAAGTTCTGAAGTCATTACACTGTCTCTGCATTAGTCTGCGTCGAATTTGTGAAAAATGGCTATGACATACACTCACCGATTCGGAAACGTTCCCATACCGCTTAGATTGTGACTTGATGTATAGAGAAAAAGCCACACAATTTCAGCGGTTTTGTTTCGTTTTAGAGGCTTAGTTTTCCAGTTCGACTGATAGGCAGTTTGATACTCCTCTACAAATAAGCGCAATTCAAAAGTCAAAGAATATCTGACCGGTGGTAGTAATGCTGACCTCCTCCGATAATCCATCTTTCTAACTTTGATGATTCTGTGGCCATTGTATGTTGTTTACTAAGCTAGTAATAATCTCTGTTAGACATATCAAAGAATGAAATCACAGAAAAGTAGGAAGCATGTTAACTGGATGCCAACTGACAGTTTATTAATACAGGCACTTCATCAGTTTTGTTACACTCGGGATAAAAAAAGTCTAATGCAATTCGCATCAGAGATACGAAGTCCAATTCAGTCCAAGAATTTCAAAAGCTTTCGGTATCCAGACCAGATTCCGAAACAAAATGCAGGATTTCAATCATTATTTAGCTTCATCGGACAGATTGGATGCTTAATTTGTTCCTTGGAAATTGAGATTCATACTGAGCTCCGGGTGGCTCAGTGGTTAAGTTCTGATGCAAATCCAACCCCGGCATCTCGACTGCTTTTTTCTAGGCTTAAGCAACCTGACATCATCTCCACTCTCGTGCTTTTTTCGGGCGGCGTGGCCTGTTTTCTTAGGATTACTGCAACTTAACCTAGCGTGAACGCTATTTAGAGAAAATGGATAAAATAAAATTCCGGTATTGAGCACTGTCCGGTAGTTTCACGATGATTACAACATATAATCTTGCCAGTACAGTTGTCCTCACTGTTTCTCTCCGCGGTTACGCAACTACTTAAGTGAAAATTCTGTTCAAGCTCAAAGAACTTTAACTTTGGGCTGTTGGATAGAATGCCAATACTACCGAAATGGACCGAGCATTTTTGCCACATTTGGTCTGTTAACTTAATTTTCTTTGGTTGAGAAGAAACATGATGTTTAGGAGCCAAGCTTCGTCCTACAGGCTACCTGGTGTATGCATTCCTGTTACTGCCTACCAGCTTGACTTTCCGCAAAAAAGATGGCTTTATGGTTTGTGCGTAGTAAGACGAACCATGCGACTGACCGTTCAGTATGGGCCCAACGGTGGTTAGTCCGCTCATTTTTTGATGTACCGAATGAACTCGTTCAAGCATTAGCCGGTAACTGCTTACTTGCGTTGCTGCTAACCCCACTGGAAGATCCAGACCCCTTTACGATCATATAAGGAAGGCAAAATCGTACCTGATTCTCAAAAATGAAACCGAGACCGCCAATTCAACTGAAAAGAAACTGCTCAGCCAACAGTAGGCTGTGAACGATTACCAGCTATAAGAAGCCATGGGGCGTTTTGTTTACCTTTTCTTGAAAATTCATGCACAGGTCACGTGCATCTAGGCTGTTTGACGAAAAATGGGCCCATTATTCTGATAGTCCAAGCACACAAGTGTATCAAGGTGCTCACTTTCAAACACAAAGCGTGCTCTGGCACATAAACTTATCAGATGCTGGTCGATCCTATATTATCTGATTGTGTTTGACTCCAGAAGTGTGAAAAATGACAAACAAGCCAAAAACGTTTTTTGGACGACTTGTTTTCTTAAATGAATAGAGTTGTCTCGGCAATATTCTGCGTCCCTTAATTTAAGAAGTGAAATGCTATGGCCAACTCTTATGGTGGTAATTGTCTTGTTGCACAGTACACCCAAATTTTGTTGCAACCATACTTTCGTGTGCACCGCACCCCGACAAGGAAAGGCAATTCAAGGATAATTGCCTCGTGGATACCTTGCACATGAGTAGTTCCGACGGGGCTTCACCTAATGGGACCCTGAATTTAACAATAACAACCGAATGTTTCCTTGCGTAAAACATTTTTGACACCACTAGATCCACCCAATTCGTGTGGGTTGTTTCGGTGTCTTTAATTTCTAAGGCGTTCACTCTAAGGCTATAAAATTTGTTTCACGTTTTATCAGCCATCTGGAAGCCTAGCGCCCAAATTCATACTGTTGTATGATTGTTTAAGGTCTGTGATCCCCCCCTTGCACGAGATCGCTTGTTTCTTCGCGCCATCAACGGTGGATCGATATTTCTGGGTGTCTGGATGGATGCCGGACGGGTCACATGATTTTTACTCAGCGTTCTCTCGTCTACTGACCCACAAGTGGAAATGAATTCCAAAACTATCCAGGAAGTGTGTAGGGTGTTTCCATATTCCTTCTACTTCGCAGCTGTCCTATCGTGTAGAGAGAACGCGTCCTACTTCAAAGACATTACATTTGCGGGAATTTACCAGGACCAACTTTGTTCTGTTGAACGCGCTTCAACCGAAATACCTATAGAACGTCTCAGCGAATGAAGTTTTGACATCTAAACCTAATACGAGTTTTAGGACGAGGGGATAGTTTTTCGCCCAACACTATATAGTGCATATAAACCAAAATCTCATTTTATATATTAGCTTTCACACATTTACTGAAAGAATCATAATATGGCCCAATCAACTCATCAGAAGGGATAGAACTAGTGTCGATATGGCGAATTGGCTGACTGCAATGTCACTGCAACGAAAATTTCCGGTAGTATCAGTTGCTAGTGAACTTTTGATTCCAAATTATTGAGCGTGCAGGAACGACCTGAGGAATTTGCTACAATGTGGCCTAGTACTAACCCAACACAAAAGTCTTAGTACATATTTGAAAGACCTCGGCAAAAACAAGACAGAACAACTGATAGACAACTGTTCGCTGAGGCTGGTTTGGCCAAATATGAGTTTTGCTTTCAAAATGGCCTCGTTGTAAACCTTCTCCTGCTCGGAAAAAAAATATTCTGGTTAGTCTCAACACTGAGGTGACCCCACCTGTATTGTCCTGTGGGAACAAGAGGAAGGCTGTTCAGACTAGGGTCATGTTAATAAAAATTTTAAAATATCTTGCATCTACCCACAACAATGTCAAACGTGAAATGTTGTCTTATCTTGCTGATTAAATGACAGCCTGGTAGAACAAAGCCCATGCTTAGATTAAAGCCTAAGGGTCAATCTACATCGGCGTTTTAAAAAAATTGTTGTGCTGAACTATAGCTTAGGTCAATTCAACTCTTGAAAGATGATAGTTTGAATTTGTTGATGGAAAAATTTCCCCCAAAATATTCCATCTGGCTTCCGGTAGGAAATTTTCAGTGAAAAATATCCGGGGAAACAGAATTTAGATTATCGGTAGTATGTAATACTTGTTCGCCAATACAGAGTGTGGTGTATGCCCCGAAATCATGTTAACCATATTAATAAAGGGGCGTACTCATAAATGCAACAATACCAGGTTTACTGTTCCACTTCTTTCAAAACTATAATCATATCCGACAAATGTGTGTACCTAGCCCGTTTTACCAGTTTTGAAAATAGGTGTTTTCGTTTTATTGGTAATATGAGGAGAATTTGGAATTTTTAGCGGAGATTTCGTCCTGTAAATTAAGGCAGTCTATGCTGAAACGCCCGAGCACTGTACCGCTCATGCAACCGTGCGCGTCCCACGAACCTACATGGAGTCTCGATCCCGCGACCTTCGAGCTAGTAGTTTGAACACGTAATATTCACAACACAAGTGAAATTTCCATCTGCGAATTAGTCATTCAAGGAGCCAATCATTACGCAACCACGTGATCAATCTTCCGCCGTCGAAGGAAAGTGGCGCCATATCCAGTCTAGTTGTGAGTTAATCGCACTGCTGATCTGCGGCAGGTGATCGGACGGTTCATTGTTTAGACTACTAGCCTGGAGGTCGCGAATTCGAGATTTCCTGGAGTTTCGTGAGATGCGCACTGATGCAGATTCCCAGTAAGAATGAAACAGATGTACAGTGCTTCTCGGCCTTCAACATATATTGGCTCCACTTACACGACAAAATCTCCATTGATGATGTGTATGCTGTCCTCATTTTTGATGCTACTGGGGCTTCCCTTGTTCGTGTGTTCACGTCTATACTGAGAATACTGTTGCACTCTTGCCTACGCTTGTAGCTCTGCTGCACAGGTTCACACTTGCCAACCGGGTATGACCTTCAATGTATGCTGTCTTATTACACTGTTTTATTTGCTGGTTTGTAAAATAAATGTGCGCACGCCATTTGCTGCACGTTGTTCCTCCTGCTTCCACACCAAAAAGAATGAATTGTTGATATTTAGCGAAATCTGGTTTTAAAAGTCATTGTCTCAAAAACCACTAGACGACCCACAGGACCTAAACAGACGTCCTCCATAATCTTTTCCGGTGTTGCTAGAGGAATGCGGCTGCTGGTCGTGACGGTGGATTGTAAAACAAGCACCATCCTACAACCTCTCTCAAACGTGGCAGCACAATTTCGCATCCGGCACCATGCACATGTTCCAAGCCTGTTGCTTAAAAGCTCACAAACCCAGCCGTCCCTAAGCCATGCATTACGTTGAATTGTGTTCCTCATACCAGTGATTTTCCGTGGTTGTCCGAACCTCTCCCAAGTCCAGCTAACTAAAACCACCATCCGTGGTAGGTCTTAGTAATAGCAGCGGGTCATCACGCTTACCTGAGAGAACATGGGAGAGCCTATGTAAGCCGGAGAAAAGAATGGCGTAGAATTAGGATGTCCGTACGCATGAGCCATCTTTTAAGGGAGGTTGAGGAATTGTGGATCAGCTCTCTATATGTTGGCAAGAGCACCTCTTGCATTTCCGAAAGAAAGAAGAGTGGGCAAATTATGGTGCTTCGTTCTTGAGTTACTGCTTATGAAGGACGAGTGATCACGTAAGTCCAACGTGTCTGGCTGGATTGACCAGTAAAACATAAATGTGATACCCGGAAGATGCAGCAAAGGTCAGACGGCAGATAGACAGCACAATTTTCTTATCAGACTTATGTAATTTTAGCTGCGGTTTTGAGCCAACGTATCCTAAGGGTAGCTGCTTTCGCAGGAATGTTTATATCAGAATGTCACGCGCACGACCATCGAACTTGTGGCGATGTAGTTTGCCTGCTGTCGAATATACCCAGTGGTTCATTTATACGTTCCAGACAAAATAGCCTCATCTGTTATAAAAAAATTAAATCCTGGCGCAAATTTTTAGAAGACGTGGCAAGAGGTTAAAATAATCTTGGCGAGGCGAGATGAAGTTGAATTGGACTTCACCGCTGCATCTTTTATGACGCGATGTTATGGACTACTTTCTATCTGGAGGAAACTAGTGCGGACGAAATTCTGAACGTAGTTTATACAAGTCCACTCCTCTTATCAACATTAATTGTATGCGAATCAGAAGGCTAAATCTATATAAATGGACACCACAAGAATTCAGCTCATGTTGACCCAGTGGTTAGGGCGCGAGCTTACTGAACGCATGGTCTGTGGTTCGAATCCAACTTCTGCGTCTGGACTGCCCCTTGTCTAAGCTTCGGGAATCTGACAGTATATCAGCCTTAGCGCTCCCTTCTGATAGCCTGACAGATAGGAATCTAACTGAGGATGCAGTTGAACGCTTTTTTTTGTGGAGAACTTTTTGCCGGTTTGGAAGAAATTAGGAGCGATAATAATCCAACTACGGACTGAATCTAAATAGCCGTGTTCCAATTGTAAAAAAACGTCAGGCCCCACAAAAACCTGGTGCTAATGTTTTCCAAATATTTCAAGCCTTCCTGGACATGTGTTACAATATTGTTCCATTTGAAGCACTTACATGGATTGTTTGAAAATGGAAAACAAAATCAACAACCGCGTTGCACGCGACAGAGCAATTCCTCCCGTCTTACTGTGACCACGCTTCTTCAGCAGAAATCGTGACGTTCATTTCTTCCAGCCACTGATTCCAAATTGTGTCCATTCTATCAGGACATGCAGCTGTTTAATTTAAAGTGTGGAAATAATGATGATAATAAAATGTTGGCCACAGTAACTCATTTTCTTATCCAGATGAAATAGTGTAGCACGTGGAAAAGCAAAGTGATAATCGCTCAACAATAAAAAAGCATGCACTCAGAACTATTTCCTTCTGAAAAAAACATTAAAAACCATTTGATTTCGCAAATTGCCCCCACAAAATAAGAAGGCTTTTGTATTGTATACCAACTGATCCCTAATTGCGCTTTGCTTTTTGGTTTTTATTTCGAACGTTGTTATTGGAAAAGTACACATGGAAATTCCAGGGGCTTCCTGTATACTGGACTCATAAAAAGAGGCCAAAGGTCCTTTTGAATTCGTGCCTTGTGGGTCAGCTTCTACTGTGACGCATCTGCCATCTGCGGCCAATTCAATTCCCTAGTTGATGTATTAAATCCGAGCTACTATCACTCGACTGTAACCACAAAACATCCAGTACATGTGGAATTGCGGAAATTCTGTGCCTCCAGAATAGTGCCCTCACACATTGATAATTCCCACCCTCTAGTCGTCCTCCCAAAATCTGGTTTCAAATTCGCCATCCCGCTTCCTGGAAATGACTACTTTATAGGTATGAATCGCTGTCGATCTCAATACGGTGCAAATCCAAAGATGCCACATCCTCGGGATAAACCGAAATCTGAGAACAGCCAAAATTTAACCCAAACGGTAGTAGCATTTTCTGCAAAGCCTGTTTAATTCCGAGTGCATTTAATGTTGCTCGCAGTCCACTTGTTGAACTAAGAATGGATCTCCAGCATAGGACTGCTAGTAGCGTGAGGAGATTCGATATATTTTATGGAAGTTTCGTCGTATGAGTGAAGCCAATCTAAACTGAAAAGCTGAGAAGCAATCTACAGTATGGACTGATTTCACTTACTCGGTAAAATATCAATTGAACTCCCCAACTCCCCCCACACTATCAGCAATCTGTAAGTACCTCAGAGGAACAATAAAATTCATCCGATGCGTGAAAAATCCATCCCAGAACTAGTTACTGGAGCAGCCAGTCAACGCGCGTGCGTGACCACTAGATGGGAATTCCGTGATTGAATTGAGTGGCGCTATATCCTGCCTAAGTGTGAGTCAATCACCAACTGATTAGACACTTGTGACCGAACGATTATTTGTTCAAACTACTAGCCAAGAAACGCCCTGGGGTTTCGTGATATGCGTCCCAATAAGGATGAAACAGCAGTTCAGTATTTCTTGGCTTTCGGGTATAGATTGACTTCACTTACGGAAAGGAACCTCTGTGAAAATGTCCTCTTTCTAGGTCAGCTATTCCCCGATATATTGCGATTTTTACGACATCATTCTCTTTAACTTCTCGTCATTTACGTTTTCTCGCAACGGATTTTTGGAATGCGCTGAAACCTAACTGGACTATTTTACGTCTGACTGCGCTTGAAGTGGGTAGTTGGTATTAAATTTCGATAGAAATGTACATTATTAATGTCCGATGCCGCGGAGAAAGCCAAAATTTTGAAGTCTGCCTGGGATGGCGTACACAGAAGCATCTGGCCAAAATATACACCCGATAATACGAGTGATTAGCCAGGTAATGTATTTCAAATTTTCATGCTCTTCATGAAGGATATGGACGTTATCAAGCCGTGAATTGATAATTACGAGGCGGAAGTAGCCAGTTTAGGAAAACCAATCCCCCACGAACTTCAGTGTGAGAGGACTACAGCAAGGGTATTTAGATTGATATAGTTCAGTTTCACATTCAGTCCCTATAGGCCGTGATAATCAGGAAGGTCTGTGACAGCGATTTTTGGGTTTAAGTGTAAACTTTGAACTCCACTACTAAGCGGTAGTATCCTGTTGTGTCCACATGTTGGACGAAAGGTTTACTGAATTGCGGCTCCGAGATTGGATGCGTTTGTCGTATGGTTAGTTCCAATATCACCTGTCTTTGATATAGCAGGTTATATGTGCGAGAGTGCTCTTCAACATAGCTGACCAGTCTGGAGCCAACTACCTTTAGAAGATGCCTATCCATCCCAATGCATAAAGCTTTGGGAACGAACCACTGTACACTCATATTGAAAACATCCTCTTTCTGGGATGACCGTTGAGGAGGTTCGTGCAGTACACATCAATAACAGTATTGTTAGCATAGCTACTAGTGTTGTCACGCATACTGTTGACGAAGGTTGCGAGTTGCATCCGTTTGTAGTTACACTTTGAAGTGACACTTCGTGGATTCTAGCGCCTGAGTTGAAGAGGATTAGGCTTCTGAGCACTATGTTCATCAAAGCTCAAGAGTATGCCTAACGACACCAAGTTTCCAGAACTATGTGAGCTGAATATTCCCCAACCTCCGTGTGTTTTATTGCTCGCAACCATCCTGTTCGTATTTCGCGATCGGTGGTTGTACCTGGCTTCGTTCATTGTTCGCTACTGACAATGACGGCCTTCTAGTGTACATACCCGACCGGCCTACGGGATTCTCAGGGCTAGCAGCACGTTATGTGATCTCTTGAGACCGGGCTGCACAAGGACAGTCACCCTTGTTAGTTTGGTTCCCACAATTTGCTGTTGTCTCTGTTATGTAATCTGATTTTAAAGACGAACCACCAACTTATCAGCCAAATATGAAGCGGATGATTATATACTACAAACAGATTATCCATGTGACCCGATAAGTAGTTGCACTATACGACTCAATTAATCATCAGTGATGAAGTTAGGCAAATGGTCTATTGAAGCCATATTCTCTGAATCCTATTCTCTGAGAAAAGGATCAGCCGCGGGGACATCTTAGAATTAGTCAGCCTGCTGCTGGCAAATTCGTCAAGTTAATTTCCCACGGGATCATCATCTTGGTGAAGTGAACATCATTCTTAGTTGATTACAGCCAACTCCCATGGGCAAGGACTTGGTTATTCCTGAGCGGAGAGTTCACACTGGGCCTCGGAAGATAGAGGGAAGCTTCTGTATCCTATCCAAGGAAGTGGCTTTCTTATGAGGGTTTTCACTTGAAGTTTGCCTGACTAGTATGTTGCACGTGCCACCAAAATTAATCAGTTTGACATCAAGAAACAACTTAATTTGTAGTAGAAATAACCTAGACTTACTGCACGATCCAAATTTGCAATCACAGTTGACTGAAATGCCATAATTTTCCAATAGTAAACATTTGAATGAAGCACAGTGAAGTTATTCAAGTCTTTTTTTGGAAAAAATGAAGCTACCGTGTTGTAACCCAGTGGGAGAATCAAAATGATTCAACAAATGTACCGGTCATTAGGAAGATGGAAGTGTCAGCATGCTAGCCTATGGGCTCCCCTAAGCTCAGCGGTAAATTACAAAATTCTAAACAGTCGAACGCAGAACATCTCCACAAGAAATCATCTATAGGTAGAAACACGACATTCAAGGATATTTCCACCACAACCAACCTTGACAAGCGGAATTAGCTGTTCTCTGACATTTCTGCTTTGGTACTTTTCTGGCGGGACGAACTATGGTGATGCTTGTCTTACCGATCAACATCAGCGAAAAACTTACAATTAGAAATGTACCGGCTGCGAGTAATAACTGTCCAAGGCAGTTCAAATCGTCTCCCGTGAAGCTAATCGTGACCTGAGTTTGAGATTATTAGACTGTTCGAATGCGTACGTTCATTTATTTCGACTACTCAAACGACGCCTAAGAAAGCTCAAGGATATACACTGGAGAACGTTGAGTTTATCGAGTTAACTTTATCAAAAGCCGTGCAAATTAAGTTTTATCTTTCGTGCCAGACTACTTGCAGCAGGTCTGTTCGCGCTTCTGAGCCTCCACGCATGAAAACGCGTCGTGTTACCGTCAGCATTGCTGTTACCATTTAAAAATCCTGATGCTAGGGATGTTTTCTTGACTAAGCCTTACGAGTACGCTGAGTTGGTACTTGTCCATGTCAGACCACTGCAATACCGACCGAATTTCGCTAGTAAAACTATGAGACTGAAGATCACTCATGTGAGCTCGGGATCACCTATTTTTGCCCTCTATTATGGAATGACACTACACGACACAGCCAATTTGGTTTTGTTGCTCTTATTCACGTACAGCTAGATAGTTTATTCATTCTCTAATTGTTAAGAACTGGTAGCTCAGCTGGTTTCATTGCACATTGATTGCCGTCAGATTCAAATGCATTAGTACGTCCTTAATGGAAACATTGAGATGAGGGTGAATGAAAGTGCCTATCACAAAAACCGGCCATTGATGGATTCTTGTAGCTTGCGGCACTCGATAACAAAGCGATATAGAGCCATACATCGCTTTATAAATCCATCGGTAATTTGGCACGTTGTAAACCGATGGGACATTTAGTCACGTGACGTACAACCCCACGCTCGTCGGCGTTTTCAGGCATGTTGTTGAGTAATAATGTTTATATAACCTGTTGAGGATACAATTATGAGGACCAAAACTTACCGTAGCATTCGATTTCCTGCAGAGTTTCTGTACAATTGCCTGGGATTAACAAACAACTTTAAATTTCACTCCGTAAATATCGGCGAGTGTTTACGAGTTGAAAATCGATGTACAAAGCAGGCCCTTTGTTTAGGATAGACTACTGGACAAAGCTCAACTCATCGCCAGGCCAGCGACTTCAGGTTGCAAGCCAAAATACGGTAATACTAGTTAAAACATCTGCAAGCTGCTGAACAGGGTTTACAATACATGCTCAGTTTGGCTAAAATGAAGCCTTGGAACATGACTGAAGCTAACATAGACCCGACTTTTGTGGTTTACACCCTGTGACGTTTCACTGAAAACCAAAAAACCAAACCTCGGTGATAGAAGTGGAAGACTGCAAACGATCATTTTCAAAACTTAGTTCTAAGTCTCCGTTTACACAGGTAAGATATCTTTAAATATCCTCACCATTTCTTTTCTTCAAAATGTAACAACCGATTTGGTACAATGTCTCTTTGGTCTCGGTGACTCTCGGTCTCGCGGGGGTATAATCGAAACTGTTGCAATCCGTGATTGTAGTGTAATAGTTAACGGTGTAATTTTATTTGAATTATACCTAGTCTCGTTAAGATCGTTTATCCCGAGCACGTGACCGAGATTCAGCTCGTTGTTTCAACACACAATCCCCTTCGTCCTTGCCTTCCTCTTCGAAAATCTGTGAAATAATTGTTGGACCGACTTGTGATCGCTGTCCAAAGTAATCGACTTATCACATGACTTGATGCGATTCGGCCGAAGCGTGTGATACAATTCGCTAATCATGCGTTGTCAACGAACAACCGTATTTGTTTTCAGTGGTTCCTGATTCACCAACGTAAGCTGGTTCTGCGGTGTCTCTCTATGAAGACAGGTTATTGCTGGAGTTCAAAGCATAAAGCTGTACAATCACCATGGTTATTATTAGGAACGAATAGGCTCATCACAGTTAACGATATCCACCATGCTGTGGTATGTCCTGTAGCCCACGGACATTAAACACTACCTGGTTGCCGTTCTGTTTGCCGAGCTTGGCAGTTGGATTGAAGACATTTCACCACCATTGCATTGACAACGTCTTCCAGATTAGTGGCCAAACGTCTCCAATCCAACTTCCAAGCTCGGTGAACAGACTATCAAGCAAGCAGAGCAACGGAGCTACCTATATTCCATAAAATCTCCAATCAATGCTACCCTATGCTCCCAACATGATTAAACCGGGCCTCATTTTTAACAAGAAACTTTGTTCCACCATAATTCAATTCAACCTTGTGATGCCTGACGCCATCCTTAGGAAGGAAATTTGAAGATAGCTGGTTTTTTATTTTGAAAAAATACGGTAGGGTATCAGCACCCAGAGGTACGGCTTGGAAATGAGTTGTGCATTTATTTTATCCTTATATATAACAATAGAAGGTACCTTTTCATTAGGTCTTTCAGAGACCCTTAGAGAATGGTTTTTCGATGTGACAACGCCTGACTTACCAAAACACTGATGGCGTCTGCCTGTAATACAGCTGCCTGCAAACAGACATGTAAACAAAAAAGAATTCACTGCTTTTTTTATTAAACAGAGATTATAGCTTGGACGTGATGAAATAAAAGAGATTTTGCAATCTATGTAGTACAAATATTGGACAAGTAGTAAGTTAATGCGTCCTAATGATAAAGCCAGACGAAATGTGAAGTTAAAACTTATTGAAGCACACGTTTGTAGGTTGAGCGGTCTTTGGAAACTCGAGAAAAGCTGCCACTATTAGCTTGTGTTGATGTCAGTTTACCTAATCACTGTAGTGGCGGATACTACTGATGAAGCCTGCTAGTAAAAGTTTCCAACAGAACTTCAAAGTGTCGTTCGTACCTCACCAGCTAGTTTTTAGCTGACCCGGCGATTATTGTGCTGTTTGAGTGCATCTACTTGTTAACATCACATACTCAAACGACGTCCAAGGAAGCTCAGAAATACATTTGAGTACGTTATGTTTCATAAAATCTGTATACCTGCTTCCAATACGTCCGTTCGTGTGTTACAATGGACACTTCCGAGTTATCACTCATTCTTCCCTTCCTCACCATTCACTATCCTCTATTGAGCAAGAAATGTGGGTATCTACGAAATAGACCCCCGCATTTCTGGACCTGTTGACTTAAATCTCTCATGACATACAAAGTTGGCATTTCATTAAAAACTCTAATCTCCTGGAAGATGTCAAAAAAGGCTGTATTATTAATTTGAAGAATGCATGTATACTGCAAGCGTTTTCGACAAGACGATCGTAGGTTAAAATAATCCACCAATCCTACTAAGCGAAGGATCTGAACTTGAGCAAATTTTAGACTGCTTTTCTCGTTCTATTATACACTCCCATTAGGTTTTTACCATTCAGAGCCGCTTAAGTGGGCAATGGCGTGTTCGTGTGTGATTAGCGTACAATTTTAACAATTGATCAATGCCCAAAGTAGAACACATCGAGTGAATAACAAGTTTGCACGCACTGTTCGTTGTGGTGGTCGTGGGTCAGTATTGATTGACATACACTGCCCAGTATTCCTTGTTGGTGTGTCCATATTTTTGTAGTCACTGTTGACAAGCTGGATTCTGAGCATATAGTTAACACTAACTGACTCTTCATACTAATTAAAGCCTTAGTATCTGGGAAAATTATAATGGACAAGATTAGATGACTAGCCTCTGGTAAGCTTAAGCGAATAGAGAAATACTGCAGATGTTGATAAATTGCTTGTTGTTATAAAAAGGACGCTATCTCCACGTTAATGTTGGTGTCAGGATTTGGATTATTGTGTCACCAGTACGGACCACTGACAACAGGACGAAGCTATCATCTACACAGTAAGCCATTAAAAATTCAATAAACTGGAAATTCTCGTCCACA